>CM056603.1:18287796-18887796 GCA_029721355.1 Tegillarca granosa | reverse complement strand
CTAGGATCGATTAAAATCATAGATGATGTATAATAAAAATAAAACACAAACATACCAGTCCATGCCAAAAGCACAATTTAAGTCAAACTTGAACTACCATTAATCCTATTTAAAGAAATAGTCAACTTGTTCAAATTAGGTGGTGAACTTGCTAAAAAAAACTATTTGACATGCATATTTGACACAAAGCCAATTATTCACAATACGAGAAAAAATTGTTTTAAATCATTTTTACTTTGTGTCCTGGACTTACACAAACAGGATTAAAGATGCATTAAGTTTTTTCAATTTTCTTATTTTTTTTTTTTTTTCTAAAAATATATTTTTTGAAAAAAGATAACTTCTAATCACGATCCGCAAGATTCATTTTCTAAAATCTCATTCCTATTAGCTGTAAATAAACGGAATCTTCTAACGGGTTAGTCAATGTAAAACGATGACTATTATTTGCTTGGAGCATGCTCGCGGATGTACATAAATTCCAATGTCTCGAAGGTGAAACCTGACAAATTGTATTAATTGTCCGTCATTAACATCCAAACGTATTCGAAATCATGTTACGTATCCCTTACAAAGTCACAAATGACAAATTTAATGAAATTCTGTGTTTAATTTATCATATTTCACCGTTTTGTAAGTTGTGTTTAAATGACCCGTTTTTTTTATTACGTAACCACGTTCTAAAATGAAATCCCACAGGCTGCATCTCGCTGGGAAATTATTTGTTATTTCTGTATTTATTCGAGCTTTTATCGTTAAATCAAATGTAAAATTGTTCATTAGGAACATCATTAATTAGATCGACACCGTTTTAAATTTTTTCCTAGGAAAACTTAATGCAGCTTTAATAGTGGTGACAAAATTAGAAAAAATACTAAAAAAAGAAACATCTTGATCTTTAAACAAGCCTGCTTTTAGCAAGTCCGTCTAAAAATTAAGTTCTTTCCTTAAACTTTTAACAATTCTGAATTGGAATGTAATTTCAAATGTTAACAATAAGCCTTTGCCAAAATTTGAAGGTAGAAACAACTGAACAGAACAAAATTAAAAAAAAAAAAAAAAAAAAAAAAAAAAAAAAAAAAAAAAAAAAAAAAAGCAAATATTTAGAAAACATTTAGATGAGATAGTTTACAAGATCTTATGTATATTTTTTCCTAATGCAGTGTCTTCACAGGTTGTAACACATATTTGCCAAAGTTATGAAAAACCTCTTTCATGAAAAATATACATGCATAAAACCAACCTAAAATTGTGCGATGAAGTTAGAATTTGTGTTTTTTATTTACAATTGTTAGCATTAGAGTCAAAATCGAAACATTACCAGTAAAAGAGTTTACCAAAATCTCTAACAAAAGCTGCACTTAAAAATGCATTTAAAACGCATTGAACATACGTGGTCTCAGTAGACAGTGGCACATGCCTTTAATATTTATGATATTTGTTTTATTATTTATTTCTTATTCTTATTTTTATTTAATTCATTATTTCTATCATGAATCAAAATTTAGAATTCAGGGATTACAAAATCATTCTGCCAACAACATTTGCAATTTTGCTGTGGCAGCAAACAAAACACTGCAGGTCGTTAATATCTTTCGTAAATTCATAAAGATGTGTTTTATGCTTTTGTTGGTATAGATTTTAAAAAATCAAATCTTTCTGCAACACTTTGTTGGCTCGAGTGTTATTATATATCTTGGAAAATTACTTTTTTACTAGCGAAACGTTATGGAAGTAAGCCGTTACAGAGGTTGGAAATTAACCATTTGACGTTGTTTGAAAAAGAAAATCAGAAAAGAATTCTACATAGCCATTTGAGTCGATTTTAACCACTTATTCAAATTAATTTAGTTTTTAATAAATACTGAATCGGAAGGACGATCATTATGTTCAACATTTAAAAAATTCTGTTTAAGCGAATTAAAACTCTAATTAAAAAATTAAAAATCTAAATTAATGAAAATATCTCCTTCTTTTATTAAATTGTCTGTCAACATCAATCGAAATTGTCAACCCTGACAAAATAGGCGGCGATATCACTAGACTATTAAAACTTAAGCTTTACCCAGTTCTTTTCCCGCCTAACACATGAAATTTTCTCATCCATTTGACATTACAATTTTCACTCACCAGTATGCTTGAAAATGTAGTCAATGAACATAAATGGCATATATAGATAAAGCCAGTAGGAACAACTTGATTGTTTTTAAATAATGCATATTGGCGTTTATTTCATCTTTATTAAAATTTCTTGAATTTTCTCTTTTTTATACAATCGTTAATTATTAAACAGATCGATTTTTATTTTGTTATGTTTCGTTTTTTTTTTTATCAACCAGGCTAGAATAATTAAAAAATTTTGAAAAATGTCAGTTGTAGTGACCTTTTTAAAATAAAATGGTCCATTTATTGTTTCATTTTTTCTATCTTTGGATGTTATATGTAGTTCGTTGCACTTGTTCTTATAATTATAAAACTCTAATCACCAAGGATACGCAATGGTTTTTTAAAAAATGCTATTGAAGTTCGTAACGTGATAAATCTTTAACAAAAGAAATCGATAGTTCAGCCCGGTACCTTCTACAGGGTGTCCCAAAACATGTGTTGCACTTTTAAACTGTTGTAAAATTTTAATACCTTCACTTAAATTTATGAAATTTACAAAATATAACAAAAAGGTTTTAAGTATTTGTTAAGCATACGTTTGTCACAGTTTTCTTATTAATCACCAAAAACTTTCTTTGATGAAAAATACAAAAAATGTATGTCATTTTACAATAAATATTCCAAATGACGTCCTTTTGCCTTCAACATTGTTTGAACACGATTTCGAAAGTTTTTTATCACAGCTTTCCATGTATCAACAGAGGTCGATCTAATTTCTCGTGTATTTGCTGTTTTTAGGTCCTCTGTTGTTTGTGTGGAAGGATAGTACACTTTGTCTTTCAGGTAACCCCACAAAAAGAAATCAAGGGGGTCCAGATCGGGGGGGGTGCGGTGACCAAACATTGGCGGTACGATAAGAAATGTTTTGATCAACAAACGTTTTCTCAAGCCACTGAAGAACACAACCTACAGTGTGTGGCGTTGCACTTTCCTGTTGATACCACGCATTATCCAAATTTACAACTTTCTGTCTAAGGGCTGGCAGAAATTTAGACTTCATTAACCTTAATATCGTTCAGAATTTACGGTCACTGCATGACCTTCGGAGTCTTCGAAGAAAAAAGGGCTAATTATTCCGCTTGAAATTAAGGCCACCCATACATTAACTTTCTCACAGTTTAGAGGTTTTTCCACATAAAAATTAGGTTTCTCAGAACCCCAGAATCTAAAATTCTGTTTATTGACAACATTATTAAGATGGAAGTTGGCTTCATTGGAAAACCATATGGAATCTATAAAATCTCGGAGTTGGGTCGACTTAAAATCCAATGGTCAAAGTCTAAACGACTTCTAATGTCCGTCTCTTTTAAATGCTGCATCACACTTATCTTGTAAGGAACCAGTTTTAAATCAAATTTGAGCATTCTATGAACACTAGATTTGCTAGCAGTGATATTTAGTTCATGCAATACCCGTCTTACTGATTTTTGTGGAGTTTCAGTAATAACTCTGTCAATGGCATCAATGTTCTCTTTGGTACGGGCACTCTTTGGTCTGCCAATGCCAGAATTGTGCCTTCTGTCATTTACCGTGCCTTTAACTTCAAACTTCCTCACAAGTCTGTAAATTAGCATTCTGTTGAGCAATTTCATTCCTGGATGTCGTTTTCTCATGGTTCTGATGACTAAAGCAGCAGATTTATACTCATAGTAAAGTTTGACAGTTTCTGCCAGCTGATCACTTGAAGGTTCCATCTTGTAAATGTGATGACGTCATGATGACGTCATAACTACCTGAATGTTTAACAGATTTTCCCGAAATTTTGTGAAAAAATTAATACATATATCCTAGATGTTAGCAAGATACATTTTAGGATTGAACTTTGATTGTACTAAATTTATTGGGTGATAACTTCAGTTGGTAACGCGCAAATTGAATGAATGGCGAAGCCATTCATGAAAAAATTTGCGCGTGACCAACTGAAGTTATCACCCAATAAATTTAGTACAATCAAAGTTCAATCCTTATATTTACAATCTTTTAAAATTTTATTCACAAAAAATCCCGACATGGCCCTGGTTTTCTTGTATTAAGAAACACAAACACAGATTGATCCTTTGCATTTAGCACTAAATTTTATTTAATTTCTGAAAAAAAACTGTAATCCGATTGATAAACTAGCGATTTCGGAAAAAAAAACGCAACAAAAAAACATAGCGATCAGCTAACCGCCAGTGCAAGGTTTTGTTTGTAAACAATGTTGTAGTAGAACTTTTTGACGTATTCATACGCCACTAATAGCGATCAGCTAACTGAAGAGAATTCAGTACGATTGTAAATATTTGTAATTGCTTTTGATTTGACAAAGTTATAGATGATTAAAAGTGTAACACATGTTTTGGGACACCCTGTATCTTCTTCTAAAGAATTGTGATAGCAACTTAATATTTGTTCAAATCAGGTTTAGTTCTCAATTATACAACAACAGTGATATAATATAGATATGTTTATTGCGCTTACTTTTACAGGGGTACGACTTTTCCTATCATTTTTTATTTTTAATGAAAAATACAACAGGTAAATAATTTTACGTGTAAAACATGTTCTATAGAAATAAAATGTTTCCGCTGTCTGATAAGTCATATTTGCGTTACCTGCTTTAAAGGAAATAAATATTTAAAATCTAAAATTTTTATGCAATTTCTTTCTTTTTTAAATATATATAAATAACATTTGTGAAACATACGTCAGGCAGTTTTTAATGTAATCCAATTTAAAAAGTAAGTACTTCGTTGTATTATATTCTATTTTGTTCAGTACACTTGGTGCCTTATTACTGCTGGTTTTTTTTTTTTTTTTTTTTTTTTTTTTTTTTTTTTTTTTTTTTTTTTTTTTCAACTAGAGAACCTCCCAGAAATTTAGCTTGTTTTACAAAGTTAATAAGTTAAATGTATTACTTAATCATTATTATTGCGTAAAAAGAATACTGATAAAATAATAATTACTTTTTATAGATCTATCAAACTTTTCGGTCAAAGTGTCACTGATGAGGAATGAATTTCCAAAATATGCACATCTGACAGCCAAATTTAACTGGTATTTATTTGTGTAATATATTATTAACGTGAACGTTAATTCTACTTTCTATAGGTCCATTTAGAAGAAACGGCAAAATATATATTATGGGAAATAATCAAATTATTTTAAGCTGTTAATTTTGCATAAAGGTCCTAATAAAGTCTTCTTTTTTCACAATTCGTATTTATAACAAAGGAATACGGTGAAATTCTCATTCCCGCAATTATCGAAGCTTTCACTTTATTTTAACTTTTTTCTATTCTGGAATCTGAATTTGCTGTTTGTGCACCCTAACTCGAGAACAAAGTAAATTTGAGTTACAAAGTTTTATTTTTAAGTTTTTCTCTTTTGATTTGCTCTCTTTTGATTTACAAAGTTTTATTTTTAAGTTTTTCTCTTTTGATTTGCTGTTAATACATTTTGATTTTTCGTAGTTTATCTTTTAGTACCTCATTAAAATAATTGATTGTGATTGTTATGTTTTTGTTTCGCAGATTGTGTGTTGTTACGGGCAGCAAAATATTGAATTGTGAGTTGTTACGGGCAGCAAAATATTGAATTGTGTGTTGTTACGGGCGGTAAATTATTGAATTGTGTGTTCTTAGGGACAGTAAAATATTGGATTGTGTGTTGTTACGGGCGGTAAAATATTGAATTGTGTTGTTAGGGGTGGTAAATTATTGAATTGTGTGTTGTTACGGGCAGTAAAATACTGGATTGTGTGTTGTTACGGGTGGTAAATTATTAGATTGTGTGTTGTAACGGGCGGTAAATTATTGAATTGTGTGTTGTTAGGGACAGTAAAATATTGGATTGTGTGTTGTTACGGGCGGTAAAATATTGAATTGTGTTGTTACGGGCAGTAAAATATTGGATATTGTGTTGTTACGGGTGGTGAATTATTGAATTGTGTGTTGTTACGGGCAGTAAAATATTGGATTGTGTGTTGTTACGGGTGGTAAATTATTAGATTGTGTGTTGTTACGGGCGGTAAATTATTGAATTGTGTGTTGTTAGGGACAGTAAAATATTGGATTGTGTGTTGTTACGGGCAGTAAAAAATTGGATTGTTAGTTGTTACGGGTGGTAAATTATTAGATTGTGTGTTGTTACGGGCGGTTAATTATTGAATTGTGTGTTTACGGGCAGTAAAATATTGGATATTGTGTTGTTACGGATGGTGAATTATTGAATTGTGTGTTGTTACGGGCAGTAAAATATTGGATTGTGTGTTGTTACGGGTGGTAAATTATTAGATTGTGTGTTGTAACGGGCGGTGAATTATTGAATTGTGTGTTGTTACGGGCAGTAAAATATTGGAGTGTGTGTTGTTACGGGCGGTAAAATATTGGATTGTGTGTTGTTACGGGCAGTAAAACATTAGATTGTGTGTTGTTACGGGCGGTGAATTATTGAATTGTGTGTTGTTACGGGCTGTAAAATATTGGATGGTCTGTTGTTACGGGGCGGTGAAATATTGGATTGTGTTGGTACGGGCAGTAAAATATTGGATTGTATGCTGTTATGGGATGTAAAATTTTGGATTGTGTGTTGTTACGGGCGGTAAAATATTGGATTGTGTAATGTTACGGGAGGTAAAATATTGGATATGTGTTGTTATGGGAGGTAAAATATTGGATTGTGTGTTGTTATGGGAGGTAAAATATTGTTTTCATGGGTGGATTTAGTTCGATTCTGGCAACCAGCAAGCTTTTTTTCATCCACAATTACTTGTTGTGCATAGTATCTTAAAAGAAGATAATTTTAATTTTTCTAAACATTTTATCGCTGACTGTGGTACAAATTCGTCTGGCTAAATTGAATGCTATTGACAAGGTTCCAGGCGGTGCAGTAACACTTGGCAGTTACATTCATTATCATCATGTACATAATACATTAAAAAGATTCAGATATGGAGAAACTCATAATATTGGTATTTCATGCTGGTGTTACCATGTAAGTGTTGTCATCCGTGTGGATATTAACTGTAAAAAAAACTATTGTATCCCGAATCCGATCATAATATATAAAAACTTTTATCCCAGATCCAATCATCATAATTTGTTGAAAATTTGTATCCAGGATCCGATCAGTAACTACAATGAGTAGAAATTCATATTGAATTATTGATTATATTGTATTTTAGTGCAATATTCATGTTTCTAATTGTAAATCATTCAATCATGTTCTCAAAATAGAATAATGTAAAGAAAGGATGATTCTCCAAAAGCCGAGGCATCCGCCTATAGAATTCAAAATTTTAAATTTGTTACAATGATATTCATACTTTAAACATCCAGAGGAGAATACCAGAACAAAACGATTTTGATATTAAAAGTTTGATAGAACATTATATTATGTGTTTAAACATGCATTTCAGAATGCTGCATTCCGTATACTTCCATACAAATACGAAAATTTTGATGAAAATAACGGTGTTTTTCAATTAATACACTTAGAGCGCATTCCTCTCCATCAAAGATTTTTTGACTACCAAAACTTCTATATTTTATCTTCTTTTTTGCAAATTTTTGTTGATGGAGAGGGATGCGCTTGCATTGAAATTTGGGGATAAAGATAAAACACATTACCCCTTAATCGCCCCAAACATAAACATACTTGATATTAGATAGCATACGATTTCTATATCATCTACGCTGGCTGTGTGGTAGGACGTAGGGAATGATAACCTCCAAGTCCTAGGTTCGAATCTCGTATATCGTCTGTTTTTTTATTTCTTTTAATGAATTTTTTAGTAATTTTTTTTTTCTTTTAAATTTTTTTCCCATTTAAACGAAGTATATTTGCTTTATCAACAAATAACCAAATTAAATTACGCACTGCTCATCTGAACACATCATTGAAACTAGTTTCAATACATCTCGTATATATCTAGAAACGTTATGATCTTTCATCAGGCCACTGGTCAATACACGCGCGTTTCCTATACAAGTTTAAAATATACAAAGCAACATTATAAAGCATGTTAAACAAGGGCTATTACAATTGCAATGTAGGCGCTGCATTAATTCACGGGCGAAAATCATGTTTAGTGAATTTTGCTCTTCACAATATCGGGAAATAATAGTGAGAAAATAACCACTGACACATTTTCATGTTAATTTTTTTTCCTAGTAACAATTTTGAGATGCCTTTATTACGTTATTTTCTATATAGGCACGTTATGCTAAAATTAATTTGCATTTGGCCTCGAATCGATGTTGGGATATAGAGTCTCCCAAAGATGTAACCTTATTTCTTGGCATTTTACCTATAGGCGGATCGCTTGGCTTTTTGGAGACTCATTCTTTATTCATTTTAAAATAATGTGATCATTTACACTTAAAGAAATTTTCTGCTTGCTTCTTTATAAAGTTAATTGATTCTTATTATATTAAGTTCTAGTAATTCATATAATTAAATGTAAAATCATTGTAATAATTTGTATATATATTCATTTATTAATATAAATTATTTATCACGTTTACCTAGAACACACAACATCACAGCACCAACATCAACCCTGCATGGTTTCTTCTCCCCGAATCTTTCTTTTTAATTGCTCGCATGTTGGTAAGTATGAATTCTAATAATTACTAACATTCTCATTGTGTTTTACATTATGTATTGGTAATGAGCTGTAGTAAACTTGTGAAATACGAATCCAAGCCACTATAATTAACTGGTCCACTGACTAGACAGCCCATACAAGTCACCAGTAGTAAGGAATTTTATTTAAAATCAAATTTACATTTTTTTACACCAGTTTGGCTATAATTTAGACCCCTTTTATAAAGCAGGGGGTCAATTTGGGTCAATATATCAATGGTTGGTGAAACATTTGCCTGAAAAAGTTAACAAGTATGGTTATATTACTTTATATATATGGTTAGGCACCTGTGACCTCACTGTCAAAGAAGGTAAATTTATAAAGCTACGCCATGAAACTGACCACAAACTTTTCAATATATTGAACATCAAGTTAACAATTATGTTCAATTTATACATAAATTTCCATCTATAAAATTAATATTCCTGGAGATTCCACCTTATTTAAATTAAGGTGTGGAATACCATTAAAGGACACCAGAATCCCAGCCTGTTTATACAAGACGATTAAGTCTTATATTCAAGGATATGTACCTTGAATGATCATTAAAGGCACTTAAATTTATAAGTGATGTTCGTTCGCCAAACTTTAAATTAGACCTCCTTAGGTACAGGAAATCTAAGGGCAAAGAGGACAAAAGGGTTTCTGTGAATTTTAATTTAATGAAGAATGGTATACATCCAGGTCCACAACTAGCAAGGTGTTGGACAAGTAAAATTATCAGTAATATATTAATTGATTGCCTGTAACTTTACACTTATGAGTTTAAAGACAATAGCGGCCTCTTAGGTAGGGAGAGACCCAATCATTAGGTGAGGTGTCAGCATTGTCATTCAATTCATATTTTCATATATACAGGGTAAAATTTCATATATACAGTGTATAATTAAAGTTGAATAACAACTTTAATGATATTGTTTTTCATAGTAGTTTAACTATTACTCTGCTGTGTCCTATTTATAGTTTTGCTATTGATCTTACTAGCCTTGTCTTGGCACACTTCAACTATTTAAAGTATTTTTTTTTTTAATCCAAATACTTTGTGGTATTTATTTTACACTTTTTAATAAATACAGCTATTTGAAAAAATGGCAATAAATCCAGAACTGTCAGAGGAGCAAATGGTAAAAGCTTTGCAGGATACTGGCAAATTTACAATTATGCCATTAGCTAGCACCCCTTGTCCTGATAAACAAATGAATAATATAAATCCATTTAAACAAGAGGGTGCATTGTCAGATCCAAACCCATTTAGAAGACCTGATGATTATTTTATGCAAAGCCAATTGTTAAATAATAGGTCATTTCATACTATCGACCAATCAGGTTATACCCTTAATAAAAATTACCAACCTCCTAAGGTTTCACCTTTTTTAGGCCTTCATAGTGACTCTGATGTTACCTCAAACATTCTATTACAGTCCATCAGGCGCTCATTAAGGGGTGTGGCCCGTCGACTTCTTATACCTCTTGGACCTAATGCATTAGTTAGTGAAGTTCTACAAAAACTGGATTCAGTGTTTGGGGATATAAGCACTAACGGTATGATTATGCAAGAATTTTTCAATGCATGTCAAAATTCAGGCGAATCTGTAACCACTTTTGGGTGCAGATTAGAATCTATGTTCCAATCTGCTATAGACCATGGGTATATGGATGGGTCTGCCAAAAATGATTTGTTACGTCATAAGTTTTGGACTCCATAAGTGCCTGATATCAAAGCACATACAGTCATAAATATGATACTATAGTAATTGAAACTACCACAGAGTCCTTAGACAGAAGATTTTCAAGTCTTGAACAATGGCTTGAAAATAAAATTTATGACAAATAAAATTCTTGTCAAATTAACAAATTTGAATCAGACCTAACGAAATACATACAGGGGTAGAGGTCTACTATAGAGGTTAAGGTCAAAATAGTCAGTTAGCCCAAAACACAGTTAATCAAACTCATGGCAATCAATATAATCGAGGTCAAAGATAGAATAAATTGAGGTTGAGGTAAAGGTAGAGGTCAAAATCAACAGCAGATCCAAACTAACCCAAAAAGCCAAACTAACCCAAACTAGAAATGGCTTCTGTTGAAGGCCGAGTAGAAGCCAAAACGGTAAATAATGGCCATTTTGATTCTTTAGAAAATAGACTAATTAGGTAATCAAATAGAAGTTATATTTCAGTTTTTAGATAAAGAAATCTATGTTCCTGTATTACTTGTTCCCAACAATTCTTTTAATGCGAGTTGCCCTGTTATTATCGGAACTAATGTGATTCGATTTTGTCGAGATCATACAACTAATAGTTTAGTTGATATACCACACACATGACAATGTGCATTAGGAGAATTAAATGTACAAAATTATACTGTAAAGTCTACAAATAAGAAACCAATCACGTTGAGACCTTATGAGTCTAAAGTCATGAATGGCATTGTAAGAGGTCTTGAATTAAAAAATCAAGACATGCTTACAGAAAATACTTATAATAATTTGAATTTTACGGTTTGCCCACCAGTGATCAAGCTGAAGAAAACAAAATCTTCTAAAATTCCTGTCAAGGTCTGCAATGTTACCAATAAGGATATTTACATTAATCCTAAGTCTGCTACATGTAACATTGCTGAAGTAAAGGCCATTGATCATTTAGCTTCTGATCATATCTCATGAAGTTACAGAAGACATGTCTTATCCTGAAGAATTAGGATTAAAAACAGACACTAAAATTTTACACTTGAACAACTGACTCGATTACGTGAAATTTTAGGTAACTGGCATCAAGCTTCCTCAACTAGTTCTATGGACTTAGGCAGGACTGATCTTGTCAAGCATACAATAGAGCTTACAGGTGATAGGCCTTTTAAACAGCATTATCGCAAAATACCTCCTGCAATGTATGAAGAAGTCCGCCAACATTTAAAGAAAAAGTTTGATGCTGGGGATATAAGAGAATCTAATAGTCCCTATTCATCCAATGTTGTACTAGTTCGTAAACGTGATGGTTCCCTGCGTTCTTGCTTAGATTGTCGCCTTTTAAATTCCCGTACCCGTAAAGACGCTAACACGTTACCTCGCTTTGATGAAACTATTAACACATTGAATGGTTCAAAATTCTTTTCAAAGCTGGACTTGCGCTCAGGTTATTGGCAAGTTGAGGTGGAAGAGTCTGATAAGCCCAAGACAGCCATCTCGGTAGGGAATTTGGGCTTCTTGGAAACAAACTGTATGGGTTTTGGGCTTACCAATGCCCCAGCAACTTTCCAGCGTTTGATGGAAAAAATGCATGGGCGATATGCACTTGCGGAAATGCCTGATTTTCTTAGACAATGTGTTTATATTCTCTAAGACATTTGATGAACAATCAGTAGGCTAGAGTCAGTATTTGCTCGCCTAGTACAACATGGTTTAAAACTCAAAACTTCTAAATGTGAGCTTTTCATAACCTCAGTAACCTTTTTAGGCCATATTGTTTCAGAACAAGGTATAGCCACTGACCCAGAAAAGCTTTCGGCGGTCAAAGATTGGCCAGCACCTACAAATGTTAAGTAGCTTCGTCAGTTTCTGGGTTTAACTGTATACTATAGGCGTTTTATTAAAAATCATGCCAGAGTGTCCAGTAATCTGTATATGATAAACGCTCAAAACGTATCGGTGTAATGTTGTAAGAGGCGGCTGATATACAGATTTGTTTTCAATGTTGCAAAATTCAAAGTCAACACAGAGACATAACTCTAAAGGGGCATAACATTCTCAACATAATGAGAGCAACATGGAAAAATCATGGGACCATCTGCAGGTGATAAAGAAAAAGCCTGCAATGTTTGAAAAGAATCAGTTTAATCATGTAGGAGGAGTTCGACGCACAAGGTTTGTGTCGGACGCACTCGTGGTGACGGGGGATTAAAATGATGTATTAAGACAATATCGCAAGAAATCGTCTTATTTGTTATGTTTTTTAATACAGCGACCTTTATTTTTTAAATATAGATTGTTGTGGTTAGTTCTTATATTGTTTAATTTTTGCATCAGCAGATTTTTAGCTAAGCACTACTAGAGCAAATTATAAATCTCTTAGGATTGATAAAATTCGAAATTGGTGACTGTTTGAAATTCGCAAGTGTATATTATAGTCTGTCTTGTAGTTGTGTGGACTTAGAAGTACTTTTTGTGTTAGAAGCTAGTTAACCAAGTAAGTACACCACAGACAAGCACACATCATCCTCGGTCTAATTATCTTGAAAAACGGTAAAGATAGATGCAACAAACTGACTACTAGTAGCTGTCTGCTTTTAGAAGAAAATTAGCTGCTAGTCGTTTGTTACTTTTTGGAAAAAGTTTGCTACTAGTTGCAGTTACTTGATTGATTTAAAATACAATACTAGCCAATATTTCTTATTATTTTTTATTTACTTATTAAATCAAACAACTGCTTACGGTATGTAGTTTGGTCTTAATCAAATTTTTCTCGGATATCATTTCCGCTTTATATTTCTTGTACCACGAATATTGTAAATCAACATTTTAGTAATTAACTATTTTAAGTAACAATTGAAACGTAATGCAAATCTGCTTCTTATTTTACTAAATATTCAAACATTTAAGTCTTCATGCACACATACGATTACACAATCCTACAAGGGGGAGGGGTAGATTTAGGGATAAATTTCTATGATTTTTTTACATATTCAGTACGAAAAACCACAGTACACAAGTTTCCCGTGCCTTTATGGTAGTATTAAATGTCATATTTTACATATTTCATTCAAAGTTTTACAATATGACATTAGTTCGATTTCAGTTAAGTTTGTGCTATAGAATTAATTAGCATGAAACATAAAACAATTTCTTAAAATATAATATACTTGAATTTTATGAAGTAATGTATTCATAAGTTTACATGACAACAGTTTTATCAGTTTCGAATTGAGCAACATTTTCAAAATAGTACTAAAATCGTTGGTAAAATATGCTAGTTATCAAATTTTTGACACAGTTTGTAGACAGAGTATAATGATTAGATAGAGGCCAAATAGATATTTTGGACATTTGCTTGTTTTGGAATTCTGATACAGAATCTCCAGTTTCAATGACTGATTTTTGACAAATACATGTTCAGCGATTAGATTTTTTTTTTAAAATAAGGATAATTCTAAACTGTTGCAAAAATTTGTTGTATAAAACTATAAAAAACATTTATAAGAGACCAATGGAAGAAACCAAATCATAACTTTGCAGTTGCCGAGTCCGAAATAAACTGCTACATCCATAATTATTTATTTAACAACACACTGTGCGTGACCAACCAACAGGAAGACCGATCTGTTTAAGGAACCTAATCAGCTACTTATAGATTTAGCTGCAAAATTTCTTTGATGTGTGCCAAAATATAGATATTTGTTTTATTGGATTTCTAGGGCGTAATGCGAAGAGTAACTTAGATGTATCTTTGCTTGTGATAAAGTATTTCTGGTTGGAATTCTATTTCACGACTTTATGGTTAAATGAAAAACTGTTTTGCACGGCTATTCGTCTACTACGACAAGAGTAGAGAGAATATTGTTTATCGTTTTGAGAAAACAAACAACAGTACCGACTCCAATTAGATATACGGATTTAACATTCAATGTAAAACCTACTGCTTTTTCTATTTGAAATTAGTTTCACTATTGCGTGTCCCTTTACTATTGCTAGGATGTAGGCTGTTTGTGGCAGAAGAACAAAGAATGGTTAAAGTTGTTTTTTACGGTTTTATGAGTATTTATAGTTTAATTAGATGGTGAAAAAATCGATATTTCATATATGATGTATTGACAGAGTAAATGAATTCTAGGAACTTGAATGGGAAACCAAAATTGCCCTATCAAGGCATTCACTTTTTATCGATTGCTTTGTATACGTGCTGTTCTAAAATTTCTAGTGTTACTAAGTAGTTCAAAACCTTTGATTCGGCCACTGCGGTAGCTCAGTTGGTAGAGTGCTCGCTGCGTAAGTGGAAGGTCGTGGGTTCGAACCCCGGCCGGGTCTGACCCAAGACTTAAAAGTGGGTAGTGACTGTTCTTTCGCCAAGCACTCGGCATTACGAAGTGAAAGTCACGGTTCTTTCGGATGGGAACTTAAAATAAACGAGGTCCCGTGTCATGGCAGGCATGGCACGATAAAGAACCCTGCTGTATAATGCCATCAGCGCAACGCACAGGCAAAATTTCTGCACTTTCGCCTATAGCTGGCGACGTCTCGATATAAGTGAAATATTCTTGACTGGGATGTTAAACACCATTACTCAACTCAACTCCCTTTGATTCGTGTACTAGATTAATAAATAAGTTTAGGTTATACACACCTATCAAAGTTAAATTTACCTATAACGGCACCAGCTATATATTATGGATCGATTATATAGATTTATGCTTGTAAGATGCACTTTAAAGAATGCCTTGTCCTAATGTTATAAAAGAAATCTCTCTCTCTCTCTCTCTCTCTCTCTCTCTCTCTCTCTCTCTCTCTCTCTCTCTCTCTCCGAGTGGTGGTCTAAAGCGCTTTCTAATGCATCACAGTTCATATAATAGACTAAAAAATTTGTCAATTTGAGAATTCACCAAAAGTCTTTTTTGTGTGTGTGTGTGTGTGTGTGTGTGTGTGTGTGTGTGTGTGTGTGTGAGGTGGGGGTTGGTTGGTTTAATTCATGAATAGGGCTTGACACTGTAACTCAACTAAACTCCTGCCTTGATTGCCGGCATAACATTTTGGTTATATAAGCCGAACAAGTAATGAAAAGTAAATATGAAACATTGCATACTTATATCTAAGCAAACCAGATCTAATTTTTTTTCAAATCAAATGAAGAAATGGTATTAAACGCTCACAGCAAGATTTTTTTTAAAAATATATATGATTTATTAAGTTTCAAGATAAAACCACGCGCACCGTCTTCAGTGAAAGATTATCAAATAATTTTTTTAATTTAAAAAAGTCCAAGAGAGATTCTTATTGTGAAATAAAACTTTAATGCAATTTATATATGCTGTAAAATCAGGGCCTTTTAAATGATACCGATATTTGATATTTTTTACAAAATAAATCGGTGTCGATTATTTTTGGTATCAGAGAAACAGAGTCATTTAAAAGTATCATGACGCTTTTATTTATATTTATGATCAAAAATATTTTTAAACCAGACATCAGACTTAACATTGAAGTGCATATTTACAGAACCCAACAAAAATTATATTTCTCGATTTTTTATTGAGCCATTACAGAAGTAAGAAGAAGATACGTTTGGAAATTTAATTGTCTATTTTTGCAAATGGAATAATTGCAAATAAAACGCTAATAAAATGTTGTATATAATAACTATGTCACATTCAATAATGCACTTGATCTTTCTTCCAGAGTTGTATCCAATTAAAATGAACCTATAGGTACATGGAATTTTTTAACGGAGGTAAACTTTACACCTTAATCGAAATACCATCAGTAAAAACCAAGTTACAGAATTGTCAACATAAAAATATGCTCTAATCTGATCAAATATGCCTTTTATGCTGATTTAAAATTGTAATGCCTTGTTATTAAAGCATAAGTCATCGTCAGTTTTGAGAATACAGAGGTTATTGAAGAAGCCTAAGTAAACACTATTCTTTAGTTTGAGAAATTCTTCCATGTATAAAAATTATAGTTATAAAAATCAAAGTGAAATTAACTTTTGCAATTGTGTTGCAGATGTTAGAAATCAGGCTTTAACAAAAAAAACTGCAAAACGTAAAAAAATCTGTCCAAAGTGTTATATGGTTTAGAAGTTTTTTTAATTTAATTTGTAAAAAAACCGCTTTCATAAAGTAGTTGTTTTTTAAATATCAATCAAGCTATAAAATATTTTAACGGTTTTAAATAACACTATTATTCTCCGAAAGTTTGTGTAATTCGAACAGATAACGATGCTCTCCACAAGAATCAGTCATACTAGTTTAAAAGACTTAGCACTTTCTTACATAAGATTTCCTTTATTTAATTACCATAAATGGATTTGATAAACAAGCCCGGCATCTGATAAATAACGACACAGGTAGATACAATCAAAACACTTCCAAGTATTGCTTGCTAGGGTGTGAAATTCTTGTCAAGGTTTTAATGTTTTATCTGATGATAAAAACTTTCACTATATTTTAGAGAATGAGACAGTGCATGTTATATTTAGTAGTATTTTATCATGATTAAACGTAAATCTGTGTTTTATTGATATTTTAGGCCCTATATAAGATGAAACGTTTATATGTATTTGTATTTAAATGTATATACAGTGTCTCGTAAGTCTTTTCGACTGGATATTATAAAGCGTTTAAATTTTCCATTATGTATATATACGCATGTGATGTTTTTTATAATACGAGACACCTAATGAATTTTTTATTATCTTATCTTAATAAATGTTTTCATCTGTAACTGCGACTTAAATAAGGAATCTTGATTTCATAATTTCTTTGTAAAACGTTGAGCTTTTTTCGGTACTAATATAACCTTACGCGCAATGGTGTAACAACCATTATGCAAACCGGATTTCTTATCAATATACACCCCCAGTATGCTTGTAAACGTAGCCAAGGAACTTAAACATGATGTATGGGTTCATCCAATCAAAACGATTATTATCTTATCGATTATTTTGAATGTATGCATACAATCATTCTATTTTATCAAAATTGACATTGTTATAAATCGTCTTTGTTTTGGTAATTAATAAAATGGGACTATTCAATTTATCAAGTCCAAAAAAGACGTGACTTGATAGTCATGTAAAAAACACTTATTTCATAAAGTAAATCAATCATATGATATATTCCCTGAGTTGAATAAGATGTCTAATAAACATAATCTCAAAAATATACATTATGTATACATTGCAAATTATCAAGTGCTCAACTTTATAGCTTATATTAATTGCACATATTTCAACAGAAAATTCAAATTATACAGTCACATATCTTTTTGTTGCAGTTTGTGACACAGAATTTCTTAGAATTCATATAATTGCCATTTTGAAAGATATTAATAAAAATGTTCGTTTATTTCAGCAATTTTCCTTTTTTGTACACTTTGATGTTTTTTTCTTTGATTTAATATAACGCTTGTTCACATTGTATACTCCGATTATACATTGTACACTTTGGTATATTGAAGAATAGCATAGCTATGCTCATTCCAATTTTCAGGGGAACATGATTTTAGGAAAATTTTATCGACTTTCTCAGCAATTATTGATTTTAAGCGACAACGTTGCAACAGATCGAATTTTTTACGTTTAACACCTGTTTCCTGAAAATAAAAACGATTCCGCATCCTTACATTTTTATGTTTGTGTTTCCCGTTTTTAGGGAAATATATTTGTAAAATTTTATAATGATCTTTTTTGAAAAATAGTATATAAACATTTCAAAATACAAACGTCAAGTAATTTGAAAAAAACTCCTATTCAAAAGGTAAGTGTTTTATTATTTTGATATTTTTGTTAATATAGTAGTTGCTTAGGCTTATTAATCTTGTTATAAAAATGATTTGGTTTTTTCACAAAGGAAATCGAGTATCTGTGATTTCCCCGTAAAGAATCTTACTCTTCAAATTTAATGCATAATTACATTATTTTATCGCTACTTGAACGTTAACCGAATATTAATTCTACCTCAACAACATTGTACATAAAGGAACCAGTTTTCCAAGGTAATGTGTGTGTATGTTTGTGTGCTTAATTTCTGTTTTGTACTCCATTTATTTATTTATTTTATTTTTTTATTTATTTATTTATTTATTTTATTTTTTTTATTTTTTTTTATTTTTTTTTTTTTTTTTTTGTATTTTTTAAGTCAACTTTCTTCATGCTTATAAGATTACTTTTTTCTATAAAATCTTATTAAATGGCCTTCATTTGTGAGTTATGGTTCGTTACGTTAAAATTGGTGGCGCTGCTATCGATCCGGTCCATCCGTAGCGATTGTTTACACTGTAACTGATCAAAATGCCATATACATGTTATTGCGTACCTGAATGTTCAAATAAAGGGGGGCATTATTTTCCCAAAGATATGAAACTAAGGAAAAAGAGGAAATTTTCTATTCGCAGGAACTCTTCAGAACAAAAATATAAATTGTTGGAGACTAGCGTTGTTTGCAGGGAACATTTTTTGCCCTCCGATTATGTCGGAGAAACCGTCTTTGGTACATCAAACTTCATAAATATATTTACATTGCTATTTTCATCAAATGCGAACAATTCTCATTCCAAATGACTTATACTCTATTGTAATTATAAATAGTGATAGATCATACACATATACTATCGCCAAGAGCTAGGCCGAGATGACTCGGATTTTCGAGAAATCCAGTTGTCATAAAACGTCAGATTTTCGGATTCAAGTAATGTTGACCTACATGTAACCCTTTGGCAAGCACCACCCTCTCTTCAAAAAAGTGCCTTCAAACCCACCCATACAGTTTTTTCTGGAACAGCCCTAAAGAATATTTTGGTATATAACTTGATTTTAATACACAAATTGTTAAAGTGTACTTCACATTTAATTTAAAAAAGACTCTTGAATTTGTCAGAAAAAGTTTATTTTGTATGCATGTTATGTAGCCATTACTGTTGAACCAAAAGTCTACCGGTAAACTTTTTCACAATACAATAATGTGTGTTTACATATTTCATAGAATTCTCTTTAGAAGTTAAAAAAAATGTATTTAAATATTAACTTTTAAGAAAACTTTATTCTCTTAACAAATCTTTAATTCTTTCTAGAATTTATGTAATATTGAAGTGTTATTTTAAAACTTTCTTAGACAAGTAGCTTTTAAAGAATGATTTTTTTCTATTTTTATTTTTAAAGACTTATGTCTTAATCCTCAATACAAGCATACCATTAAAAATGTAACAAGTCAATAATTTACCATTACTTTAAAATGAATATTTTTCATATTCCTTATAAAAAAATTTCTATTGTACAGCATTTTAAAAATATTTTTCATAAAACTCTGTAAGTTTTGATACCATTTCATTAATGAAAGATTCATTTCTTTTAATATTTACAAATCTCATATCATTGAATGTATAAACAACTTAATCACATTCAGTTACATTTGTACAGAAAAGTTGACCTTGTATCTGATAGTAGTAATCATGTGTAGTACTGAGCTGTAGATCACCATCTTTGTTTTTTAAGAAAGGAACAGTACTTTCTGAAATCATGCTGTCTTTAGCACTATATGGGCATTTTACTTCCACAAAATTGTCAGAATTAGCAACTAAAGCATCAAGTGAAGCTGCAATATATGGATGTGTTTTGCTTACATGAATGCCACATGATTCTGTCACAACTTCAGTCTTATTGGAGTACTGATCCAAGGCAACAGACTCATATTTTCTGCCATGAAGAAGTGGTGGGGTTGTTAATTTGCAAACAGTTGTTAGATATTTAACCAAATTATTGAAATCAGTTCTGTTGGTTGCCTTGCAAATTTAACCAGGCAGTAGGCAAGCAGGTTGTGTCCTTAACTCATAATTAGGCATTAATGCTCAGCGACAGTGCCAAGCTGAGCAACTGAAACTAAAGGTTGTATTACTTCCCCCTTTAGTCTTACACTAGGTGAACCAGTCTTTATTCTAACCCATGAAAGCCAAGTGCCAAGGCTAGCAGCAGAAACTTCAAATATTTTACAACTTAAGTATTTTGTGGCCTGGTATTGAACCCAGATTTTCCATACATGAATATTTCTGATTAATATGTTATGTGCATTTACAACAAATGCTTTTTACAGCATGTTAAAATCTGTTAGACATAGTCACAAGTAAAGTTTGTCTGTTTGCTTGTAGCTCATTGATTCTCTTTGGGCACTCTAGATTTCCTACACCATTCAAGAATCTGGACTTTGTCTTGCCTCTTGGGCATAAACACCACTGTTGTAACAATAAACAACACAAAAAGCTACTACTGTTATTTAATGATAATAAAATCACCAAAATATTATGATATGTAAATGATTATATAGACAGTTACACTTAGCCTATATTTTACTGTAGTGTAAAATGAAAGTAGAAAGATGCCTGCCAAGCACAGGCGCTTGTTTCGATATTTAAAAACAAGCGCCTGTGCTGCCAAGTCGGGAAATGTAACATAAATGACAAACGACTGTTAACACAACCTATCGTTTAATTAAATGATTACCACAAATTCGCTTATAGCGTCAGTGCCATCGTATCGAATGATTTGAATCTTGGAAAAATATGTAGATCTAGATCTATTTGTTATCAGGTTATTGAGACTAAGCCCTTTCAGACTTTTTGAATGAGGAAACTATTCGCGAATATGTACCTCTCTATTAACTCCGGTTTCCGACCTGAAACTCTCGCACCGCGCTTTTTAAGTTCTTCTTTGAGTGCAGAAAGATCCCACGATCCATAATCACCGAAGTTGCTAGCCATCATCACATTCAATATTATAATACAGCAACAAGCTAGGACCGGATCGGTTCGTACGCCACCTGTATTCAGGGGGACATAACCCACTATATAAAACGACAAATGTTTCCCATTGTGAAGGTATCCATAAAAGTAAACATCGTTGATCTTGCAGTTTTAGTTAACAAATGAAATACAAACAAAAAATCGTTTTATTAAGAAGAAAACTGAACATAAATATATTTTCGCGAAGATATCTCAATATCAGATCAACAAAAAACTTGTATTATGCAAATCATGTTCCGGAAAACAAAAATCATAAAATGACTTCGAAATACCTACGGTGAAAACATTTCAATTAACAATTACTTTCTAGAAGTCAATAACTAAAATGTTCACTAAGAAAAGATACGTAACGATAACGTGTGTGTGTGTGTGTGTGTGTGTGTGTGTGTGTGTGTGTGTGAATTGCAAATCACAGTATTAATCCGTTTTTATCTAAGAATATTAATAATTTTGGAGGGTTTATTTTATTTTACAGATGAAGGTGGTATTTGTTATTTGTTTTGTTTCTTTTATGTTGATAAAAGATGTAATGATGGGTGATTGTTGGGGAATATGCTGGGTTCGTAATAAACGGTCTTCCCAGGTATGTACATAAGCTATATCTCATTAAGTCGAACGATTTTATTCTATAAAATACATTGTGTAATCAACCTTTTAAAGATTGGTCGGTTAGTTTGCTTGTGATTAATGTCACATCACCTATTTTAGCATTCGTAATAAGACTGTTTTTAAGGTTCGAATTAATTCAAATTAGAAATTGACAAAAAGTAATGTTAATCTAGGTATAAGTATGCTTATGGCAGTTAAAATTTATTACTTTGGGGTATTTTGGTTTTTAAAATCAACTATGAAGGAAATTTAGACATTGGTAATGAAGATGACATTTAATATCTAAAATAGATTCAGAAACAGAAATAATGACTAAACGGTGTAACGATGCGGACATTGGTACTGAACGTTTTAGTTTGTATATGTTACATGCTGTTGCCAAAGTTGTTCTATGAGTAGTTTAAGTTTTTTTTGAAAAGACAGACATAACACATTTTAGAAATAAATAACAAAAATAATAGTATGTCCTTTTCAAAGTGATATACAGTACCATTCTATCGAAGTAATCATTGACTGTAAGGTCTAACTTGTTTTTATTTGCAGAAAATTCGAATGATTGACGACCCATGTGTATTTGATAGTTATGATACCAATGGTGACGGGTTAATTACAAGACTGGAATTCCAAAAAGAAGCGATAGATTTCGGAACGATAAAGCCTCATGCAATGACCATGTTTGTAGTCATGGATGAAAACGGTATGAGAAAATAGAATTGAATAAATCCATTTTATTCTTAGAAACGTGTTTGTCCAAAGGATCCTGGAAAGCCGTTAAAAATAACAAAAATGGAACTTTTATTTATTTATTTATTTATTTATTTATTGATTTATTTATTCAATGAATGGTATATTTAAAACAGACGCTGGTGTCGTTGATGTAGTCATTTAATTTCTTTTTTAATATTTATATTTTGAACTTGTCAACTACATTTTATTTCACTTATTTCGTAAATTCGTTTTCTATCAAAATGACATTTGTTTACTATTGATAACTTTTTTCATAACGAATTATTCAATTTTTAAATAAATTTTGATTCTTTTATTTCAATAAATTTTGATTCTTTTAATTTTGGACGCTAGCATTGCTTTTATGATGAAGGCTTTTTGCTGATTTCATATCAAAAACAATATTGTTTGTATCAGGTGATAAAAGGGTCACTCCAGATGAGTTTGAAAAGGCGATACCAATTCTGCTACAGGCAAAGGCAATTAATAAATGTAGTGAAAAACGGGTAAGTTTATATACCTGTATGGAGAGAAAAGTGAATATGCTAGTAGAATGGTGTAGTATTCCGCATGTATTTCAAAGGCAGAAGACTTTGCATACATACGTAACAATCAAACTGTTGTTGGTAGTTCACGACGTATTTATTGGACATGGTTATATCAACAAGCAAGGTTATATTATTCTAGTATCTTAAATTAAATATAATCTTAAACAATACTCAATCCCATATAGAGTTAACTTTGTATCAACATATTATTTAGGACCACTCTTAAAATAGTAGAATGGATTAATAATGGTACATGTCCAAGTAAAAAAATCTCTACTGATATCGAGACAATCAGTCTCGGGGTTGCGGGAATTAAATAAAGTACTAGATGAAACCTATACATCTTCGACAGTATATAGCCAAATATCCTACTTCGATTCCAACCTAGGTTTCAAAGGCGCTTTAATCCCTTAGCGCGCTTTAGATAAATTGGCCACAGAAGCCTTCTGAATTGGTTATATGACACCCTAATAAATTACAAGAAATTTTTTTTTTTTTTTTTTTTTTTTTTTTTTTTTTTTTTTTTTTTTTTTTTTTTTTTTTTTGATAATGAAATAAAAAAAAGAGAAGAAATTAGGGAAAACAATGAAACATGCGTTAAGTTACAGGGAAACGAGTTTTACTTGAATTTGAATTTTAAACTAAAGAAGCTATAGTGGACTCTGGTTATAACAAAGTTTGTTATAACAAAATCAGGCTTATAAAGAAGTCATAAAATTAACCCCAGCAAGAAATTATAGTGCATTTTACAATGCATATAAGGAAAATTAGAAATATGGTTATAAATAAGTAAATTTGCCTGTCCCATGGCACTTTGTTATAAACAGACTCCACTACTTTAAATGGAACACTTGTTTCATTTAACGCACTATATCAAACCCTGCTTTATAATTCTCAACTTTATTTCCAGATATTCCAAAAGATCAAACGAAAGATTTAAAGACTTTTAACAGATACAATCTTTTAATGTAATACCATTAAAAATAAAATTATAAGATCATCTCATGTTGTTTTTTACAGTTCTTAATCCTGTCTTTAACTTTTTGTAGTTCGAATGTTGTGTTTCTTTATTATTTAAGATATCGTTTATATTCAGGTAACTTTCTTAAAACAACCTCCTGGATTCGATCCACAGGCACTTGTTTCGTATACGGGGTCCTCCTACCTATATTTATCACAAGGTACCTAACTCATTTTCGGGCACCCCCGCTTCAAGCTTGTATTTACTAATAAATCAATCATACACCTACATTATCTTGACATAGTTCGCTCCAAGAGATATTTTTCTACTTTGCTGACGTCTCCTATAAAGATCTTTTGTTGTAAAATGCTTATTCATTCATCGATAATCAGCTCTGTATTTTGTTCACGTTTAATAAGAAAATTTCTAAGCCATAAAAACCTAATCGTAATTCAGTGTTGAATAAATTCGAAACTGTAAGTACATTTTGGCTGTAACTATGCGGCTTTCGAAAGTTTCACTAATATGTCATTAAGTGTTGGTAGATAATGTCGCCAGCGACAATAATTTGCTTTTGGATTAAAGTACGAAAAGAAATACTAATAAATACTAATATCTGCATTGAAACATAAGTCATTAACTTGAACTTTGAGAAAACTTTGAAAAAACTTAAGACATGATTTCATTGGAATGTAATTTAAAACGTGAAAATATAGACCTTCATCCCAATTTTGAAGTTCATTTACAGAAAATTACAACTTGAAAACTTAAGCTTTTATTATTTCAAGTAGTGACGTTATATTATTTGAAGCTATGTCAATGTTTATAAACCGTGTAACGGGGCATATTATGGTACGGCGTTTTCCGTCTGTCCGTCTGTACGTTAACATTTTCTGTCCTGTCCATATCTTTTGACTTGATGAGGATATAAAGCTGAAACTTATACCAAACATAATTATGGGAGACGCTGTGTAGAGTATAAAATTTAGGTCCGAGTATTGAAGGTAAAGGTTACAGGTTGTGTTCAAAGGTCAAATAAGGACATAATGTAGAAAATGCAAGAGCTTTTTTATTCTTATTCCTTTCAAATTTAATAAGGATTTATAACAAGTAACAACATTTAACGGGTTGAATTGGAGTTTGGGTTCTTTGTATCTAGCTTCTGGTATCTTGTATTTAATTTTCATGTTAGCGCAAGTCGTCCTACAGTTTAAGACTGATTGTTTAAAATTTGGCATGTGTTATTGGGATCATATGAAGATGTGCATATAGTAAAATGAAGATATTTTGAAGGATATTTCCTCTGTTCATGAAACTTGGTATATAACAACAAAATTACTGTACGCCTTGCCACTTTATTAGCTAATACAGAAACGAGATCACTTTGACAGTATGTTTCATACGTTTCTCAACATCATTGTAAGCAGTTCTTCCTCTGAGATGCATTACTGCATTTCTCTGTTCGGTTTGGTTCGGTTCGGTTAGGTCGTTTATTTGATAAATATATATTGCTCTAGTAACAAGTGGTTATTGAAAAAAGAGATTTGGTTCAAAAAGAGTAAATGTCACGAACATATATACCAAATACCACGATATATTGCACATGAGATCTTGTACTGTGTAACACATACATCGTGCCTTATATGCCACATATATTGTGTGTATAGATATAACAAATAAGTGTAAATATTTTGGTTAATATGCATTCTTGTTAATGCATTTCCCTGTTTAATTTTATACATTTTGGCAAATACTACTACTTGATATGACACGGGCGGTGCTTTTGTTTTGAGATAAAGTCAGAAAATGTGTGATAACGACACACTCCCGCACACATGCATGTAAATACATATTGCATAATCTCGAATAACAATGAACAATTCAGATTTAACAATTGCAAGATGTTAGTAGGCTCGATTTTTCACTGAAAAAAGTCTTATTTAGTATTAAAACGGATTTCGAAAATGTTTATCGTTGGATAGAATGTTCATCTTATTAAAGGATTTCAAAGAATAATTTACTTAATTAGTTAAAAAATCACAATCCAAAACAAGAAGTTTTTATCCCTTAAGGAAAACAACTACTATAGATAATAGTACAAATGGCAAATAATGTTTTTATCCATTAATCCAACTTTATTACACCTGAGCTGGTGATATATCGTAAACATTGTAATCTATATAATTTATATGTATGTAGGGGCCTATCGTTATTAAAAGTTTAAACTGCAGTTCCGTAGCTCCGCTGTTTCATCGTTATTATGTAGATAAATGATGAATGGACAACAAATGTTTTTTTTCCTCCTTAAATAATGTTTTTTATTACAGATAATATTGTTACTCAAAAGAAGGTGAATGTAAAATTTTATGTGATGTAAGTTGGAGATTATTTGTTTTCTGATGTCTAAGGTCATATATCTTTTCTCCGTAAGTGGGAGGTCGTAGGTCTTACCCAAGACTTGAAAGTTTGAAGCGACTGTTCCTTCGCCTATCCATCGGCATAACGAAACGAAAGTCGCGGCTCTTTTGGATGGGAACTTAAAATAAACGAGGTCCCGTGTCACAGTAGAACCCTGCTGTATAATGTCATCAGCTCAACGCACAGGCAAATTTTCTGCACTTTTCGCCTATAGCAGGGACGTCTCGATATAAGTGAAATTTTCTTGACTGGGACGTTAAACACCAATACTCAAATCATATATCTTTCCAGTGTACATAGGGTATTCTTAGTAAATATGAAAATTGGTCCTACTCATAAGACACTTTTTCAACAAAATAAAGCTTTCCGTTCAAATTTTAACTAAAACAATTAACAATGATTAATTTCGTAGTAAGAGTGGAACATGTTGCTCTATGTATTTATGTATATTTAAATTCCCTTAGATTGAAAAATAAAAACTTTTCTGAGGTGAATGAATAGACAAACATTAAAGAGATGACAGCCAATGCTTGATTTATATATTACATCTATTACATGTACTTTCAAATTAAAAATAAAACCTTACAGGCGCATAAACATTTTTTTCGGATTTATGTGTTATTTACCCAGGTTCGGCTACTTGAAGAATGCTAATGATTCAGCAATCGGTCACAAATTAAAAATCCAGTATTTTTCCAGTACTTTTTTATTTTTGGCAGCAGACAAGAGCAATGCGATATTAGATGCTTTGTTCAAAGATATTCTAAGCATTTTGCCTAGGGGTTGAACCACGAATAACGCTTCTTTGAACAATTATTCACGAGTTAAGGTCGCACATGAATAATGCAATTGTGAAATTGCAACAGGTTCGATCCTCGGTGGTTAATGGATAGTATCTTGAAATTGAAAGAAAGCCACAATTATATATATGCGATAATAAAAGATAATAAGCTTAACATGTTTTATTGAATCTTTTTTTTAAAAAAAAAAAAAAAAGAAAAAAAGATCAAGTTACAACGGCCTCAAAAAGAGTTCCTTTTGTACTCTTCACTCAAACATACACAATATATACACATGTACTACACAGGTAAGATATAGTATATATAGTATATTTTAAGTAGGGGATATAAAAAGAACTCTTACCACGACCATGTTATCAGAGTAGCAAACACCTACGGTTGACATATAATACAGTTTCTCATTGTTTTTAAAAATTCAATTCCCGGTTGAAGCAGATGGGTTGCAAGCACAGATGAAGATGAGAAGTGGTTTTCTCCGAGTACTTTGTTTTCCCAGTATCCTATAAGTTACATCGTTCATACAAGTAATATCTTAAATGAGAACAAAACTCATTTAAATCAGACATTTTATAACAAACCAAAAGTAACTAAAAAGTAAAACAAGATAAATTTATCTTAGAATTTTATTCTGAAGGTTTTAAAACAGATTGTTAATTGACAATTCTTTTATCTGTTCAAAACAGAACATTTTAATTTTCTTTATATTCTTTTGGAATCCCTGGAATATAAATAAAAATATTTTATGTTAAAATATAGCAATGTATTTTATTGTAAATAAAGATTTTGATAAACCAGAAAGTACTATAAATTGTAACATTTATCTATAAAAGCTCAAACTACATTCATGTACAGTTAAACCTCGTAATATTGCCATCAATTACCGTCAGAAAACGAATCTTGTGGCAAATTTATTTAAAACTAAGGTTTGTTCCTTCATGCAAAGCATTCCTTAGCTGGATTTAGATTGATATAATTTTGGAACTTTCGATTCATTTACTCCAACTGATTGGCTTATGTTTTTGTCTATCAAACTTTACGACCCCTAGTGTCACTGATGAGGAATGCCGGACTTTCCGAAATGTACACAAATTGTACATAAAAATTTAACAGGTAGTTTTGTTATATATTAACACCATGTACGCTTCATACCTAGATTTGGTGACGTCTCGATATAAGTAAAATATTCTTGACTGAGTTGGAAAAACCCCATTTCATCAATTAATCCCTTTTGTCATGATCTTTTTACATCTCTATTTCCGTTTTCTTCATAAATCTTCATTCATTTATTGCGACACGTATTGAAGCGCTAAAATTTAACCTAACAAATCACGGTAAACGAGGTTTAACTGTATTTGGTAGTCGGTGTTTTGCGTAAAAAGTAACGGAAATAAAAAAAGCTATATCTTTATATTTTAGTCATTTCGTTACGGTATGCGAATATTTTACAAAATATTAAAAAGTTTTGACTTTGTAGAATCAAGTGTATGTATTTAACTGTTAAAATGTACAATTTAATGTATACCTTGAATACACTCTGGAAACAGAAGTTCATTAGCGACAGCTCTTGCTACTTTCATAAATTCCTCCTCTGTCACAGAAACATCGCCTAAAAAATAAAATGGTACATTGTTTTGAAGGTTATAAAATTTTATTTAGTATAATCCAGAATGTGTTTGTAAAATGTAAACAATCTAAAAATTAAATTTATTTTGATATTATAGATTTCCTTTCATTGACAAAATACATCGTTTCGATTCATACATTTGTTTAATTTAATTTTCAGTTAATTCATTGTATAACTGGACACATCGCAAGTAAGTCTACTACTGTACATTTAGTAATTTAAAGCTGAGCACATCAATGCATTGTCAACATTTAAATTTCAAATTCATAAAATTTGCATTACAATGCATGTGCATCATTCGTAGTGAATTGGAAATTGCAATCGCACTAAGTAGTCTTAAGGGTTCAAAACAATATAAAAATACTGTTTAGAGAGAGAAAGAGAGAGAGATTTTGATTGATTTACCATTTCTATCCATGATATTAAAGACGGTCTGACGATCGTAGAAATGGCGTTGATTTAGCTGTAATTCAAACTCTTCAACACTTAGCGATCCATCGCCATTGGTATCATACTCAGTGAAATTACACGGCAATGTTTGGAGCTTTAAGATTGGATGACCATTTTCAAGAACATCAAAATTCTAAAATCAATTTATTTAAAAAAAAAAAAACTTTTTAAATTAGATGTGCATGTTAACAGAAAGAACAAATAGCGAAATTTTTTATTATCAATACATAAGATAACAAAAACTTAGAAATGAGACCACTGCTATATTTGAAGGAATTTTTCGGTCAGTCATAATCCTGATTATTCTCAAGAACACTATTTAATTATAAGATCAAATAAACCTTAAAGACTTGAAAAAATATTGAAAATAAAAGATGGATTATAACTGATAATGTGTACTTGTCAAGACCTAACACAATCAAGAACACTCCACGATACAACTAATCAAGACAAGATGGAATATATAATCATTAAATGGGGTCACTGATTTAAAAATCAAAGTGCCTCCAATGGCATCGGTTCCAATTTCACCCAGGCAAATTCTAGTGTGAAAAAATTTTGGCAATTTGTTTGCCGAAGGTCGGTGTTTTTTACGGGTATTCCGGTTTCTTCAAAATGCCGGAATAGAGCGCTTCGATATAAGTGACAGAAACTTGACTTGGGCCTTAAACACGATTAATCCACTACATTCCGATTTAGATGGTTCCTACAGTAAATTCTAATCGTATGATTACATTATTAATATAATTATCAATTATCAATATCAGTCTGATTTATTTCTTTTGAACATACAGAGTCCATTATAGGAACTAAGAATAAGCCCGGATGCCGATGTATCACAAACATTACACATGTCATGTTTCGTATGATAAAGTTTGTCATAATCTGTTTTTGAATTCATTATCTTATAAAAAATAAAGATAAAAGCCGGACGTAAAATATCGATGGGTTGGCAAAATAAAAATCTTAAAATACATATATGGTTAGTATTCCATCAAATCATTAACAAGTTACAACTTATGACAGCAATCACTAATCTGATTAATTGATTGATTACTTGATTGATTGATTGACTGGTACCATTGGTTGAGCGTATATTATGTTTAATTTATCAGCAATATTTCATCTTGTTTATCTATTCTCTCAATCCGATTGAAGCGAAAGTAATAAAATTTATTGACAATTTAATTTTTGTGCCTTGCATAGAATAAGATTTTTGACAAAAAGACTAAAAATCCATTATATTTAAAGTAAATGTAACTAGCTGTTGATTGGTGATTTGCTGTTTCATTTCTACTGCATTTATCAATCATTGAACAAACAAGTTACGAACAAATTGTCCCAGAACAAATTACTGAAGTTCATGTACACGTGCGCATGCTTTACAATGCTAGTTAACATTTGACTGGAGTGCCTCAGATCAATTTTGATAATTTTTATTTCACTTTTGTCTAGTTAAACTGTAGACGGTCAATGTGAACCCCATAGTGGTTAGGCGCATTATATATGAAGCATGTATCGTAACCAGTTGACAAATTAATCAGATGCCATAAATAGAATGAACAACTTACATTTACAGTTTTCCTTCAATTAACTGTCAGTTACTGCGAGAATTTGATGGTTACAGATCTGGCCCTAATTTCACAATTATTCACTCAATTAAGTGTACACTTAACTCAAATTTCAAATTTTTCTCTCATCAATATTTTAAAAAATTTAAGTTTTATGAGACAATGTTATGTTATTTCAACGAACATACACCAAACAATTTAAATATAACATTAGACATTCACTCTTAACAGTGTAATGTCTTGAAAATTAAAATTGAAGTATTTTCTAATTTTGTTGAGTGTACACTCAATTGAGTAAATGATTTTAAAACTGGGGCCTGTTTTGCGACTCTCAGCTTTGCGTTTGAAGGACGCTTTGTGTCGTAAATAAGACTTCGTCAAAACTACCTAGATTAACCTCTCCAATGAAACCAAAAACGATAAAGGCTTTGTCGATATTTTTGTGGTACATCTGCCCAGCTCATTTAAAAACATTTTCTTTGTCTTCTATTTCATATCTACCTCTATTTCTGAATGGAGCGAGGGGAAAGTAAAACTCTACTTCGTCTATACGGGGTGTTGATTATTATTAAGTCCTTTACAGTATGATGAGGGATACTTTATGCCAAAATGTAAGACTTTGTTATGACTAAATAGACAAACACCTCCAATCCTACCGGAGAAAAAGAAATATTTCTCCATATTTATGTTAAACGCGATGCTAGGCTATTTTTTTATAATCCTTAATGTCCTTTAAATTCGTTTTATTACTAGATAGAGCAAAGACGCTATTGAGTTTAAATCGAACTTTAAAAAGTATTACATTTGCTACTTACAACATCACGTTTGAATCGCATTTCATAACCTATGCGAACTTCGAAATCGTTTGGTCCATTGGCATAGCCTTCGAGATAAATATCGTTGTTATTATTTCTGTATAAATTGTATCGATGACGTTCACCACTTCTTGACAAACATCCATTAGCCCCCACTAACAGAAAGGTGAACAAAGCTCCAACCAATACCATAGTGCTTACACGTTCTGGAAAATAAAAGTTTGTAAAAGAATGCGACTGTAAGGACATTATCCGATAATTAGGCTATTAAATTATAACAAGTGACCAGTCTGAAGTCATTGTCAATGACTATAATGAATGTGTATTTTACCACACATTCCTATATTCCATAATCAATCGTAGAATCCAAAAAGTGTTTTTATCTCTAATTTTGATTTATAAAGAGACATCTTTTTAAACACACACACACGCACACACACACACACACACGCACGCACGCACACGCACACACACACACACTATATTGACATGTTTAAGTAAACAATTTGTTCCTTTGAATTATGAAATATGCATATTGACGCTAACACAACGCATGTATGTTCTAAAGTTAGAAATATTTGGAATGACAACAGATAATCCGGAAACATCCACCAACAATAAATATTTGGCACAATGCATTGCAAGAAACAAGACACATTCATATTTTGCATGTGATAATAGCGACGTAAGGTGGTTTTTTATTACAAAAATATCAACCTATTTTCATTTTATAATGCAGTACTAAAATGTTTGATAACTTTAATAGTTTTAAGATTTTTTTCCTTTCTCGTCAACCTAGTTGCAAATTAAAATGTTTCCACAATGCATAAGAAAACATAAGCGACAAATAACTCGTATAAAATTTGAAATTGAATTCACAGTTGGTAATACCCGCTATAACATTGGTTTATTCAATTTTTGTGCAAAACAAAATAACATGGTATGTTCAAACTAACATTTAAATTTCAAAACGATAGAAAACTTTCCCAGACAAAGACTTCTAACAAGAAATTTACCTTAAAAATTCTTTTGGAAGCTCTTCTTGGAAATTCAGTCTTCTGCTGCTAGCAACTACAACAACTGAGGATTAGAATCGCATTATATATACTAAACATTAAGTGGGCAATAACGAAGATTATCCACAGACTAGGTAAAACCCACTTGTATTCTTGAATTTAGAAATTACAGCTCTTATGTTTAAGTACGATGAAACTTATTGTTATAAAAGGGAGTATGTTTTCAAAAATAATAAAACATCTCAACAATAAGATCTAAAATCCCAACATGATTATTGTTTGTATGTTACTTCCTCATTTCCAATTTAAAGCTGCGGATCTTTATACCGAGATAAAATGTCTCAGTATTAACTATTTGAACAAAATAACACTTAAATTAAGGATCCCGTAACAAGAGTGAAAGTTTTATTTTAACTGTTTTACTTTGCATTTTTCTTTAAAAAATATATAAACATGACATACAAAAAGCATTAAAACATTAGGAAAATCAAGAAAAGAAAACTCGATGAGAGAGAGAGAGAGAGAGAGAGAGAGAGAGAGAGAGAGAGAGAGAGAGAGAGCGAGCTTGCTTCAATAATCTACATAAGTTAGTAACCGATTAGATGAATCGAGAGGTGGTCAGCTATTTTACATCTTTTATCATAACATAATGATATTTGCTAACCATTTTCGAATATTTTACTTGTATCAACATTCGTTGAAGAGACTATTACACATTGGGTGATTTGCAAAATATTTATCAATATAGAAGCATTTAATGTAGCCAATTGCTTTACTCGGTCATGTTCACTAAAAGAGTGTGTTAGTTTTAAAGTTACAAATAATATTGATAAAAGTTGATAAAAAATAATAAAAACTGCTACCGGTTGTGAGATAGATGGATTACTTTAACTTATGAGTTGAATATTTGGTCTGTGTAAACTTTTTAGAATTAAAATTATTCAAAACTGGTAGTTTTCTTGCTTTTTTATGAAAGGTGATTTAAACATCTATGATGCCTAAAGCAGCCACCAATTTAAGGTAGCCACCACCTTGGTGGCTGCAATAGAGAGGGGAGGTCGTAGGTTTTAACCTTGGGCGGGCCATGCATGACTTTGGCATGATAATGGGTTTTTTGTCTGGCATTTTTAAGTCAGGGTATCCACTGGATCATTCATTATGAGTATAAAGACTGAAGGAATGGTATGTTTGTCTGTGGCGTATTAATTTGAGCTGGCATGTTAAAAGTCGCCTTGATAGCCCGCTAGTACAACGCGGACCATAAAACGCACTCACACATCTCATCCATAAACAAACTTGTTTTTATATAAATCCTCAGAAATTTAAAAACTTTTTATCGTCGCGAAAAACTAAAAACTTGCTAATGCGACTTTAAAACAACCTAAAATCACAATGAACTGACTTATATTAAATCTTCTTAGTGTAAGAAGAACAAACAATACAAACTCGGTTACGCCCCATCTAAATTTTAAATGTCAACACCAAATTTCGTGAGGGTATTCCTATTCATGTCGTACCGTAGTTAGGCCTTAAACTGCTCTATTTTATGACCTAGTTATAAATATTAATAATGCAATAAATTTAGTTGTATTTTGCCATTGATGGTGTACCAAATGTCCATCTAGCGATGTTTGGTCACCCCTCACCAAACAAACAAATTTTGAAGTTTAAATTGTTAACACTAAGCTATTTTGAATTTAATATACATGTACCTATTCTGACTCCAAAGTTAAAAGAGTAATTCAGACAAGGTGCATTTTCAAGGTCTAAAAATTATTTTCAAAATGTCCGATGCAATTACAGAGGGATCAGTCACACACACACAACTTGCTGGTAAGTCCCTTATTTCTCTGACATTCAGCAAGCACGGGATCTCAATACTTTTAGTTTGCTCTTAAAACATTCGTAAACTTGTAAATAATTGCAATGACTTTGTGTCATGAAAACCAATTAACTTCTTTAGACTTTTTTAAATTCTGCTATGAACTTTGTACAGTTAATTATCTTCTTAAGGTTATCATCTGTCTGTGAAACAAGATTATTTGATATGATTTATCAAGGGAAAGGATGAACATGTTAACAAATATTTATCAAAATGACAATTGAAATAATACTACGAATGTTGAAAAATTAATGAAGAAAAATGTTAGTTTATTTAATTTAAAACAGTTCTTAGAAACTAGTTTTCTCGGTTACTTAGGTTACTACATTAAAGACTTTTTTGCAAAAATGATACATGAAGGTCAAATTAAAACAGTGAATAAAATAACTCAGTGCACTTTTATTTGTTTTACTTGTGATTAAAGCGCTATTGATTCCAGACATAGTCGTGATGAAGGTATAAATTCAAATTGATGTTACGCATTCTGAAGCCAATCTATGAATTAAAGTCGCCTAACATCACCTCAGGTGGTAATTTTTATTAAATTAATAACAATTTAAGGCAAATTTGCTGATTTTATATCAGCTTGTGGCTTTTATCAACTGGTTGTAATAGTAAGTGGGGTTGTTTATTGGTTATTATAGACATACCGAGATAAAAAATGAAAATTTGAAAATTGTTTAATTGTCTCAGTCACAGAAACTTATAATTGTTTCTTTAATTTATATTAAAATTAACCATACACCCCACCCAAAAACCAACAGGGACAGACACTCGAAATTTTCAAATCTACCCCTCGCGACTTAAAACGATATTTTCTTTTGTTTTGGTAAAAAATATCCACTTAATTTAGTAACGGTCGTTTGCACAACTCCCTTATCTATCCACAAGTAATAATTAAATCGAAGTAGATCTACTCATTATTTTGGAACACATCGGACGTCAGACCAACTGCTAAACGATAAACCCAGGTGGGTTCCTATCAAATTCCCACGAACTTGGAACTTGGAGTACTTCAATTAAGGAGGAAACTATGAGAAAACAAGTAGGTTTTCTGTCCTTTCTTGTTAGGAACAGCGTTTCTCGATATTCTGGAGTAAAAAATTAATTTAATATTTCAGAAAATGAGGATAATTATATACTTGCAGATAGATAAGGGAGTTTTGCAAACGATCGTTACTAAATTAAGTGGCTTTTTTTACCAGAACAAAGAATTACAAGTTCTTGTGGTCTCAGCGACAATCAGGAAGAATGTATCATATGAAATAATTGATTTTTGATAAGTGCTGGTTTTTACAAATTATTTTAAGCCCTAGCAACTTCCTTGTGAATCATCTTTTGTCGCCGTCTCAAATAAAGTCACTTTTTTAACTTAAGAAAATGTAACAATAATATCGTATGTTGGCTTTTGTGGTTATTCCAAACATGTAACAGATGCTCATATTGTTCTTCCCTGTAACAAACAGATATATGCTGCAACTTAACCTGCAATACGCGACGCCGTGTTGTAAGATAAAAGATTTTGATTTGGCCGAATACATACAGATTAGAATATTCCTTGTATAAGAACAAATATTGCTCACTCAGAAAGCGTCATTCATATTTTCAAAACTTTATCAAGGATATCTTATCCATGCAAGTACAAATTATAAATTATACCATTATTTCGTTGATTATGATTATGAATAATGCAATATTTTTACGTTGTAGTTTGACATCGAAGGCGTACCAAGTTTCTGTCTAGAGAGGGATGTTGGGGTTACACCCCAACAAGAACAAATGACTGTTTGAGTTTGTACCGTTAACATTAAGATATTTTGAATTTCGTAGAATTATTCTGACTTCTAGTTTAATGAAATATTTTAGACGAGGCGCATTTCAAAGGTCTACAATTCATTTTCTGATGAAATAATTGACGCCTATTATAGAAAGTTTACCCGCACACAACTTCCTAGTAGTCCCTTTTTCTGTGACATTTAGTACTAAAAGAATCTGAAACTGCAAATTAAATATAAAGGCTTTGTGTCCTGAAAATAAATTGTACCACAGAACTACCATAAACCTTTTAAATACTAATAGGTGTTGCCACAGACAAAATGGAACAATCGTCTTGCGGTTACACATGCGAAACCGTTTGGTATGATTTGCTAGTTCTTAAGACCTCGTAATGATGTCTTTCTTTATGTTAAAAATTTTCCATCAGTTGCCAAATAAATACTTATCAAACTTTATGTAAAAATCGAGAGATTAACTTTACAAACATTTAAATGAACATCAAATTCAAACACCGAATCAAAATTAAAAGGCACTGTGCACTTAAAATTCGTTTGTTATAAAGTATTGATATATGAGAAGCTACTGAGAAGATAACTGATTGTTTATTAATATCTTTATAATTGTCAGTTAGTTTATTAAACATGTTAAAATGATAATAATTATAAGCAAATTTACTGGTCTTTATCAGCAGTATCACCTGATATACAGCTCGCCGTTATGACAGGTTGGATTGTTCATTGGTAAATTTTGACAAAGCTTGATAAATGAAGATGCGGTTTATGACATATAAAATTATTTGTTTCAGACAAAAATGAGGAAGAAAGTATCACATGAAATGATTGATTCTGAGCAAGTGCTGGTTTTTCACAAATTATGTTAAGCCCGAGCAACTTCCTTGTTAATCATCTTTCGGCACCATCTAAAATTAAGAACCTCATAAAGTCACTTTTTAAATTTAAATTTAAATCATCTGTGTAAAGACCATGTAATAACTTATCTAGTACGTTGGCTTTTTCGGTTGTTCCAACCTTATTATAGTTATCCCTATTGCCCTTGGTCGAAATATATATATACATATATATATATATATATGTGTGTGTGTGTGTGTGTGTGTGTGTGTGTGTGTGTATAAAACTGCGCATACATCTTAACCGTTAGAACTTGGCGGCTATGTTTCTAGTGACCAAAACCTACATTATTTTTATTTTTATTATTATTATTATTATTATTATTATTATTATTTTACAAAGAGATACCGCGTGTTTTGCTTGAAAAAAATCTCATTTTGATTAGCAGAGTTAAATCCATCACAATATTTCATATTATTACTATTCATGTAAATTTCTTTAATAATAATTGCATCAATACTATTTTGGCATATTTTGTATGTTGAAATCAACGGGAGCGTGTATTATGCCATCGCATATAACATGGCATATTACACGCACGTAAGTAAGGATGCGGAGCTTCCTATTGTCACTTGATGAAATATGGGTGATTCACCACAACCATATATGGGACACATAATTCACAATCGTTACTGCGTTTGAATTATAAGTATATTCGAGCGTTCAAGGAATGCCTGTTTATAACATAGATTGTAAACAAACTTTCTTAAGCATTGACGTTATTGCTTCTGATATTATAAATGAATGAAAGTAGTTTGTAATTTGTTTACAAAAGTAATAATAATAATATCATTATTTCTTCCATGTTATATGCCAAAATATTCCCCAAGGTTAGATGGCATAATACACGACGGGTCGTGCATTATGCCATCTAACCTTGGGAAATAGTTTGGCATATAACATAGAAAAAACAATGTTATTATATAAATATTAAGAAACTGTTACAATAATATGTCTATTTGTCTTTTTCTCTTTGATCTACGTTTGAATGTAATATTAAAATCCATATTAGATTTTTTTTTTTTTTTTTTTTAAAAATACCATAAAACATGGCAATGAACTGGAAATAAAAAAACAAGACGTAATAAAACTAATTTTTACACATATTCAATTTACATACAGTTAATGATTGATAGAAGAGAATTTCATTCTGTTAATTTGTCCTCTTAAGGCCATTACAAATTAAATCGTTTGTTCAAAATTGCAAAACAACTTAATGAAACATTTAGATTTAAAACGTATCATTGTATTGTAAGCAATTCGAACCACGTTAAAAAGCTTAATTTATCATATATATATATATATATATATATATATATATATATATATATATATATATATATATATCTATATATATATTTATATATACACCTGCTAAATTTTGCTGTGCCATATGTGCACATTTCGGAAAATCATTATTAGAATTTAAAAGTAATATTTGAACAAAAAAGCGAGTATTTAAACACTTATGACTTACAATTGGAATGACTTATTAATAAAAAAGAAGAAATGGGCAACTAAAAACATAAAGAAGGATGGATAATACGGCATATCTGTTCGCGCTAATTTCACTCTTGGTGTCGTTTGTTAACACAAAATTCGTATCTTTTCGAGCTTTTTTTCAAACAAAAAAGTTATATATATGTTAAATGGTTAATATCTTCTTTCCATATACATGTACTTAATTACATTTAATTACATTAAATTATATTGTAATCGGTTCAAAAATAATTTATTACGGCCATTGTCATATTATAAATTTTTGAATTTTCTGAATGAAATATTCAAAGATATATTATAAGACAACTAGAAAATTCAAACTTTATAATATGACACCATTTCAAAGAAAAAAACAAATACAAGAATATAAAACGTAAAAGGGGAAACTTGGAAACTGCTTGAACTAACGAAAACACACAAAAAATAAACATGACTAAATAAATAAAAATAACATATAAAACATAAACATTAAAGAAAACGTAGACGTGGTAACAATCACAAGGCTCAATGATTATAAAATTTGTCTGATTTTATAAATTTTTTTTAACTTCCTCTTCTTTTTAACGTTTGTGCTAGTGCATTTTTGAAATGATTAATAAAGTCAATGTCAATCATAATGGCCGATTTCGTATATAGTCATACCCATACCAAAGTCATTCATCACTGATTGAAGTTTGCATATGGTAAATACAATTCACAACGGCGCCCGTGGTGACCCTTGTATAAGTCGCTGCTTACCGATGATTCTTCCGTGAACGCACCGGTAGTACCAAACGTTTATCTGTAGTTTTGTGCAAAGATGCGAGGCTTTATTTGTACTTATATTTGTTCAATTAAATTCTATGCTCTACATTCAAATTTTTCTGAGATTTTCGGATATAAGAATTTAATGAGTTATGAATTTTTCACACAATACATAATTTCAACAGCACTATATTTTTACACGTAGATTTATTTTGGCGGTTGACCAGTCATCTTCCGGTTGCAAATCTGTTGATCGGCTAATTCCTCTATGAGCAATGAGTCCTGTTAAAAAATAAAGGCAAGACAAAAAACCTAGAGAAGTATAAATCTAATACGGGTTATAGAAGACCAATACAAAAGTAAATGGCTATACGACGATACAGAATAAATAGCAAATGTAGTATGAGATCTGTGAAAGCACAGGTCAACCAAAAACAATAAGTAACTATTCAGGATCTTTTAGATTATCACGTGCATTTCCACATAAACGCAAACCAAATTAAAATTCACCTCATCAGTAGCATGATGCATATACTTGTTCTACATCACTAAGTACAGATCTCTTCAGTTTTCGCCACCTCATCTGAATATCCAGCTTCCGCAACGTGACAAATCCGTTTACTGTTTAAGTGGATTAAGGAGTCCTCTTTAACCCTTAATACGTTAAGATTATGGTCTAAGATACAATGAACAATTGTTTCTAAAGTCGTATTTCCGTGTGAACTGGCCAACAAATAAAGTTATTTTACACTAAAGCGAAAGCAAACAACGTTTATATTATAATGATTACACCCTAAAATGATCTAGCGTTTTTTCTTGTAGGCGCTTTATGAATGAACTATCCCGTTTAAATAGAAATTATCAACCTTATCAAGACTAGTTAATTAGAAATTATCAACCTTATCAAGACTTAGTTAATGAAAAGTGTAAAGCAAAAACACAACGTATTGTAAAATGGATTATGTTACTAAAAGTAACTATGATTATCAAAGTAATTATGATTTTCTTAATATAAACAGAAGTCATGGACACCTTAGGAACTTTAGTGGTTCTGTTGCTAGTGAACAAAATGGAAATTATCCGTCAATGGTAATTATAATCTTCGGTTTTATATATCCGGTACTTGCAGTTCCGACAATCCTTGCAAACATACTTGCAATTCGGGTATTCCTTCAACGTAAAATGCGATCGGCAACTACCATTTTATTGGTTGCTATGGCTGTTACGGATACTATTAGCATTTGTTCAGCATTGCCAAATGGGATTTATTCGTTTACTCTCGGACACTATCAACACTATGTATATTACGAATGGTGTGTAATCGGTTATTCTGCATATGTAATGCAGACAGTACTCAGAACAATGTCAAATTGGTTGACAGTTACTCTTGGGATTCAGAGATTTGTAGCAGTTACTTTTCCATTTAAAGCCAAAACCATGCTTACAATACGCAATACCATCGTTACCATAGTTACCTGTGCATTGTTTTCTTTCATGTTACATATCCTTCTTATTGTTACGATTGAAATTCATCGAGTTCAAATCCCTGATAAAAATGGAACTGCAGACGGCTGTAACAAAACGTATCCACATTGGTTTATTGAGAATTTTGATGCCAAGCAGACGATATTAACATATAATGTTTTAGGCGGACTTTTCTCCAAGTTTATACCTTGTGTGATTTTACTTGTAACAACAATAGTTCTTGTGTACAAGCTAAACACCGGAAGAGAAAGGGTGAGACAGAGTGTAAAATCATCCAGCTTCGCAGACGACAAAACTCGGAAAATCTCCAGTATTGTATTAATTATAATGATTATATTTCTATTTGCGGAAACACAAGATGCTGTGGTTTATGGAATATACGTGTATGAAATAACAGTTGGTGAATTGCGCGGTATTTTGTCTGCGGAAGATGACGCTAAATGGGCTGCTATGGGTTTATTATTCTCTTTAATGAGTTATCTATGCAACTTTTGGGTTTATATTATAATGAGCAAACATTTTAGAGTAGCTATTTTGAATGTCTTAAAATCATGCTGCTGCTGTTGTTGTTCATCATATAATGAGCCCGTAGTCTCTTCATCTTCATTGGGAAATAATGGCAAGGGATCAACTTCATATAAGCTCTCTAGGGTTTAGTGAAGAAATTCAATATGTATTATATTAAAAACATTTTCTTATTTTCTATTTATGTATTGTACGTTTACCAGTACTGGACTTGTAGTTTTAATTACTGAATTAAAGACGGACTGGAGATAACGCAGACCATTTTAAGAATTTTTCAGACGTTAGTGCCTTATGTACTTTTACTTGTAGCAGGACTGCGTTATATATTTTTAATAAATTTTAAATAAATTATGTTATTTTAACACACCAAATATATATATTTGTATCTTTAAATGCAAGTCAGTGTTTTGAAATCTGGGACGGTAAGCAGTTTTACAAAAGGTCAATAACTGACATAATAAGTAATGTATTCAATGACAATTATGATCTTATTTTCACATGGTTTTTAACCACCACCCACCACCACGGTCACTCCAAAAACCAGATTGATTTGGAATATTTAAATGAACTTACTGTCATATACCGCTTTTTTAATTTATTTTTGATTAAATTCAAAAAGTGGTATATGACATTACAATCATTGATTTTAAGAATATTTTGATTTAATTCATTAAATTAAGCAGTTATGTTTCTGTAAAACTGAAAAATCACACAATCATTCGTTAACTTATATTTTCCTGATCTAAAATCTGAAAAATTTAAAGTTCTAAAAAATTTGTTAAGAAGTCATTTTGAAGATCACTCAAAATTATTTCACTAGCCAATTGTCGCTGAATTCAGGTAATATTCTTTCTCTATTCTTTTGTGGTTTCGCATAAGATAAATTCATCTTGTGACGTGCAACAGTTGTCATGTGCAACATAACGAAGCTAAAGATTCAAAAATGGCACATCTCAGAGCGATACATTTAAAACGCGTTCTTAAAAATGACAGTCCCTCTAATCGCCTGTTTGAATCACACTCAGGCTGACACTAGTGTGACAATGTTTGTCAGCTTGTCGAAGGTCGGTTGTTTTCCCTGGACACTGCAGCTTCTTCTACCATCACATAACTGACCGTCTCGATATAAGTGAAATATTCTGGACACCATTACTTCACTCCGTTCTACTTCATTCACAGCGCGATACCGTTTGATCTTGTGATATCTGCATTTAATTGGAACGTTGTTCATTGTATTTACTTCTCCCCGTTTTCTTTTTTCATTGACTGTTCTTCTTCTGTGAGAGTGTTAAAAAACAAGAACCTAACTACTGGTTTTTCCAATAACAACTTGCAATCACGAAAAAGTTCATGATTATGTAAGTTTTAAAAAAAAATCAAAAAGTTTTAAATGATAAGTCGATGAGAAATCATTGAATCAGATAATTGTTTCAAAATGTTTCATTTGACTGGGCATAATTTGATAATACTTAATGAATGTTAATGGATCATGTTTGAGCAATTTGTTTGATATTAAATGACATTGATTTATCATTACTGAGAAAACAAATACATGTTTACAACGTTGATAGCTAGTACACTATTTTATAAATTACTTTTTTCTTTAAATGTGTTTTTATTTCCAATTTTTTCGAAAAATAATTGTACTTAAAATGTAAACCTCATGGTTTGATTAAAAAAGAATAATTAAAAGCAAACTAATTGGTAAGGTTCAGCTATTTAGCCAAATTAATGAAAAATATTTTATGCTCATATGACAAATAGAAAGATTTAATTTTTGCTCTCTCTTTGAAAAAACTTTTTTAACGAATAAAAGTATTTAATTTTAATTTTATGTTCTTATTTCATCTTGTAATAAAAGAGGTGAAGACATCAGGCATTAATTAAGGCTAAAGTCATATTCTATCCATTATAACCTGTACCCTGAGAGGTATTGAAGTGAGATAATAAAATCTAAAGATATCGGTTATAAAAAGAAAACAGTTACAAGTTAAGTCAAAACACTAAGGTGTTCCTCCGTTCTGATTGGTTACCTTCAGTTTTATGTTTCTTTTTCACTCTATATTCTGTATTCAATATATATAACTACCTTGACTTACCAATGAAGCATGTCGTTTTGTGGGTATATAATACATTCTATATTATAATACTGCTTAAATTTGTTATATATTTACTTACAAATTACACGTAAATATCTGTAAGATTAAGTAAAAAAATATAAAGAGAGGAATATTATATAATTGTATTAGGAGATTATATCATAAAGAATTTTTAATTAGAGACTACGTGCTGTGATTTTTAAGTTATTTTTTATATACAAAGAATATTTTCATTTATTTATATATGTAGTTCATGAATTCAAATTCTATAATCCGTGTCATATGAACAAAATTATAATTTAATAATGTTAAAATCATGAAATATAGTTAAAACGCAAAAAGAAAGCTTACACGAAGTTAAAAATGAATGGACACGCTGAAGACAAAAACGGTGCACCGATGGAGTCAAATAGTGATGCGGAGCAGCCGAAGAACGGAGTTAATGGTGTTAAAAAGGGTCCAGTGGAACTATATCTAAACAGGATTTCACCGCCTTGTAAAACTGTCTGGCTTTATATGTTACAGGTACGTGATTAAGATTCAGTCATAAGGGTTTTTTTAGGGGAGAGAGTGTGAGTAAGTGAACGAACGTTATTTGCGTGGTATGAAATGAAAGTTAAGGTGAAGTAATGGTGTTTATGTTCCAAAAAAAACCCCGGGGAGATCATTTTTGGGATGGACGAAACCACAGAAATCAAGACAAGTCAGGGGTGATAAAGCAATCTGGCTTAGTAAGAGTTTTAAGTAATGACCTTTACTTCCGCAGTTGATTCTTGCCGTTTGTGTTATTATAAACCTATATATATTTTTAGGCCTCAGATTGCAACTTTTGACTTGTATTTCATTTTATCTTTCATTAGGTTACAACTGTAAAATAAACATGAGAGAAAACTAAAATTAAAAAACAAATTAAACAAGAATTGTTTGATATACTTTTATATTTGCTTTTCCGTCAATATTGCTTTAGAATTACGAGAAGTTGGTTGAATTAAAAACCTTTACCGCAGTAAACAGTCGTTTAAAAACTTTCCTATTACAAAATATTTTTTGAACCTATAACAATACCTATAATGTCCCTTGTGTAACGACTTGTAATTGAATTTATTATTATTATTATCATCATCATCATTATTATTATTATTATTATTATATGTTAAAAGTTATTTAGAGATATGATGAAAATAATTTTGAGGTATTATTTATTCTTAGTCTTAGTCCATTTATTCTTAGTCTGAATGAAGCATGTCAAATCCTGCAACAAATGTCACCCTTATAAAATAATTTTATAGTTACAGCAAGGTTTTAAATAAAGCACTGGCTAGCATTAAGCTTGCTTTAACATAAACATCTAGCAAACCGACATTAACGTATTTTTAACTTTTTTTAATGTATGATGTCATATCTTAAAGTTTTGAATTTTCTGAATAAACAAGCTAAATATAATTTTACTTGTAAGATGAAAAAAGGATGGAAAATTTTAAAAAATATATTCATATTACAATATGAAGAGTGCTAGAGGATTCTATAAAACGAGTATGTTTTTACGTGTATTTTTTTTTACAACTCCGGTTAACACGATAAATATCGAGTACTAGTAAATCCTAAAAATAAAATTACAAAATTGACATAATTTTAGGACAACTGACTAATCCAAAGAACAATTAAATGCCTGAACACATAAAATAACTAATGTTTGCCATTCAAATAGAATATATGGGTAGTATTAATTGCTAAGAAAGTACGGACTTTTATTTGTTTATATATGGTAGTATTATATTGCCAAGGAAGGACGGTTTTTATTTGTTTATATTTATATCTCTAGTGATCTAACCAAGGTGAGAGTATATGAAGAGTAATCGAGTATGACTGATTGATTTATTCATTGAAATGTGACCTAATTCATAATGAAAACTATCAGAATATTACTGTGTCAATTTAAAGAAGATACAATTAACGTGGTTTTAGTAACGATGTACTTAAAATTGCCATGTGATTAATTTGAGTGTCTTATTTTATTGAAAATCAAAATTAGAACATCATAGAATTACACTTAAGTTTTCCATCCGAATATTATTTTTCAAACTTACTACAAAACTGCATAACAAAGTTTAAAAGAAAAACAGAACAAAACGTTTTAACCTCATCTTTATTTTTCTTGAAAATGTTATTTTAGTTTGTTGCCATTTTCTTCGATGCACGGAAGTGTATTTCGCATGAAGAAACTAGACAAACTAGCTAGACATCCCAAGCAGAATATATATGTGTGTGTGTGTGTGTGTGTGTGTGTGTGTGTGTGTGTGTGTGTGTGTGTGTGTTGGATTGCAGGAAAGAAGTAGTATTTTAAACCTGTCGCTAGTTCTATGTTACCAAATGAAATGTACATTCCGATAAGTCGAAGTGTAAATGTATATTTCATTAATAAACCGTAAGCTGACATAAATAAAGTTGTTAAGATGAGTCGATTTCCTTTCGAGAATATACATTTATTTAATTTTTGCAGCAGATCATTCTTATTAATTGTTCTGTTAACTGCACATATTATTTGATTTTTTTATATTCTAGATAAACAACATTATTAAACAATAGTCTGTGTATTGTTATACTTCAGACATTCCTAAAATAATTTATGTACTTCCGTCGGCATCTAAAAATGAATGTTTCTGGCTACAATTAACTTCCAAAAATTCTCTGTCATTTTTCACTCTGGTTAGATTTAAAAGTTTGGTGTATCTTTTCATCAGAGCAGCATGTCTGCACATATCTGTCTCTCTCAATGCAACTTTGTTGAATGTGTTTTCATGACAGTGAAGGTCATATTTCAAAACTAGGGATACACAAAGTCCCAATTAATGACACGAAAGGGCTGTCGTGGAAAGATAGTCGAGATGTTTTATTAAACATAAAAAGATTAAATACAACCGAGACTATTTAATCCGGTTAAACTGTTGGTCATTTATAAATAACATTTCATAATTATAGGCCGATTTGTATTATTGACATAATTTATTTAAGTTAAACAGCCATAAAGAAAACATTCAAATACCAATCCCCGGTACATGTTTGAGAACACGTCCACCTTTTTGGGTTTAATAAATTTCTAGTGGTATAAAAAATATTATCGGTATTATAAACATTCTGCGTTTGTAGTTACTATAGTAATTAGATAAATACCGATTCCGTAAAAGCCGGGTCATATAGTTAATTAATATGTTCTTACATAGCGTATATAACAAACTTCACATAGGGACTGATCAGTTATTAAATCATTTGGTGTATGTTAATAAAAAAGGAACGTATATGTCATTCGATAGTAGCTATTTTTTTAATTTAATTAGCACTCCAATTCGGTACACAGTATGTAAACTACCTATGAAACCAGCAATTAAATCACCGAGTATACTATTACAGGTACTCGTACCGAGGACAAAGTAACATAAATGCCAATAAATAAAGTAGATTTTATAATACAAATACAAGAAATTTAATGAGAAGTGATTAGTACATAATTGTCTACACCTAAGAAATAGACACCAAAAAACCGTCAGTAAAAGAATCAAATCTAACCCTTATTGCTGAAATTGTCAAAAACATTTGTACTTCGATCCATAAAAAATAAATCAGTTTAACTTTATTACTAAAGGTTTTTAACATTCTTGAGGTTTGTTTCAGTGAAGGTCATGTCAAACTGGTATATATACTAAAAACGGTTTACGATGTCAGTGTGTTAATTTTTCTCTAATTAATTTAAAGAATCGTTATGTTCATAGAGCTCATTATCAGTTTGAAAAGAGCATAGCTAATTACGTTGAATTTTGCCTCAAAACTCCATCTTTAAATCCATAGCTTGATAAGAAATGTACTCTAAAATTGAAATAGTATAACAATAGTATTACCCGAAAACAACACGACTAGTTGCAATTTTCGGTTGGTGCTAAACTTTGTAACAAGTCTCGAGGTGGTCTAGAGAGAAATAAGCCGTTGATTAGTCGTTTCGTCACCGAAATAACTAAGCACAGGATATTGCAGCATCGGGCTATATAAAATAGAGAAAAAAGATACAAGTACACGTCGTTCTGAGGAGTAGGAGATCTGAGTAACTTCCAAGGACCTAACGTAAATTTAAAAAAAACAACAGAGATGAAAATTCATAAATACTATTTCAATAAAAATGTTAAACGAGAAGGTAAAAAAAATTACAGTCAACTAAATACACAGTTTTGTGACAAAAAAGCAGCTGTGAGAGTGTGTGTCTACACACAGAATGATAAAAATTGCATTTACGACGGGGCGTTCGACATATATGAGTAAAAAGTGATAATAAATGCACGTATACAAATGTATCATTAAAAACTTGTCCTGTTTAACTTACTATAGATAACGTGTATGATGAGGTGGTATGTTCTATTAAAGTCTGAATTTATTTAGTGAAGATTTATACAGATTTGAATGGAAATAATATTTACCTAACTTTGTAATTTAAAGTTTTAATTACATTACACAACTGGTAAAATTTACCCCTCTATTGAAATCATTGAGAACTCCCAAACAACATTTTTTGACTTTTATCTAATTGTTTGCATTGAATACTTTGTATGTCCATGAGATCTTAAATTGGCAAATAAAATACATAGTTCATCCTCTATTAGCATGAAACGATTTGATGTAGATATTGAATGTAAACCCCTGCTTTGACGTATTAAGTTGTCTATATTGACACGTAAAATTTCAACAAGTTTATTAAACATTTTCCAAACGATTGATAAAATAGACTTATGTCATGAAAAAAAGAAAAAATAAAATAAATATAGACATCTAAAACATGTCATTTACACGACAATGTCAGGAGCGACAAAGATAACAATATATATATATAAATATATATATATATATATATATATATATATATATATATATATATATATATATATATATATATATATATATATATATATATAATTTAAATAAATGTAGTTGAAAACATGCCGTGCTTAGTGATAGCTAAAACAACCAAGAACATGTCATAACAAACGTACAAAACAATAAAACAAATGACAATATATTTATGTATTGAGAACAATGATTATGTAACCTCTGACTCCATGTGGTCATTGGTTAAAATAATATAATGGTTTACGGTGGGATTTTCAAATACTAGTAGTACTTATATTGTACAATCTGAAAGGAAAACATATCTTATTAATCACAAACAACCAGTCCATTGAAATTATAATTCTAAAAACAAAGTAAAAACTATAAAAACTGACGAATTAAAATAAACACGCAAACTTCCACCATCGAAATGAGACCGGGTGCTTCGGAAGAGCATGTACTTCCTATCTAACTACTAACCTCTGCCACGCGTGGAATGAAAAGTACGTGGAATTATAGAACGTCAAATACATCCAGGATCATGTAAGATACAGCAACATCATAGTTAACAAAAATATTGTGATAACCGCCATAAAAACGCTTATTTGAAATCAGTCCTGTTTTACTAAACTTTACTTGTAAGTATGATGAAATCAATATGATTTCATTGGTTTAACTTATTAACCATGCCGGAAGTTAACACACAATGAGATTTCTATGCAAGAAATCAAAAAAAATCAAACTCGTCCAAATTATAGAAAAACAAATTTTCTAGTCCAATTTAAGCAACATCCCTTAAATAAATAACAAGAATTTAACTTGCTCCAACAACAACATGTAAAAGTAACTAAGATAGATAGAAATTATATCTCGATTTTATAAAATGTTGGATTCGGAAAAGTTGTCATATATCTTTTTTTTTTTTTTAAAAAATTATCATTAAATGCATTCAAACATTGTCATATACATTCCAATTTTTTAATGTATTTATTGACAAAATTCAAAAAATGGTATATGACAAAAGCATTAAAATAGATACCATAAGTAACCAAACCAAGCCAAACTGTAAGAAATATAAATGATCGAGTTCGCTTAAACAACATCTACAAATCAACAAGAGTTTAAGTTCTTGTAAATATGCAAGAACAACGGGAAACAAAAGATACAGGACAAAATATAACGGTAAAGAAACTAAAATCTTATTAAAGTTTAATGGCAATATCTGTGTTAAACATGAGACTAATGCTGGATATCGCTATAATTGAATAACATATCTTGTTTATACTTTGCATTTGTAAAAGAATAAGTCAACTTACAATTGCTTCTTGTATCTGACTACGTCAGGATCTCACTTCTAATTGAGTAATAAATGCTTGTCACGGTACTTAGAGTTCCCGTACTTTTACTATAAGTACAAAAATTAAATCACTTGAACTGAGAAAAGGAATGTTTGTGTAAAAATCCGTTATATTACTTTGGTTTTAATCAAATAGGCATATGTACTTTTCTACTTTTCGAAGATCAGGTGTAAAAAAGGTCACGTTACTTGTCTTCTCACGTTCTGAAATAGATTTAATAATTTTTGTATTAGCATTAATACTTAACTTGTATTTTAAAAAAACAGGATTTGAAAATCTTACTATAAATATTGGGTTTGTATATTAACAATTTGTAAAGGAATTTAGGTGACCCTTAGATGAAAATTAAATGCCTACTTTTAATGGTACTTCAAAGGTTATAAGTTTTTTTTTTTAATTTTTAAACTATTAAGAAGCAATAATAAAATGTATGTGATAAACTTACTTTTACAGAAATAATTTAATATTTCAGAGAAATGAAAAATAAATCACATTTATTTTAAGTCAATAAAAAAGATAAAAACAACTATGACATAGTGTTTATACATACGTGAATAACCATTATATTGCTTACCAATTATTCAATATATTCAATTATCTTACCACTTCCAAACTTATTACAGTAATTTTCAAACTAGTACCGAAAAAAAAGTTTCTTTAGATTGAAAAAAAAAAAACAAACATAAAAATAATAATTTTTACATTTCCGGATTTGATTGAAGATGTCCATCTTGTTTGACCGCTAAGAAATAACCAGTGCTCATATTTTTTTTTTTTTTTTTTTTTTTGTGGAAAGCTATAGGACTTTAATGTAAATCATCATTAAAATAGATTAAAGTATTTATTATTATTATTATTATTATTATTATTATTATTACGATTATTTATTTATTTATTTATTTACCAGTATTTATTTTCTGTGAAAAAAATGCTTTTTCTAATGTGCATATATTTTGTTTCTTCTTAGCATGATATACCACACGTCCTGATAGACGTCCATTTCTCTAAAGGGGCAAATAATCTACCGGAAGTATTCCGAAGCCAACCACACCAAGAGGTTCCGATTTTAGTTGATGGAGACCTAACCATATTTGAATGGTAGATATTATTACTATCTTAAAATTAAAACTGTTAAAATGTCACCAAGTTAAATGAACTTTTAAGCCTTTATCGATGCTTTTGTATATAGTAAATCTATTTAATTTATAATTTAGCGATATTATCTTGATATCACTCTCGGATGCCAAGTGGTCGTCACTCTCACCGCCAAAGCTCGAATCTCACTCGGGCAGATCCGAAAGCGAGAAAGTTTGTCAGTTCTTTTACAGAAGGTCGTCGGTTTTCTCTACTTTCTCAGATTTGACCGCCTTGATATAAGTGAAATAAACTTGAGTCAGCTTAACACACCATCACTCCGTTGTCACCGTAAAACAAAAGAATCCTTTGAAATGGTCGAAACATTGTGGATTTTTTATTGGGGGGGGTGATGCATTTTTTCAACTGGAAGACAAGCAAGATTTGACTTTCTTGTAATGATGTTACAATATGTTAGCATTATACACTTTAAAGACAAGAATAGATTAAAGAGGAGGTAACGTTTCATCTAAAATCTAGTTCTATCCCGTACTTAATGATGGTTTCATACCATTAAAAGATATCCCATTTTATTGCATTTTTGTAGCCCAGTCATAATACGCTATCTTGCCACCAAATACACAGACTTTGCCGGCTTTGGTTTGAATTATCAGCAACAACTTACCAATGAAGCAATCGTCTGTTGGGCCAACAACGAATTACACAGGTAAGATGTTGCCACGTTATCCTAAAACAGCGTAGCATGATAACTTAAAAAGCGAAAAAAAATCTTAGAATTATAATAATTCGAATAATTCGTGAAATAACTGTTGGATTTTTAGAGAGAAATAAAATCATTTTAGAATTATTTTAGACGAAAACGGTTTTGAAATGTGTTAAACGTCATTTAAAACTCTTTCAGTTATTTGATAGACTCAATGTCGTATGTAAGTTGCAAAGTATATGCTTTCCTTTGCATAACTAAAAGTGACGTTAATTGGCGCGAGTAAAGTACTTTTTTGTACCATGAAAATCTATAATTTATTACAACCATCCATGACGATTCTGGTTTGAAAGTGTTTTGAAACTAAACTGTGATCTGGATATCATGTAAAATGTACTTTAATGGTATGGTCTACAAATGTCATCTATAACCTTGTAATCATATGTAAATTTGTATTGTGTGTGTGGTGCGACTCTTTACATACAACGATAAACCGTTGATTTTTTTAAGCAAAGCGTAAGCTTCTTAAATTCGATAACATTGGTAGAGCGTCTAACTCGAGAGCGAAAGGTCGTTGGTTCGAACCCTAGCCGAGTTATACACAAATTTTAATGATTAATGGTTTAAGATACATGTATATCTTCTCGCCTGGCATTCGGAATTAGGAGTATTGCCTGGTTCACCCGTGTCAAGATAATGTGATTTTGGGGAGTGGTATACATTTATGTAAACCAACATGTTACCTTTTGAGTCCCTAAAAAGACCGGAAAATATCAATCACAATATACCGAGGGTGGCTCTTTTTAACGGGGGTACATTTACAATATAAATAACACGTAGCTTATTGTTGATTTTTTAATCAAAATTTAATCTCACGCTAAAATATTTTTCAGATCTAGTCGGATATAGCCATATTTACCCCCAGTTTCTGGAACACTATTCACTTACTCCTGAAGATGCAAACGAACATCTTATAGAGAACGGACTTCGACAACTTACAAAACACTTAGAACATATTGAAAAACGATATTTATCTAAAAACAAATACCTCACTGGTGCGCGCATAACGGTGGCAGATACCGCTGTAGCAAATGTTTTAGTACTAATGGACTGGACTGGGTTCAAGTTTAAAATGTGGCCAAAAGTTGACAAGTGGCTTAATACCTGTAAGGCAGTCATATTTCTGGGACAATGTGCATTCATCACATAATGATTTTGTTAGAGAGCTTCAGCGTTCCAGTGTTTTGCTGGATTAGATTATGTTCTACATTAGACGTAGCAGTTTTAGTGTCAATCCAGTGTCAAAACAGTGCTAAGATATTGTCGTGAAACACTTAACACAAAATGCATTATTATATATATATATATATATATATATATATATATATATATATATATATATATATATATATATATATATATATATATATGAAGAAAACCCGTGTATTAATTGCTTGATCAACCATTTTCAAAAGCTTTGTTTTGACTTTATTTTATGTAATTGTGTCATCAATTTTTCCTTTTAATTGTTAGGGAAAATTTACTCACAGAATTAAAGAATATTTCTACCGATACTCTTCGTGTGTTGTTTAATTAAGGGATTGTTACAGTAGTTTACAAATCGTGGTATGAACTGTTGAGGGGGACATACCTGAATAACTCATTGTTTTCTTTGGGAATAAAATATTTAAAATCACATTTTTAAATATTTAGTTATTGTAGTTCCATTTATCAAAGTTAGCGTCTTGAACTAAGACCAATTTTTGGACACTTTATATAACATTAAACAAGAGGCCCATGGGCCTTAACGCTCACCTGAGGATATGGCCAACCTGAGGATATATCCAAAATCATTTGCAAAAATACATAAAATATTCTTATATACATGCCTACAAAAAAAGTTAATAGTTTTCAAGATAATTAATAATTTGAGTCTTTTTATGCATCTATGACCTTGACCTTTACACGTAAGACCTTGATCTTATATTAGAATAATCACCATATCAATTCCTACAATATTCGAATATACATGCCATACAAAAAGTTAATAGTTTCTAAGATAATAAACAATGTCAGTCTTTTCATGCACCCATGACCTTGACCTTTGAATGTATGACCTTGAGCCATATATCAAAATGTTCGTCATGTCAATACCTACAATATTCTAAAATACATGCCTATACAAAAAGTTTTTAGTTTTCAAGCTGACGCACAATTTTAGTGTTTTTTTAGCAAAAAATAACATTTCAGGGAAATCAACTCCTACATGCATTATCATACAGTTACGAAACTTTGTACCTTTTTACATTTTGTCCTGCTGAACATTTTAACAATGTTTTAATATTATATATCTCGTATAATTTGGAAGAAAATAGCCCAAATCTGCACAAATTACAAACTAGGTCATGACCTTGAACTTTGACCTTGACCCCATTTTGAAGGTTATTTCAAGAAAAAGTCAAAACTGAAAACCCCATGTCAATATCTATTCATATAGTCAAGTTATAATAATTTGAAGCCATTTTACAAAATTTTAGAATTAAACGCAAAAACGCGTAACCTTTTTTTCAGCCGAATTTCTCGATTTGTACAAACTATATACTTAAGACCCTAGAGTAGCTGAAAATCAAATCAGTTTTTGTCTACCACTTTTCGTTTCAGAGAAGATTTTTAAATTTTTTTTCAAATGTAGGTCACAGTGACCTACTTTCTATAGCTATGGCAACCAAAAGTACAAATTTGAAAAGTGCCTTTCCAATAACCCTTCCTGTGAAGTTTGATTAATATTGGCCTGGTAGTTTCTGAGAAGTTGTCGAAAATGTGAGTTACAGACGCACACACGCACTCACGGACACAGGCTGCGCCATGCCATAAGCTCACATGGCCTATAGGCCAGGTGAGCTAAAAATGGCATCGCTTTTTAAGATACTTATTTAAGCTTTACTATTATAGTTTAGTCTATGAAACAATTTAAGAACCTTAATTCCTTATAATTTCATAGTTAATCTAGTGTGGAATGGAACTGTTTCCGATAAAAAGTTGTTTTCAGATTTCATATTTTCATATCTTGAAAATTGTTTGATTTGTAACAACTTTCAAAAAAGCAACTATCCATCGATTTGTTTGCAACACCCGTGTAGCTCAACGTAACAAATGTTAGCGAACTATTTAAAGTGTCACGACACGGGGATGGACACTTATTCGGTTTATATTATTATCTTTGATTCCGATCCTGCACCTTCTTACGTAAGCCTTTTTCTCATTTTAATTGTTTCAGTTGTGTGTTTTCGATTACTTTGGCAATTTAAAGCTGCAACCTTCTACATGTCAGTTTAAATTCAATGCGCATTTATCAGTTTTTCTTGCAAGAACTTACCATCTGTAAGTGTGTGTGTGTGTGTGTGTGTGTGTGTGTGTGTGTGTGTGTGTGTGTGAAATCTCCAATGAAATTAAGCAGCATGTTTTAGAATAAGCAAAATTAAATGCAAAATTTTACAACAGTAAACATACATATTCTAGCAATGACCTTCGAAGTTAACGTTCATAAATTCTGCCTGCACGTAACAAAATAGAGTTGCACTCCAATTGACAGATTATACTAAAGGTAATTACTTAAATGTTGTTGGAATTATTGTAAATTCGACATCGAGAAAATCCTCGTTTCTACTAAAGAGTTAAGATTTTACATCTCAACAGTAATTTAAGCAAACTTAGGCTGATATTAACCCTGTTTAATCATAATAAGTAAAAATCGCTTTTCTCTTTTTGATTTTATGAACAAGAATAATGGGTAAAGTATAAATTAACAAATAATCAAATAACTAAACATTTTGACTGCACGCCGTAAATGCCAACAAAAGCAGGAGTCCATCTGATAACACAGGGATACAATTATACTAACGTCAATACTAGACCAATAAGGCCCTTTCTACAGAAGTGATTCTTTAAAATTTACATATAAGCAAATAGCAATATAAATAATCAATCTTTTACTTCATATTTTTCCTATTTGTTCACCCATGCTTGTCACGTTTCCTTCTGATACATTGTATGAAACCATACATAGTGTATAAATATTGATCATAATTCGTTTGTAATTAAAAAATCCACTGCAAGTATTGTATTTGGAACAAACTCGTTGTACATAAATACTCGTGGATAAAAGCAAACTAGATCAAAACAACTATCCTTAATACATGTGTTATTAGGCATTAATTATATAGGGTGTAGCTTATTAATGTCATTTGATAGAGTTGAATTGCGGTAAGAGCAACATATTCATTTCATCATATATATATATATATATATATATATATATATATATATATATATATATATATATATATATATATATATATATAATTCGAGTTTTTAACGTATTAATTTCAATTTAATTGTACCGGAGTTTTCTTTTAATTTTGATTTTTCGTATTAACTAAACATTTTGGTAAGTGTTTTAAAATGTTTAAATTCCCTGGCATTACTCGTACACCATTACAAAGACCTACTAGTAACGAAATGTTGAAAACCAGTATTAAAAAGGAGTGTAAAAGTCACATTTACACTTAATTCAGTTCAAAGTAATGGTAGAATTTTCAGCTGTTTGAGTCACCTGTTGGGTCCCGACTTGTTCTACTGTAACGGCTTCTACAACAGCCGAATTTTCCGTGAATAAACTGTCTTTGATCAAGCAGCTGACTTGTGCAAGGTCCTGAATTGTTGCTCCTTGTGGAATCTCTTGAATGTTTGCAGAGTCGATAAAAAGTGGTCGAAAAATACGCGTTTCATTTTGCGCTTGGCTTTGCTTGGGTTCTGCACTAACTTGCAAACTTACACCTGACGAAGCAGCGTCTATGGTACTGTTATTGTCTGCATTACTGTCAGAACCAGGAAGATGAAAGGTGATAGTATGTGTGGTAATGCCATCTTTAGTGCCCGAGGAAGCAACGGATGTTTGAACACCATTTAAAAATCCAGAGGATGCTTCATTTCCGGTGTTTTCGTTTTGAGATATGGCGCTTAGTGCGGAATATATCAACTGCGCAGCCGTTATATTGGACGGAACAAGACCTTCACAACTTGACAGTCTAGCAAGGTCATCTGCGCTTATCTGAGTCTCGCCCGATTCTAAAGTCTGAACTTGCATTTGTAGCTGGTTGTTTTCAGTATGTGATGCTATATGCTCTGTATGAATTTCAATTATTTCATGACCATGTAATTCCTCTGCTTGGATTTCTTCCAAAGAGTCCAAAGAAATTGTTTGACCTTGACCTGGACCGGAAGCAATTATTATCTGTGGAGCTTGCTCATTTGATTGTTGAGGTACATCTGGTATTAGTCCATTTTTATGATCCTCTATATGATTGTTGTAATTCTTTTCGTTTACTGTTCTGAACGTACAAATATTACAGCAGAAGACCCCTTTTGAGCCAGGGTGTTTGTTTTTGACATGCATTTTCAGTGAGATGGCTTGAATACAGGCGTAACCACAGTACTGACATTGGTACTTCTTCTGTCCTGTATGGCGCATTTTGTGACGTCGTAAAGAGTTATGGTCACCAGTTGTATATTGACAAACATCGCACCTGAAAATAAAATAATAAAAAAAGAATTTTAAGAAATTAACGAGAGAGAGAGAGAGAGAGAGAGAGAGAGAGAGAGAGAGAGATCTTAAAATGCAGCTCCGACAGCCTTCATATTTGCATATGTATTCGCCATAGTTCATCCACGTATACAGTCAACAAAAACAATATTGTGGCTAAACCGTACGCTACTGCGAAATCTAATCCTTATATTCTTATATGACAAAATCTAATTGTATCCATGCAATACCTGTAATTGATATAACCAGATGAATTAAAATTGACTAATTGTTAACATGGGTAGAATAGAAAATTACATGTACACAATAACATGGCATTGATGAAGTCCAAAGATATTTGTTAGGCACATGTGTTGTGATGTGTATACTTTAATTTTACCAAACTTGGATAGAAATACGTTTAACTCTCTAATTGATAGGCTTTGTATAAGATTAAGTGCAGTTACACATTGAAGTTTTCCATAAATCATGCATAAAGTTCGAAGTTAGACTTACTTGTACGGTTTTTCTCCCGTGTGTGTTCGAATATGTAGCTGCATCATAGCTTTACGGGCAGCTGCGTGACCACAGAAAGGACAAATAAATGGTTTAATCTTCGAGTGTACTGCCTGGATATGTTTTGCCAGACTTTTCTGGTTAGCGAATTGTCTTTTACAAACACTACATTCTTTATTCTTGTACCACTTGTTTGGATCGTCTGATTGGTGTTCACTGTGGATCATTTGGTGATTCCGCATCTGACTAAACTGTTTAAACCCTTTACCACAAACATCGCACGTGTACGGTCGTTCGGAACTATGAACTTCTTTATGAACTAAAAGTTTACTCAAGGTATCGGCTTTGAATTTTCCACATACATCACAAGTCAAAAGATCTGTATCAATCTTGTGTTGTTTCCACAAATGAAATCGTAAGTTTTTCCACAGTTGTTCCACAACAGAACATTCTATACATTTAAAGTGATATTCTCCTTCCACGTGGCATTTCAGATGTATCTGTAAGCTTTCCTCTGTTTTGAACTTAGCATAACATCCAATCTGGGGACATTTTTCTTTATAGTCACGTAACACTTCTGGTTTCTCCTTTTTCTTTCTTTTACCTAAATAATAATCCTCTTTTAATGCTTTCGGTGGTCTTATGGTCCTCCTAGACCTACTTCCTCTATTAACATACTCTTTAGCATCATCCCAGTCAGAGTCTGAATCTTGTTCTTCCGGTTCCGTTATCACAGCTGATTTCCGTTTCCTTCCAACTTTCTTTTTTCCCTCAACTTGAGTTGCCACGCTGACTTTCGATGTCGTCTGTTCCTCTGTATCAACATTGTGATCCTGAATCATGTGCGTCTTGCATTCGTCAATACTGTTGAACGCATTACTACACTGTCCACATAAAAACAACTCTTTAGTAACTGGTGGAGAATTCACTCTTTGGGTTAAGGACTCTGGTCCGGTTTTACCATCTACGTCCATTGTTACACCGTTATTTTTAACGTCTTTATCTTCCGGTCTTTCTTCTATAATTACAATATTGTTTATTTCTTCTCCAAAACCTTCTGTTTGGCAACCAGTATTCATATCAACCACAATACTGTTACTTATTTTAGAATCATTCGAATTCGTATTATTATCTTTAACATCCGAGTATTCTGACACGACCGCCTCCTCTCGAATTTCTGGCAAAGTGTCAGTACCAATGTCAGCAAACGAAGTCATGATGGGTGCCATGGAAACAATGGACGTTTCTTCAGAAACAACTTGAACTTTTTCATTTCCTATTCTTTCTTGGCTATTCTTTATCGTATTACTGTCTGTTTTTTCTGTAACTTTGTTGTTGTTTTCATTTGCGGTGTTAAGACCGAATTGTAGTTCCGTCTGCATCTGTTGTTGGACGTGGAATTTTCTCACGTGATTACTAATACCTTGTGGAAGAGAGCTTGTAAACGAACAGAATCTACATTTGTATGTCGTCACAATATCCATGTAATCATCAATGTCCAAATTGTCCACGTTTAAAGAAGAATCTGATTGTCCCTTGTCCATTTTATCCAATATCTGGAAAAAAAACACAAACTGCAACTGAATAGTATGTTCTTGACAATGAACAATAGTCAAATAATTCACAACAAACGAACGAATTACTAATATCGCATTTGTTTATGAAGTGTGATCAAACCATACTTTTATTTTATATCAATGACTTTGAGATTTAAAGATACAGCACTTGAAGACCAACGTAAAATGATACTTAAATCTGCATTGTTTCAAATAACGTATAATGAAGATCAACTTGTACAGAATGATTAATATTTTGGATTTAGGATTCGATCCGATAACCGATGTTACTTTATACCGGATTAAATAGTAGGGCTTAAAACATGCTTAATGATTTATTATAGAGATATAATTTCGGATGTCACAGCGCCTATCATCCCTGACATTGCGCATTAACGTCCCAGTGGCGCTAGCACTTCATCTTTGAAAGTTTGTCAGTTAACTAGCTGCTTGGTTGTGGTTTACTTCGATACTCCAGTGTCCTCCGCCATTTCCAAAACTGACAGTCTCCGTATAAGTGAAATTTTTTTTGTTGTTAACGTGCTAGCTCACCGAGTAAGTGTGTTGCGGGCAAGCATTCAACTACTCTAGTAACATCCTGGCACTGAGTTTCTAAATTCGTGTTTAAAGTCTAATGAACAACCCCGCTGGGATTCAAACTCCGACCTTTCAATCTATCGAGGCGAACCCTTTATTACTGAGCCACCGAGGCCGGATCTTTGGTTAACTAGGTAAATGGTTCTTAGCAAGAAGAATTGATAATTTGGTTGACATTCAACTAGTGATGTATCTTTAAATGCAAAGATTGGGTGGTTAAACAGGGTTATTACATTCACTACCGACCTTCAATTCAGCAAGCGAACCACAGAGAACTGTGCTGTGATCCGTTGGCGCGCGGCTTTCTACCACCCGGCAAGCCACCGATGCCCCTCTAAAGTACACTTTCCAGTGTAAAGTATCCAGAGATACTGTGCTTTAAATAATTAATTATTTGTTTTACCACTTTTATTCTGAGACCAGTGTCTCGTTAAACAAAAGCTTATAAAATTTTTAATCATTTGTTACTATACAGGACTAGAGGCTATCATGCATTTTCTCAATAGAGTCTATCTGTATACTGTCACGGTTCTCCAGTTATACAGATATGTGAACGTTTAACTGATATTTACTTGGTTAAAAATAAACTGATTCATGTTTTCATTTATGAGGTTCAAGAATTTTATGAGTATAAATATTTTCCCGTTTTGAAATTTCCGAGGCATGCCAACAAATTCAATTTTGAAACTGACTCTATAATCTAACTGGCAACCCATTTCCTATGAGTAAATTAATAATATCTTCAAACTGTCTATTAAAAACGATCATTAAATATCAATATACTATGACTTTATTTTCATTTTACATTTCCTAAAAATATATTTAGAAATATATTTTGTTAAAAATAAGATTTTAAAAAATTTGTTGATTTGCATAGAGAGAACTAATCAGCTAATGGTGTTCCGAATTAACAGGATATAGATTTTCCCTCTTCACCGGTAAATTAAGATACCCTTAACCCCCGCAATCAATAATAAAATTAAACCATATTTCTATATTTTAAATGAACTACATATTAAATATTGAAATGTTGTACGATTGTTTCCTTCTTTATTTTATCAAATACTTGTAAACGAGACAATGATACAGAAATTCTGTATTGCACCGCAGGAGTATATTATTCTCGACGCCATTTTCCAGTGACAGCTTTTTCATAGATTTGCATGACAAAACGTTAGAATTAAACAATTGTATGATCATTTCACATACCTTTGGTGGGTCTTTTGTAAAAATAGTTGTTCAAATATACAATGAACGCTCAAATGGATTTCTAAGAAGTCAAAACATTTTTCTCCTCGACTATCTCTATTTCGGTCAATATTCCCTGGAGTCTCATTGGCTAATATCGATGTCGTTGAATGTGCGTTTAAAGGTAGATAACTCATAAATTCGCGCCAAATTTAAAACTTCCTAACTCGTCCTTTCGCCGCGATGATAATCCCGGGTTTTGATTCAGTTCTTAACGATTTCATTGTTTTTGTACATGCATGCTGACAACGCAAGTATGAAAAAAACAAGTGATAGAAATTCATAATAAGCCTTGATTTTGTGTTTAGTACAGCCTTCTATGACTTGTCTAGAAAATATTAAGCTCTTGCAGGAACCTATAATACTAATATAGTTATATTTTTGTCACTGGCTTAAGATAGATTTATGATAATGAAACAAATAGTATAAAAAAAACTGTACCATCAGGATTCGAACCCATAATTAACATTAAATGACCTTTAAATCATAATGATCATGCTCATACCTGTCTAGTCACACGCACGTTATGTAGAAAAAAAATCTGACGCATAGATTTATTATAAGTTAGTTTACAATTTCAGAGGTCAGTACTACTATCGTAGATCCGTTAATATTATGGTTTCTTGAACATGCAAGTTTTGAAAAATCTTGTAGTTCTATTACGGACGACGTGATGTAATGCAGGAGAATGTACTAACCGTTACGGTTTTATATTATTTCTAGATTTTTCTCGGGGATGCTCCCAGACACTAGCCTGGTATGCGACTTCGTCGCATGCATTTTTCGTACTTTTCATACTTTGAAACCCCTTGATAGCTATGCATGCCTTTCATAAGTACTACTACTACTATATAAATCTGTGGGACAGTGAATTTTGCCAAATTTTCACTGGTTCTATTCATATATCAATTTTAAATTACCCATGATTCAATTACTAAAGTATTGTTTATTAAAAGTGGGGTTTTATGTAGAACAAATTAAGCATATTTCAAAATATACCGGGTGTGTTAGAATGCTTGTTACCAGGGACATACTAGTTGGTACAATACATATAATGGGTGGCTGTTGTAACCTCTGAATTGTCACGTTGACTGAACTTGGAGCATAAAATTGGAACACTCAGAAGTTTTGTTAATACTTTTTTATCCTTACTGCATTCTGCTTTCCTGGTTTTATTGGGCCATTTACTGGTACATCTGGAATCTTATTCTAACTTCTTGTCTCCTGTGCCCAGATGCAAGCAATGATTACATCCCAAGAATTAAAATGCCAATATCCTTTTGTTTTTATCAAATAATTTATATAAAAGATGCCTTTTCTAGAATTAATATAGTGACTTAAGGTATTGTGCGGAAAATCCTTATAAAATAATAATTACTGTGCAAAAATGTATAGAGTTGAGATAAATGCTTTCACTGCGACGTGAAAATATACTTATATCAGTTAGTAGTGACGAATTCAGGCTAGGCACTCGTTAAGACCATCTTTTAACTTTTCAGTCAAAGTGTTGCGCTATAACTGGGACACAAAATTCATAAATAGCATCCAAATATGATCTTTACTTATAGTATACATTAGCTTTGTTAAAATTTTTTATTTTATAAAAATGTACCGAGTTTGTCTTTAAATTTTTCTTTAAGTGTACCTGAAAATGTTTCCTCGATTTTTATATTGATGATGGCAAGGAATTAACGTTACCAGAAACTGATTTAACATTTTTTTAAATTAAAAACTTTCCCCTTTCAACCTTTTCTGACTGTTGACGTTGATAATTTTCATGTGTTCAAAAAATGAACATGTGATAACTAAATCGGAGCACAAAAAAGCCTAGAGCATCGTGGTCTACAAAACTCTTGTTAGTATTGATTGCAAGCAATAAGGAACCTTGAAAATATCACTGCAACAGTTGAAGACAAAATTGCATCAAACTGACGTTTTATTGCAATAGTGCACTTGTGCTAGTGTGCGTGCATTACAAAAATTGAAATGTAATATTTTATTAAATTCCACAAGAAGCAGCACTCAATCATGTACTGGCTACAAATAATAATTTTAAAAAGGATAAATAGAATTTTATAAGCATTTTAATGACTGGAATAGTAAATTATTTTAATAAAAAATGAGTTTGAGAAAAAAGTTTAAATTCTCTTACAGGCAGTCAGGTCTTGGATAGTGGGGGGAACCGGAGTACATGAAAAAAGAAAAAGAAAAGAAGCAACATTTGGTAAGCAAACTGACAAATTTTTTCACACATTGATCTGCTTGAATGATAGTCGAATTGAGGTAGTGAGAGGTTCTTTAATCTGTAAAACAAATAAAGGTTTTTCTCACAGTGATTTTAATTTATTTTGATGGTGTTAAGAGACAGATTGACCTTAACTCCACAGTTCTTGGTGACTTTGGGTGCTGGTAAGTACACTGTACATTTTATTAGCAACAAATATTTTTTTCTCTCCATTTCATCTGTGTATTAGTTGTTATTCAAATGAAATTTAGATAAGATCAAAAATGACTTTATTAGAAAAAAATTTCAATGCATATATTATCTACAATTTTATTGAAATGGTAATAATATATATAACATGGGGTTTAATACCTAGTCTATGATTAAAACAACACCATTAGCTATAAGGGCAGGTTTAAACCTATGTTATGGAATTGTGGCAATGGGCAGAGTAATTTTTTTTAATGGCCATGTCTGCCATGGCACAGATAAAGGACCTTCAATCCTAATTGGCAACGGAAGAATTGCAATCCATTTTGAAATCTCTTGTTCACTCGAGTCTGTAAACTAACTCTGACATACCACTCAAATCAAATCAGTTGAACATTAATTGTAGTTTTAACATTTTAGAGGGAAAAAATATTCAAATACACTGTCTGATATGATGTATTATATTTATTACTTTGTTAAAGCCATGCATACAGCCACTAGAATAAATGGACATTCTATCTTGTACTTAGTTACATGTACATAAATTATATATGTTAAATATTTTCATCAATTCAATCCAAAACACAACTTTCACAAATCCATCTTACGTTTATCACAGTCTTAATCAAACCCACAATCTACATTCTAAAAAAAAAAATCACGTTTTCTTACACTCAATACCAGGAAATAATGTTGTACGGCTAAGCATGACAACAGACTAGTACTAGTATATCAATATGTTCTTACTGCCTTTATCAACAACTGTCAACATATTTGGAAGAAAATGAGTCCTCAATTAGTCACAGATATAAGCACAACAATGAATATGACTTTTTAATAAATCTGTTAAGATTATAAAGTGTATTTGTATTTTTACACTTTTCTGCAGGATCATTTATTAATTAATGTACAGTCATACCAGTTCAATATGTTGCTACATGATATATTAACAAAACTTATTAAAGTTAAATGATTTAGTTTAACATAGCATAATGAAAATATAAAACCAATATGATAGTTTCCTATAATTTATAGATACTTAAAAATTTGGAAGTGTAAGTGAAAATTGTGTCTTCTCCAAGTCAAATCTGATTGAAATGACAAAGGTCAAAATACATTGTATGATTTGTGAAAACAAACAAAGATACACTAAAACTGAACTGAAATTAAAATAAAACCTCTGATAAAAATTAGAAAAAAAATTTTTGGATGAAAACAAGATGAATACCATTTCTTTATGTTCATAATCCAATTTATTTGTCTGATTGTGCTCTACATTTTTTGCATACACAATATATACATATTTTTTACATACAAAATTTGATTCAAAATTTTCAAAAAAAAAAAGTTTTGAGAGAAAAGAAAAAAAAAAACCCAGAAAAATAGAGAAAAGAGAGAAAAGAAAAGAACAGAAAAATAGAGAAAAGAAAAGAACAGAAAAATAAACAATTCAAGATATTCAGCATCTATGATGAGAAAATATTACTTCTGTACAAGAATATAACTAGGATTTCTATTCAAATTTTTATGCTCAACAAAAACTTGTTATAACAAGAGCTATCTAAAGAACAACACATCTTACCTGCACACTTAGAACATGAAAATTAAAAACATCAGTAACCAAAAAACATTAACATGGGGGTCCCAACACTGAAGCTCATCAAAGAATATGCAATAAACTTTTCTGTACTTTGTAAAGGTTGAGATAAAAATCCATAGCAAAAAAATGTACAAGTAGTTATTTATACATATTGCAAGAAAAAAATAAGTCAAAATTTATCCATAACTTAAAAAAAAAATTTTTTTTTTTTTACAGAAACAACCAGACAGATAGGAAATTACAAATTAAATGCTGACATCTGAAAATCATTGACTTCTAAATGAATATTCAAATTTTTGGATAGTTTAAAGGTTGAATTAGGCCTGCTAAAACAATTTCAAATTCAAAAATGCAAGCTCAAATATAGCAATATATATTTTAAAAATTTCTATGGTTTCACAATATTTAATTCAAACAAATCCAGCTTAATATTTATAAATATGGGACACACTGTGAATATTTCAAAAGAAATGAATTATTCAAAGAAAAATAAATTTTAAATTACAACAAAATATTTCATACACAATAAACACTCAATTATTAATTAAGTTATCATGATATTTGCAACTTCGGTACTTGCATTAAAAAAAAACCCCATAAAATCCTACTGTACTAGTATAGAAATGCTGTATTAATACAATTTTGATGAATACCCTTACATCTATATAATACTTATGTCATATACATTTCTTTTATACTGTATTCCAGCCTGCAGATATCAATTAAATAGATTTTAAAAAAGGTCATATGGCAAAATAATATCATGTGTAAAACTTTTTCTATATATTATTATTAAAAGTCAAAGCACTACATATAAAACAATGATAAAGTTGGTTTATTTTTTCAATTATCTGGGTTTTTGCTGAACTCTGACAGGTCTCATGGCATCAGAATGCCATGTGCGAAGGTTTGCTAATGCCCGATTAACTTTATTGCACCAGTTTATTCTTTCTTCTTTTGTATCAGCTGATAAATTGTGTCTGAAAATATATAACACCGTTATCAATATCTCCAAATATCAAGTTAATAAAGCAAATACATCCTTCAAAAAATTGTAATACACTAATAAAAAAACAAAACTATATCTGGAGAGCCAAATACCTCCTGCTTCTCAACATTTCTGAAGTGATTCTTTTTTACACTTGTATACTGAAACTAAGATTTGTGATCTAAACATGTGACCTCAAAACCTAAATGTTGTATAAGATGCCTCTTCTCATAATGGTATACATCTGTGTCAAGTTGGATCAAAATTGATCTGCAGATGTGGAAGTCATGAAGATTTTACTTGGACAAAGTTTGTGCAGGTAAAATAAATTGTTAGCATTTAACTCCACATCACATTTCTACATCAATTTAGTCATCACTGTGAAATTAAAAATAACATTTAAGTGAAACTGTTTCAAATGTAACTTTGTTTTAAATTTGTAAATAAAGTAAATTAAATAACCATTTTCATATTTTTTCCTTTGATTTGCCAAATGTTGATTTTTACTGGTTATGATTTCTTATATTTTGATATACATGTAATTAATGTTCATTTTTGCTACTCATGGCTATTGCAAAGTACATTTTATTCATAGGCTTCATTTGTTGATTAAATAATAATAAGAACATGGGTATGAGTTGAGTAGCTCAGCTGCACATCTAGCTCAACAAAAAATCAATAGACAATATATATGCCAGGCAGGCCAAAATGCGGGACTTCAAACAAAAGTGATATACTTATATTGTAGCCTAAACATTTATGTGATGTATTTGTCCACTTACTTTGTGGTTGTCATAGTGTTATATGTTTTAGTAACAAGTGTGTCCTGTTCTCCTCTCAGTGGCTGTCTTACTGTGACTAATTCAAATGTGTTTGGTCTGGCACAGATATCTCTAGGGATTAGTCCAACTTTCTCTGTGATACACCTCTTAAGATCGATAAATCCCATAGGATCCTGCAAATAAAACAATACAATTGTTTATATGTGTGTATATTGTTGTCAAGAAGAAATTACAAATTTCAGTATCAAGAAAAGTTGAATAATTAAAATTACTTCATTTAAAGTGCTGGCTACTGCTACTAAAAATCAATAGTAGTAATTGTTCCTTTTTTGCTGATAATTACTTACTAAATATCAACCTCGTAACCATCACTCATTAGAACACATAACACTACTACCTTTCTTTTTTCAGAATGTGCTATGTGTAGTCTAGGGTCAGCACAATTTCTATATTAAACAAGAGGCCCATGGGCCTTAATGCTCACCTGAGGAAATGTCCAAAAACTTGCAAAGATCTTAATTACAAAAACTTTACAAAATTCCTCAAGTTTGGAAATCCGGCAATAATTAATCAGAAATATCTAGTAACATTTCATTTATAAAAAAGCTTATATGCATGATTTAAATAGTACAATGAATAATTTCGAAATAATGATACGATACAACATGATCCTGAACTTTCAACATATGACCTTTACCCATATATCAAAATGATTGTCATATCAATACCTACAATATTTTAATATACATGCCTATACAAAAAGTTAACAGTTTTCAAGATAATTAACAATTTCAGTACACTTATGCAGCTATGACCTTGACCTTTCAACATATGACCTTGAACCATATATCAAAATGATTGTCATATCAATACCTACAATATTCTAATATACATGCCTATACAAAAAGTTTATAGTTTTCAAGCTAATGCACAATTTTAGTTTTTATAAGCAAAAAATAACATTTCAGGGGCAACAACTTCTACCTGGGTTATCATATAGTTACGAAACTTGGCAACTTTTTAAATTTTGTCATGCTGAACATTTTAACAATGTTTTGAATTCACCTATCTCTTGAAATTTGCAAGAAAATTGCTAAAACTGTATAAATCACAAATTAGGTCATGACCTTGATTTGTGACCTTGACACTATTTTAAAGGTCATTTCAAGAAAAAGCCAATCCTGAAAACCCCATGTCATTATCTGTTCAAATAGTTAAGTTATAACAATTTGAAGCCATTTTACTAAATTTTTAAAATTAAACACAAAAATGCATTACCCATTTTTCGACCGAATTTCAAGAAATGAACAATTTATAACCTTAACAATAGGCTTAAGGCCCTAGAGAAGCCAAATATCACATCAGATTTTTTCTCCCATCATCGCTTTTGGAGAAGAAGATTTTTTAAGATTTTTGCACCCCTAGAGTTTTCATAGCTATGGCAAGGCCATGAACAAATCTGAATTGCACCTGCCCATATATGCTTCTGACAAGTATCACTGAAATTTGTCCAGCAGTTTTGGAGAAGTCGAAAATAGATGTTAACGACACACACACACACACACACACACACACACACACACATGCCGCGCTATGCCATAAGCTCACATGACCTTTCGGTCAGGTGAGCTAACAACCCAAGATTTTCCAACAACAACTGGCGTTGAAAGGGGCACTGCCTCATTCCACATCCAAAAATGTAAGTAGAACTGAAAAGAAGTTACTAACCTTGATCAATAGGTCAATGATTTGTTTTCCAAAATATTTCAATGCAAATTTTTTTAAGGTTACATGGTCTTTTTAAAAAAAATATTTTGGTAAACAAATCATTCCTCTTTCAATCGAGGTAAGTTTAATTGAATTTTTCCAATGAAAGCAGGCATCACAAGTAATTATTATGTCATCACCTGTTTAAATAATGCATACCTTTCTTTTTTCGTCATCTGGATACTTCCAGTAGCACAATTTATTTCCAGCAAGTACACACCAGCGTCTATTCCAAGCTCCAAATCCACTAACATCTTCAAACATAGTCTGTGAACACAAATAAAATAAAGACAGTTAAGTAGTTAATGGACATATTTTTAATTCAATCATTGCATATAATGTCAAAAGTCAATACAATGAATGATACAGACAAAAAGATCAGACTTGGTATCTGATCTCTTATCATTTGGTATAAATCTGTCAATAGCAACTAGTGGCAGATTTAATTATTTTTCTCAGGAATCTTTAGTCGACTTAACAAGGACACTACATCATTAAGTCTAACATGATTAAATATTACTGACATGTACAAAGATCCAGCAGTGCAATCAAGTGTGCACATAATTTACAAGTTGCTGGAAAGTGAGGTGTTGGCAATCCAATGATGTCTTGGAAAGAGTTAAAAGAGAGAGATTGTAGAGAGTGGAAGCTCTCAAATTCCAACCCCAATGATTGTAAGAAATGGAGACATGAGGTGAAACCTGCCATGTGTTCAGCTAACCAGTCATCTGGAAGGGAGCCTACTAGAGTGGACAGTGGTTCTGAACCTGCCCGTTATTCCAAAGAAACCAATGATGATGATGATGATGATGATAGACCTACCAGAAATCCTCTTTCTTCCACATTCTGTTCCATCAAACACTTTAACCTCAGGTATATTGTTCCATGAAGTGGAGATAAATAAGGAATCTGTAACAAAGAAAAATAAAACCATTAAATTAAATCAACTTTTTGGCTAAAACAGAGCTACAAGACTCAAATATTACCTGTAAACTGATTACAAAAGGTGTTGTGGTGTTTCATGAAAACCTTACACCTACTAATGTTTATCATCCAATAAGGACAGCATGCCACATCGCATCTTTTATCACAAGATGTCACTATTTTTTATGCACAGTAATATCAACTCAGGATAACTTTTTACTACTGCAAAGTAGAAAAAGCCATGTTGTTTTGCAATGTTTTTCCTCTTATAATGCAACTTTAACATCAACTGGTGTGTATGTGTGTGTGTAAGAGAGAGAGAGAGAGAGAGAGAGAGAGAGGGAGGGAGAGAGAGAAAAAGTACTCACCCTTTCTAATGTAAAGCAAGTTTTGTCTAATGATCTCATTGTAAGTGGAAGTGTGGTGATGTGAGTAAAACTTGTTGTTCTGACTGCATATGGTCCACCTGGACTTTCATCTATAATAAATAAATAAAATTATAATATTGTTCTGGATGCCTTGCTAATCTTTGCCTCAAGTGAAGTAAAACCTTGCAATAATGCCCACAATAACTTTTGTCAACTCAAAAATCCTTTCTTTTACTTTTCTCTTTACATGTCCCCCTTGACTTATCCCAAAAATCTTAAGTTAACAAACAGTGGCAAAGAATCCAGAATTAACTGTAAAATTGTGTGTTAACATTGCAGCTGTAACTGTATATTAAATAGATCATCAATAAAATAACCCATAAACTTTATTTCAAATAAATGCAACTGATACACATGTAGTTATACAGTGTAACTTCCCAAAACCGACACCTCTAAATACCGACAACATCCATAAACCGACATTGTCTGCCCGGGACGGATTTATTCTTATATATATCATGTAATAAAAACTTCCGAAAACCGACACCTCCGTATTCCGAATACCGACATAATTTTTCAGCCCAAATCAGCTTCTTTAACAGTAAATAAACTTCCGAATACCGACATTACCTGTGGAACAAATAATGTTTGAATGATCACGAATGACTGCACGTGATGAGAACTCATATTACCGCGGGCTATGTATAACACCTGGTTACCTACGGTCAATGTTTACTAAATACATTAACTTATTAATTATAATTATTATTATTATGTATCTGTATCGTATGTAATTTAAAATAAACAAACGTGTTTAAAACGTTTTATTAAAATGTGCGTTGTTTATATTTAAAAAAAAAAACAGAAGTCGGATGCCGAAAAGCTGCGTGATGTTTTTAGATGCAAGGCAAAGGATTTTCTCAAAACAATACAGCTTTGAACTTAAATAAATCACGTTCTTTTTTCTTTTTTTTTTCTTTTCCTTGTTTTTTTTTTTTTTAAATCTGAATGATTGATATGACCTCTTCTTCTCGGGCGAGAAAAATAAAATAAAATAACACAAACTTGAATACTGTTAGCAGGGCCTGATCTTGGTAGACGATAATAACTATGTATTACAACTACGATGACAATGTATGCACATTTTTTATTGTTCAATTTGTTTAAGATAAAAATAAAATATAAATAACATTTAAAATATCACTTTACACGATGTAAGTGTTAACAAACACAATTGAATGCACACACATGAATACATTATAATAGCCATATCCGGTAACTGACTAAATTCTGACCTGGTAACGGACTGGAACAAACCGGATTCGAATCCATTTTTTCAAACTTCTGAAAACCGACACCTCTGTAAACCGACCAAAATGACCGGTCCAATGGATTGTCGGTTTACGGAAGTTTCACTGTATCAAATATTCAGTTTCATATATTTATATGCACTCCAATGTTTGGTTTCTATCAAGTAACATGTAGTTCATGGACAATGACAACAAAACATACTTACGTGGTATCAAATGACTTTTGCCTGTTTTCTTAGGGGTTTTTCTTTTTTTATCTTTGCCTTGGGTCTCTCTTGAAACAGGACTATAATAAAATATTCATAGATTTGTATATTTTGAAAAAAAAAAACATCACCAAGTAATGTGTTACACTTAAAAATCATAAAAAGCATCAAATGATATACATGTAGTATTTTCTACTTTAAAGTTGTTTTCAAAACCAAAATTTTTACTACTAAAATTCTTTAAAAAAAAAAAAAGATTTTTCCTAAATAGTTATTTTTGATTTAAAAAAATAATAAAAAAAAAAAAAAAAAACAAACAAAACAGTCAAACCCACTTAATCAAATATCAGATAATAGCATAAATCGGATAAACACATAGGATTTTGATTTAAATTACTTCATTACAATACCGAAATATCTTTTAACTTCAAAATATTTGTTTGTTAACAGACCAAAAGTTAGAGGTATAGTGATATTACATGTATATACGGGTATTGTATTTATTTTGAAATAATTAATAATCTTTATTCCATTATAAATGCTCACCATGCTGTAAATTTCCAGATTTAATTTAAAACTACTGGATATTCCATGTATTTTGATTAGATTAGGAAAGTCCAGACTTCCTCTCATCATAGGATCGTGTGTAGATAACATCTGTGTGACAATCACCTGGGCATTGTTACGTATTAATATCAAGAAATAATGTACTGTGTTATCTGAAATTAAAATAAAGTTAATAGAGGAATTGTGTAGTGTTAATCTAGATTAAAAAAATTGCAGCTTAAAATCTGTACCACTGTACCCACACACACACACACACACACACTATATACATGTATACATTTTAGATTAATTTACATAATTTAAAGGAATTATGCATTTGTAAATGATAAACAGGAAAAACATTGACATTGCAAATGAAACAAATCACAAGTCTTGTCTAAAAAGAACACAGTTATAAAATTTTATCATTAACTAATAGACTGATAATTCTTACTGCTAAAAACAGGTTGTAGTTGTTAAAAAAAATTGCAGTTTATTCCTTAATTAACATGTTTATATAAATAATGACAAAGCCAGACATAAGTTTAAACTAAATTTACTGATCAATGTATTATTAAAGAATTAATGACAATACATTCCTAAGCAACACACAAAAACCTTAAACTTACATATATACAATACAATGTTACTAATTGACCTTTGGCTTGAAGACTAACTCAGCTGTTACTCGGTGAGCAAGAATTATAAGTCAATCTTGCCAAGCTGGAAAATCTACGAAGGTAGAAATTCCCCAATACACGAAGGTGTATTACTACAACGAGGGTTGTCAAACTCGTGAAGATTGAAGATAATATGAACAGGAAATCAGAAAGCTGGAGAATCTACGAAGGTAAAAACTCCCAATACCCATAGGTATCCCGGCAACGAGGGTTGCCAAACTGCCTGTCTACTGCACATATAGTACCATATTAGGTAATAAACTATAGAATTTAACATACAAGGTAATAAAATAGTGAAATGACTTAACGTTTGTAATTGATAATATACATATAAATTAAAGTAATTACTCTATTAAATGTAAAAGCAATATTTGGGGAAAAATAATTGAACAATTATGTGGCCATATCTCAGATGTTATTGACTGTAATGAATAGAGTTACTTATGAATGAATGAAATAACAGCTGAGAGTCCCCAAATGAGTAAGTTTCAATTTATTACTTCATTTCTCATGTCTCATAACAGCTGAAATGTGGGAAAAAGTTAAAGAAAATCATCACCTTCTCACATAACATACATTTTCGTTAATCAAACAGAACAATAATGACTATTGGCAACATCAAGAATTTAGGTGCTAATTTGCTATGTACATGTAACCAAAGTTTAGACTTCAAAATTTTTACATTATTACTGTAAATATTACTAAAAATACATGTGTGATGAAAAAAAATGTTCAAATAAAAATTAGTAAATGAGAATGTGTGTGCTTTGACAATCAACAGTTAAACATACATTTTTCTTTTAACATTTTACTCTTTGTCATTGAAAATTTTCAATTAGTTTTTATGTAATTGATTTACATACCTGAACTAGTTCCAATTTTAGTAACAAATTCTTTTTTCAGTGGCAGTCTGATATCACTTATAGTTACAGATCCTTTAGGACCAGAGCCAGGAGGATCAAGCTGGCCTGTGTCTTTAAGTCTTTGTATTTCTGTCATATATGCCATTCTTTTCTGACCTTTAACATCAAATATTCAATTCAGAAAGCATATCAACACTTATTTCAAACAAAAAATAAAATCAAACAGAGCCCAGCTTCTTGATTTTACCTTTGTAGGCTACCTGTACAATATTGCCTCCTTCTTACAGAAGTCATTGACTTCAGATTTGATTTTTCACTTTAATAATGTTTAAGTTAAAATGTAGACTGGCAGACATTCTCAAATATTGTTCAAAAAGGTTAAATTAATTTAGTGTGAAAATATTCGATGACTTATTATCTATTTGCTGATGATTTATTTTTTTGAGAGCTGGGTGAAAACACTCCAGAAACATGAAGAGTTTGAATAAATCACTATAAACATGTACAAATATCAAGTGTTTGTATGGTATATAAATGACTTACAAGCTAAGAGAAGAAGTCTGTTACATTCTACTTGTTCTGCAGATCCAGCAAAGTGAGAATTCTCAGAGCAACACTGGTTCAGAGCATTACTTGTTTGCATAATCACATTTTGTTCTTGTGAAATCAGCTCTTGTAGTTCCTGAGGGAAAAAAGAGAAAAGGGAATCTGAAAAATTACTAATTTAGTTTTTCAAATATAACTCTAACACACATGTTGATAAATGAAAGAAAAATATAAAACATTTTAAACAAGTAAAAATTCAAATGAAAATTTGTCAGCACAAATGTATAAATTATCTTCAATACAGAACTTTTCAAAAATCATGAGGTCCTTGGAAATTCAGCTGCACAAGGTATGATTAAAGTAATTATTAATTCAATATCAATCAGTTTCAATCAATATCTGACTTCATAATGGAATATTGTAGCTTTGTGCAACTTTGCCCTAGAGTCTCAAAGAACATGTACTTCAAAGTTAAAAAACAATAAGCAAATAAGGTCAATGCAACTATACAGAATCCTCTATAGAAAGAATTTATTACAAGTGCATTCTGATTTTGTAACAAAAAACAGGAACTTCTGAAAATTTTTTAAGATATTAAATTTTCAATATGCTGAATAATACTTTAAGGTCATGATCCTAAAAAATATTTTACCTAGCTTTTTTAAATTTTATTTTCTGCTTGAACTTCTATTTGATTAGAAAAAATATAAAAATAAAAATAAAAATATGTGATCATCATTTTTGAGACCACAAGTTAAAGCTGCATTAAGTTTTTCAATTTTCAGAATTTTTTTTTGATTTTCTAAAATTATATTTTTTTCAAAAATAGAATCCTCTAATCACAATCCATGAGATTCATTTTCTAAAATTTCATTTCTTTTAGCTGTAAATAAACAGAATCCTCTGACCAGTTGGTCAATGTTTAACGATGGTAATTATGAGCTTGGAGCATGCGCACGGATGTACGGAAAAACCCATGAATCGAAGATGAAACGTGACAAATTGCATTAATTGTCCGTCATTAATATCCAGATGTATTTGAAATGGTGTTATGTATCCCTTACTAAGTCACAAATGATAAATTCAATGAAGTTCTGTGTTTATTTATCATATTTCAACGTTTTTATAGTTGTGTTTAAATGACCTGGGTTTTGATGACGTAACCATGTTCTAATATTAGATCCCAAATGCTGCAGCTCACTGGGTAATTACTGTAATTTCTGTATTTATTTGAGCTTTTATCGTTGAACCAAATGTAACATTGTTCATAAGGAACATCATTAATTAGATTAGCAATGTTTTAATTTTTTCTTTGGAAAACTTAATGCAGATTTAACATAGATCTATTCAGATTTAATATCATATTTTGTAATGTTGAGTGCTATGTAGTAATCAAGGTACAAATGTCATTGATAAAGAAAATAAGATAAGTAGATTACCAGAATTCTTTCTTCAATAGATTTTCTTTCTACATCAGGAGGAAGACTTGTTGGCATTTCAATTTCTTCTTCTACAATGTCTTCTGAAAACACTCGGTTACGTATAATCCTAGCTTTGGGCGATGGTGCACCTCTTGTATCAGGTGGACTGTAATGAAAACAAAGATCAACTTAATACAAATTTTATACAACTGTAGTTCCAAAATACTATATCCTTCAAGCTTCAATAGGCAGTTAACTATTTACATGTTCATTCTGACAAACTCACTCATTCACTAATAATATTACAAGTATTCAATATTTTATATTAAACATGTAATTTATATAAAGAATTAGAATACTATTAATACACAAAAGTTTGCCACATCCATAATTTTATCCAAATGCTTTCCTATGTAACAATATCAAATTTTATTAATTAACAACATGTGTTATTGATACAATACGTAAAAATCTGCCTCACCAATAAATTCACAAAACTGGGCCAATATGAAAAAACTTGCCAATATGAAAAAAACTGAGCCAATGTGGGCACATGCAACTATTATGACGTCATTTCATTATAAAAACAAAATGGCTGACTGTGTAGCGCTTCACATTTAATCTAAAAGGGGTAAGTGCCAAATGAACATTTTTTTATTACAAAATATGCTTATTTTATGTGGAAAAATTGCTTTTGCTTTAAAAAACCATTATCAATAAAAGTATCACACAAAATATACAAAAAAGCTATACATTTTAAGTCACTCGTCTCTCACGTCTTGTAAGCGATAATGTTTCTTGTGACGCTGTATGTTTACAAACAAACGGACGTGAACAGCTTTGATAAGATACAAATATCAGACAAACATGTTTTTTTTGAGAAGGCATGCTCAAGGTTTTGTCAAATGACCTAAGTCGGTATGAAATGATGACAGAAATTGAAGATTCTGACTTAAAACATTCTCTTGGATATTGACACCGATATCAATCAACACTTACCACAAAAAACAGATTTGTTGCTGTAACAATCGACCATACTAACAAATTATTACAGTAGAACTTCGATAACTCAAACTTCGATATCTCGAATACCACGGATAACTCAAAGTCTTTATTTTGTCCCAACCTGTTTTCTTCATAAACTGTATTCGAAAAACTTCAATAACTCAAACTTTTATAACTCGAATACCCCCGATAACTCGAAGTAAAAATTTGGTCCGTAATTTAAAAATCTATAAAAAATTAACCTTCAAAAACTCGAATTTTTTTCTAACAATGCGTGATCAATGGCCCGTTAAATAACACGATCAGAGGAAATCACAGGAATTATAAGTAGAATTAGGCCATCGTTATATTAGAGATGTAAATAGAGTAGTTTTGGTTATCAAACCGTAATAATTAGTATCAATTAACGGAATAATATTAAGTACCTTCACGGACAATTAAGTTTAACAGGTACGCTAATCCCCATACCCGAGTAGTCTGCCGCTTTCGATTATAGTTCAACTTTTGACTTAATTTTAGTGCTTTGTAAAAATATTAACTATCTGTTTGTATTTTTAAACAAATGTAATAATTAAGTATTGCTTATATACATGTACATATATCTGTTTTCCGATTCTGTTTTTTTTTTCCGTATACATCTTGAGTTTAAAATAAAAAACATGTTTTAAAAATTTTGCTGTCAATATAAATTTTTTAATAGATTGATTATTATTTTTTATTTCGAAAGTATCTATATAGTATTTAGTTTTTTCCCTATTGCATTACATTCGAGTAACCGTAACTATTTACAACATCAAAGATTTCTGAAGTGAAAAACGTATTACAACACGACGCCATCCTTCAACTTCTATAACTCGAACACCCCAATACCTCGAAGTCATCACCGAAGTCCCGTGCACTTCGAGTTATCGAAGTTCTACTGTATTATTTTTTAATGTTTAAAATGTTAATTAATAAAATTATCATTAATCAGGTATTTTCATTATTGGCTGAGTTATTTGGCCTCAGTATGTCATATTGGCCGAGGCCGAACTGAATAATAATATAATAATCTTGAAGAGTGAAAATTTAAAAAAAAAAAAGAGCTTTTATAAGTATACTGTAGCTCTTTTGCAAATCTCCATAAACAAGTTTAATGTTTGTGATTGAATGTTGATCATATCGCCAGAAATACAACATAAGTAAAAAGCTCTGCTTTATTTCATGCAGAAAAGATGAAAACAATAACAATTACATATGATGTAGTTATGTAGGCTGATGTACTTACCCATTACTTCTGTACATACTAACACTGTATGCTAATGAATTATCTTCTGATGTTGCCATCATATGACTTCGTCTTTTTCTCTACAATCATTTATAGAAACAACATTAAACCAGTAAAAAGGAAGAATACTTAAACAATTTTTTTCAATGCTAGTTTTTGAATTCACATCTTTTACACACCACTGTCCCTTTCTTAGTAATGATATTTTGCAGCACTTGTCCTTATCAAAGAGGTAAAAACACTTAAGTAAATCTTCAGTTAAGGATGACTTCTTTTGAAAGGATTTGATATGTGGAAAACAAAAATATGTAGTGAAATGCCTATAATACCAGTATGATGAAAAGTAATGGAAATAGCCATTTACAGAATTTTCATGAAACAGCTATATAAAAACTTGGCTTTCAGAATAACTTGAACTGGTGTCAACATATTTTATAAACAGTATAGCATATTTGCCAACAATATACTGATTGAAGTGAAACCATGATATATTATAAAGATGCACATAAATTTTCAAAAATATGAATGAATGCATAATTTTACATTGTCACATCTATCATACATTAATTATCTATTAAACACTAATGCAATTTTTTATGTAGGAACATTTGTCATTTTTTGTGGCCTGGTAAAAAGTTTAAAAAAGTCAATATTGTGTGTAATGATGTGTGCTTAACAACTCTAAAAGATATAAACCTTCTTTCATTATCTAGACAAAAAAGAAGATAATGTTTTTGTTCTAAAGTAAAAATCTTTTACTTTTTATATGATGAAGCCCATGCCCATGTATAAACTTCTATAATACTAACCGGCTGTGGTGCTGGTGGCTTGGTTACTGGTAGTGCTCGAGCTCTATCATCATCCTCATCACTTAGGGCTTCGTCTAGGAAATCATCAACTGCTCCCCTGTCATCTTCATCAGACATAGAATCCTGTCTCTCATAACGTCGAACTGGTGGTTCTGTTAATGAGCTCTGACTACTAGTGACACTACATTCACTATTCAGACTGCTAGAACTTTCCTGATATCCATGTTCCTGTCCTAAACGTACAAGATTTGTGGTGCTTCTGTGTCTGTAATCAGATGGTACTGATGTAACTTGATGTTGATGATGCAAACGGTCATCATAACTCTCTTGGCCAGATACACCAGCATTTCTTTCAGACTGTTGTCGATGAGGAGAAGGTGGGTTAGGCAGAACACTTTGTCTACGGACTGATGGTGGTACAAATGCACTAAATGTCATGTCATCACTATCATCATCAAACACAGGTTGAGGAATATGTTTGGAGTCCTGGTTGTCTCCCATAATCAGAGGGTAGGTCTGATTCCTCTGTGTCTTCGTAGGAGTCATTCTGACTTTCATCTTCACTTGTGTCTTGTGTGTCTATGTCCTCAGACTGTGTCTCATTGTCCTCCCTATTGTCAGTTTCATCTTCAGTTGTTGATGCTGATCGATATCTTGGCCGTAGTTCTTCATCCTCTGTGCTATCAAAACTGTCATCTGTTGGTGGCTGAAACTGGACTTTCTTTTTTGACTCACTACGAGGTAAAGATTTATTGTTAGGGCACCTGAGGTTTTTCCTCTGCTCCACGTTTCTGTGAAATAAGTCTATATATACTTGATGTAGGACGAGGAGCACTGTGTGCTTCTTGAACTCTGGGCTGAGTTTTCTCTGGACTCTGGTGAGGTTTAGGATCACTATTACTGCGGGCTTTACTTGCTGTTGTACTTGATGGCTGAGGTGGTCTTGGAGGAAGCTGATTGACTGCTTTTTGTGTGTTGCCTTGGTTACCATTCTTGAAGTTGTATGAAGCCCCTCCATCTGAAAGTTCAAATCCCATGGCTAACTAGCTTACTTTCAAAATCTGGAGCAATGAATAGGGAAAAAGAAAAACTAAATTAAGCATGCAAAAGCAGTGCTATAAAAACTTGCAATGTGAAATGAAGTCAGTTGAAAAACATCACCAAATATTTCTGTGCAGAAGCTTTAGATAAGAGTTGAAATTTTAAGCTCTCAGTCTGAAAAACTGCCATTTTGAACCTTGTTAACATTACTTACAACTGAATGTTTTTCAAGATGTCAATACTATTACTTTAACTTAATCCTTGATAATCTGAGCTTTTTGCAAGGTGAATATAATTTGTACACTGAAAACAAATAATTTCTAGCTCAAATTATTAATTTAATCAATCTCATATTTTTATCTTAATAGAATTTCTACGATTGGCAAATAATAAATTTTTAAACGATTTAAATCAGAATGTTTACATACTTATGTATCTTGTAAAAAGCTCTGCACTGAAATTTAAATAAAACTAATAGCATGCACTGACACAACTTCCAAATTAGTTAAGATCCAATATTATGGAACCAAATACATGTACATCAAAAGGCCAAGTGGTTTAAAAAGCTGGCATATTGATCACTTCTTAGTAACTGTCTAAATCCCACTTCAGTAGACCCTAGTGTGAGATTCTTTGTCAGTTCACTTTTCAAAGGATTAAAATTTTCTTCCTGGCAATCTAGCTTCATTACTCCTTTCCCTGCACATAAGTAACCACTATTTGTTTGGACATTTTTTCAATACTTATTGAAATAATTTAATAGTAAATTAATTTCTTTTTATTTTTAAAAAATTTTTTCCTTCTGCAAGATAATTACTCTAGTAACTAAACAAAGAATTGAGTATGCAAATCATGTTGACGTAAACATATAGTGTACTAGCCATCCTTAAATAGGGATATATACAAATAACAGTCTAAAAGATTAACACAAGTACTAATTTTCATACTTTGGGTGAATATTCAATCAGAATCCTTTACTTGGTACCTGCATTTTCTTTAAATATTATTATTTGAAGTTTTCAGTTGAACGACAATTTCATATATTTAAATCTTTAGCTTAAAGACTGAACTAGAAATTCAAAGTCTTAAGAGGTAAACAGTTACTTTTTAATAGTAATAAATGTTTATTATAATGTTTATTTTATTTATGTTTATCAGCTAAAATAAAGATGTTAGAATCTTCATTTAAATCGCACCGTAAATATATAATTAAACTATATTTGGATGTTGTGTCTGAAGGAATAAAAGTCAACAAATGCAACTGGCAATTTCTAAGGATAAAATGAAAAATTAAAGAATAAAGTAAAAAAAACAAACAGGAAAACTTCCTTATATACATGTATTCAATAATATAGTATCAGGACAGAGAATCACTGTAAACATTACAATTTTGGCTGTTTATGCTGTATATTTAATTTTTTTCAAAATGACAAAATGTTAACCGTAGTTCATAATTCAAAATGCTAAGTTAAACAATAAACAAGCAATATGTCATCAATGAAAAAAATGGTATTTTTGTCATAGAAGATCATGAAAATTCTTTTATACTGAAAACAAACATTATGCCTTTTTTATTGCCTAAAATTTCACCTGTTCAGCAAGTTTTTATATCATTACTTTATTTTTGTTACTGCAATGTTCACAACTACATAATTAAATGCCACCTTTTATGGCATCAGTGATTCATTATGACAGGATTTCTCAGCCCAGGTTATATTAAAACATACATGTACAAACAAAACTCCAGATTTGAAAGTGAATTATTTTTTTATTTTTTTTTTTTTTTTTTGGATAATGCTTATGTATCCAAGACAAGAATAAATGATATGATTTTTGATGAATGATGAAATGAATGCCTTGGGAGAAAATAAAACAACCAGAAATATTAAAGTTTGGGTTATGTTACTGTTAAACAATCAAAGTCAACCCTTTATAGTTAATGTATTGATGTATGAGCATATATATACACATAAAATATATTATATATCAATCTTTTAATAACTATTATTATTCCTACTTTAATTACTACTGAATCTTAATTTTATTAAATAAATGTAAGATCATGAAAATTCTTTAGGATTGTTATAAATAAAAAGTTTCTTAGCCACTTAAATGAGTTGAGTTGAGTTGAGTAATGGAGTTTAACGTCCCAGTCAAGAATATTTCACTTATATTGAGACGTTGCCAGGTATAGCAAAGGAGCAGAAATTTTGCCTGTGTGTTGCGGACAAAATTATACAGCAGCGTTCTTTATCGTGCCATGCCTGCCATTTCAAGTTTTTATTTTAAGTTCCCATCCGAAAGAACTGTGACTTTCATTTCGTAATGCCGAGTGCTTGGCGAAAGAACAGTCACTAGACTCACTACCCACTTTCAAGTCATGCATGGGTCAGACACGGCCAGGGTTTGAGCCCAAGACCTTCGACTTACAAAGCCACTTAAATAAACTAAAACTACACAACTTGCCTGGTCCATCTTTTTTTCAACAGACACAACTAAACATACCTGCTCTAGCTCGCTCTTTGTAATCTTCTTTCCTGTTATTTGCAACTGAAATCTTTTCTTCATTGCTCTTTTGTTCTTGACTGGTTGGCATGGTTACTTTCTCTTTTGGCTGTAATTTATAAATTTAAATTGTTTTTCGAAGTCTTTACTTTTATTATATGTCAGATATAATTAATATTTAAACTGATTGATTTTAAAAATAAAAAGGTATCAACCTCAATCCACAACAGGTCTTCATTATTTAAATAATTAATTGTGGGTTAAATACATCCTGCAATGTAATCCACATGACTATTCAGTCAGAAATGTTTTAATTATCCCTTGATAACATCGCTGATGGTCAGTTTTTTCAGAATTTATTTTTTAAAAATTTAAATCTGATAGTGACAGCAATGGAAGCTTGCCAACAGACAATCTTGTGTATGTGTTATTAATGAAAAAATAATCTGAGTTTTTTATTATATGGAGTTAAAGTCTGCATTATTACAAGTCTATTTAATTTTGTTACTTTAAAAATTGTTTTTTATTCTAAATAATTTTATTGTAGAGTACATGATTTTATACAATCTGAGATCCATTATTCGGTATTATACTTATATACATGTACTTAACAACACTACAGATACAAGTACTGTCAATTTTAAATAACTTTCTGACACATCTTTACTTTTCTATATTTGTGATAACTAAAACTTTACCTGTGGCTGAGATGATGGTGCTGAATCTTCCTTTAAGACTCCATTGTGCCATCTATTCTGTAATGATTGTAGTTCTGCCATTCTTTCTTTTCTCATTTTGTCTGCTAGATCATCCGTCTTACTGTGCTGTGTCTGTTCGATAAGTTTTTGTTGCATCATCTTGGTTGCACTTCCTACACTTGGAGATGCCCCTGGTTGTAGTTTACCAGGTGTGTTAATTACAGGTATGTTTTTATTGGGACTCTTGCCAGGAGGTTTTACTTCTGGGAATTTACTTGGAGTTGCTGGTTTATTCTTCACTGAGCTAACTGGTTTCTGGACAGGTTTACAAGGCGATGCTGTTGGTGATGCACCAGGATCAATCTTCTTTATATGAGAAACTTTATTAGCTGAAGACATGTCTTCCCAGGCAGACATACGGGCCAAAATTGAATAGGCTGTTGGCTCTTCTTCACGTTTTGGTTCAGCATCAGCCACTTTCTGTTGCCATGATGCCATCCTTGTTGCCACAGACTGAGAAGTAGGATCAAAAGACACATCAGCATTTTTGGTCCCATTTTTCTGATTTGTTTCTTGGATTGCCTTGACAGATTCCTGTTTAGGTTTGGAAACAGGAGGCTTATCTGAAACAGGTGTTGCCATTTGTCGGGTTGGCATGTTCACTTTAGTTACAGTTGCCTTATTTGGAGTGTTAGAAATTTTCTGTTCCCAAGATGCCAATTTTGATGTCAATGGAGCTTCTGAAGGATCAACAGTAGGCTTTTTAACAACTGTGTTTTGCTTCCATGTTTCCATTCTCTGTGTAACAGGTTTTTCAGTTGGTTCCTCAGACACCTCTGACATAACAGATTCATCAAGTCCCTTAGCATTTACTGGGATCTGATCTATGATTTGTTTTATCTGATGATGGGGTACTTCTTTCTTTGGAGTTCCAGGTTGCTTTAGTACAACTGTGTGGGTACTGACAGCTTTGACTGGGGACCACTTGGTTGCTGCAACCTGACTTGGTGATTTTGGAGAATTGTAGCCTATAAGTGGCACAGGTGGAGGTGGGGGTGGAGTTGGAGCCACACTTTTTGCTGGATTGTAAGCTTTTATTGGAGATGCTGATTTTTTAATTTCTTGAGGTTTTTGAGCACTATCATTTTCTTGTTTCTTAGGAGGCTGCCATTTTGGTTTTGGTTGTTCCACTGGTTTTCTGTTTAAAAGAAAAAATAGAAATAAATCTATAGGGAAGGGGGTGTGTGTAAAACCATAAATTTATTGAAGTCCAAATAGGTCTAATACATTATTTTTTCACAACTTGGTGAAAGGCTGAAGAAAATAAAACCAGAAATAGGCATACATGTACACAAAATTAAAGAGTACAGAATGTGATAAGTAGTTGTCTGAGTGTCATTTGTAATTCTGTCAACCAGGGTGTACAAGATATCTTTATGAAGGTAACAAAACCTGTGCTTACTGTATGACTGGATGACTTAGATCATCTTCCCAGTTGTTTATATTCTGTGCAAGTTTAGCAAATCTCCCTTTTCTACCTGACGGTTGTTCAGGTTCTGGTTGGTAATTCTCTTTAAATGCAGTTGTCTGTGGAACTGGTGTGTTTCCATCTAAATCTACACCATCTATGAACGAAAAAATATCAATGATTTACATCTTCAAGCTTAAAAAGACCATCCAATTCACATATTTAAATGACAATAAAAATATAAAATCAACAGGATAAACAAGAACTTAAGTTCAGGCAAACTTGTTTATTTTCAGACAAGACACAGACTGAGTTACAAAATATCACTTGTCTTAATTACGCATTCAACTTATTAGCTTGCAATTCAATATAGGTTGCAGCAAGTAAAATACATCAATGTATAAGCCAACAATAATCATGACAATGTTTTCCCAAAAGGGTTGATAACATTGTTCTAAGACATCTGAAGTGGTCTCAACACCCAAAATCTTCAAATGGGAAACATACCTACCAGCAGTTGACCAAAGAAAACAAAATTATCTACATGCTGATTTAATAAAAAAAAAAAAAAAAAAAAAAAAAACCATGGATATTTACATTCATGTAAGGTAAGACATATTAATCTTTTTTGTACATACTGAACTTAAAAAGAGTTATCATCCTAGACTTTCATTCAAGGGGTATGATTTTACTTCCAAATTTCAAAAAAATTCACTATTTCAGATACCTGCTGAAGACCATTCCTGTCGTTGTGATTGTAGTTTCCCTAATCTTGATTTTACACTAATGATAGCTGGAGTGTCTGCTTTAACTGCTAATTCTTCTTCTCTAACACACTGTCGTTTCCCTGGAGAGTCAGCTAAAATGGAAATAGAACAACATATATACATGTGTAATGTGTATGTATAGAAAGAGAAAAACTAGAATAAATTGGCAGCCAAGTAGTCTTGATCCAAACCTTACTTAGACAGAGTCTAGTGTGAGAAAGTATGTCAGTTTGTTTGCTGAAGGTGGTTTTATCCTAGGTACTCTGGTTTACGCTTGACTGGGACATAAAATACCACTGCTCTGCCTCACTTAGAATTATTACAAGTTTTTGAAGATTGGCTCAATGATACAAGTTTCTACATTTTCATTCTAGTTGGAGATTCAAATTGGTACATTAACACAAAATATGGGAAGGTTACACGTTTATAAATGACAAAGATAAAAATTGCATGTTACTAGTAACCACACTAACCTTACTCTGATATAATTTTATCAGACAAGCATAGTTAAACTTAATACTGCTCCATCACTTACTGTCATCTTTTGTAGTGTGTGATTCTCCATTTGTATTCTGGGAGATATTCTCTTCTAGTGTACGTTTACGGGGAGTGACCTCTGGTGACCTTCCTAATTTCTGGTTTAGTCTTTCCTTTCTTAACCTTGTCCTTTCCAGTAGTTGCTGAAAATACACAAAATTAAAATCAAATACATGTATTAAATTAATAAATTATAAAGAGGAATGCCTTATATTCATGAGGGAATAGAGAGCTTTGAAATATATAATTACCATGTGCTTGATTTTGGCATTTTCTGTTATTTATGAGCATGTGAAACGTTTAGAAATAATAATATCATAAATGTTAACTGCATCTACCTTCTCAGCCCTCAATTTTGGTGACCAATAAAAGTCTAGAAATCAGCCTAATATTGCTTTGGGCAACCTTGGGATTTTTAAATGAATGCCAGCTTGGCCAATTTAATATTTAATGAAGGCAACCAAAATGTTTAGCTATGTACTGTGTATAAATTTGTTTTTAATACAAAGTTTATGGTACTTCTTTCAAAATAACAAGCTTATGAAAACTAAAGGCTTGACAATAACATTTGTCTGGTATGAGTCTGTATAGGCAAGTGAAAGTGTGATGATGTTAATCTGACAGAAAAATGTTTTTAGTAAAAAAAAATAACATTCTATTACATAGTTCATCATGAAATCTATCAAATAAGTACTGTACATTTAAGTTACAACATACACATGTACAAAAAATAAATAAAAATAAATAAATAAAAACAATAACCATAGATGCATAAAAAAAATATGGGATATAAGAAAATATGGATAAAAGAATTTCCTTGTCTCAAATACCACAAGTTGCAAGTAATCTGGAAACTAGTATCAATTAATCTTAGATACTCAATAATTAAAAGCAAGAACTGAAAAGCAACAAAAGTAATGTTAATCTAATTACAAAACTCTAGAACTTTGTACAGGCACCTGATACATGTACGTGTATAATATAAATCTGTCTAGCGTGTCTGTTGTTTAAATACATGTACTGTGTAGATGGCCCTCAATCATCACACTTTATTAACAGGCAGCTCCTGTTTGTGTCACTGTTTAGAAGGTCATAATCAAACAGCTATTGTTTGTGTCACTGACTCACTGTGACAGTGAATTATGCAAAACTTTCATAGAAAATCCAATTAACTTCAATTAAGTTTGGTATTTTTCACTTACTTGAGTGTCAGTCTAGCCATAACTGAGGCCTAAAATAAAATTAACTTTGCTTGCCGTTGACCCCTCGACCCACTTGAAATGCCCCTACCCAAAATATTTTATTGCCATCAATTCCTTTTTTTTTGGCTTTTCATACAAAGTAAAAACAGTATGAAAGGGCAATAATCCAAGCAAGCAACCTGTGAGCAGGTTTACACATTAGTGAGAAAATTCAACTTTCTTCATGGGAGAAGACACAAGGAGAAACAAAGAAGACTGTAGTTAGCAAAAAAAATGTAAAATGTGTTTTAAAAGAGACACATGAAACCGATTTGACCTTTTTCAAAAGTGTAATAGATTAAGTTTTCAAAAAATAAAATAAAATATTTTCCCTACCTACCTACCTACCCACACGTGGACAGCATGAATCGGAAAACAGCAAACAAAGAATTTTTTAAGTTAGGCCTGAAAATATGTGCAGTTGCAATTACCATAGAATACATCTGAACACAGTAAAATGTTGCTGCTATGAGGATTTTCCATGTAGAAAAAACTAGGCAAATGGTGAATTCTTTTGCACATACAGCATCATGCATCAACAAAAACCTCACTTCCAGTGTAAACGTCACCATTTTTGACTTTTAAAATCCCCATAACAACCAACAAGTTTTCTTTCTACAGAAATATTTTATGGTAATCATGGATGCATGTAGTGACTATGAGTTACAATTAGTTTTATACAAGAGACCAAAGAGGGCCTGTGCTGCTCAACTGGCAAGCCAAACACGGCAACAACAACAACAACAAAAAAAAAAAAAACTAGCCCATCTTTGAATCTCCCACATCAAATTTGGTTTCATTTGCCAATAACAAGGCAATGATAAAAATTATGGAAGAACCAAACTGATCAACAAATATCTATGTTATGGCCAGTTTTTTGTTTTTTCCATTAATAGTAACAGTGGCCATCTTGGATTTAGGATAGGACTAAAAATCACAAACTTTAATCTACTCCACCTAGGAACCTTCTAAGTCCCATGCCAAATTTGGTTTCATTTGGTCATGCAGATTTGGAAAAAAAATTGTAGTTTACACACACATGGACGATTCGCCATGCCATAAGCTCAGCTGGCTATGGCCAGTTGAGCTAATAGGGGTGGGTATTGGGAAGAAAAACATATTGCAACATATTGCGATATTTAAGAAAATATTGCAATATGTGTAGCAATATATTGCCAACTAGTTGATGGGTATTTGTCCCTAATTATTGAAGGAAGTGTTTGTTGCCTTTTAGGCTGTGGGTCATGAGCTACATAGTAACAAGAATTTGAAACAATCGAACTGGCATCCAAGTTCGTGTGATGGTAGCGAATGTGCGAAGTCACATTACTTGTTCCCCCAGCATATTTAATGTCTGCATTACTAACAGCGCACACTGCTGTATTTTAGTTTAGTTTCCGAAATTAGCCTAAATTAAAAAAATCAGTGATTTTGCTATGGTTTTTAAAAACTACCTTCTACCTTTCAGATTGGGAAAATTTTGACCCTTTTTATGTCACATATTACACTCAAAATTTTGAAACTCATTGCAAAGATCTTATATTGCGACAATATCTAACATTTTTTGTCTGTCAGAATAGTTTTGGACAACTGGATTTAACTTAAACTATTTGATTATTTGTCTTTGTTGCCTTTTTGGGAATTTTAGTTGTCAAATTGGGAAATTTTAGTCATATTTCTCAAGGGGAAACTACCTTTATTCGGTAGTAATTTTAGGCAAACAAAACCACTGAAAATGTTCCCATATTTTTGCCTTTGCCTGTTTGTTTTTGAATAGTTTGACTTCGTCGTCTGTCATTTTCGATTATAGCTTGGATATAAACAATGTAACTGTATCTCAGACGTGCTTTATTTCATATGTAGTTGCCATTAATGACAAACACTTTTGCAATTAAGATGAGTGTTCACAATATAATGGTAATAAAGCTTTTTTAATCTCCACGGTATACCAGTATTTTAATTTGCATACCGGTATGTTGAATCGGCTCTGTCATACCGCAATATACTGGTATACCGGTAATATTGCACACCCCTATGAGCTAAAAAGTAAAAAAAAAAATACAACACTTAACTCATGTTATTCTTTTTTTTGTATGTAAAATTTTTCATAATTCACTGCCACAAACACTGTGAAACAAACAGTGACACCATACATGTATGTCTTTACTGTTTTGTTTGAAAAAAAAAACAGACAGGTTAAGTTTTTAAACAAGTGAAATTAGTTTTTATAGAATCATAAAAATATTTTTGAAAAATCTTTTAATTATCATAAATGGCTATACATCTACTTTCTAAAGATAAGTTAAATTTTAACAGTCTGTCCTTAATCGTTTTTTGCTTAATTTTATCAATAAAAGTTATATTACTCCCTGCTTAAAAAGACTAAAAAAGACTAGAATGCATGAAAACTACAAAATTGTAGGAAATTATAATCAATCCTTCTACTAACATTAAAAATCCTACATGTACAAAAATCAACAAATCAACAAAAAATTACTTTTCCTATGGAAAAAAGCCAAAATGTTAAAAATGGAATTCGCCAGTGTACCACGTGATACCTCATAGCATTTGTGCGGGACAATTATTTCTATTGGCAATGGAAGTGCATAAAGTGACGTTTTCCCGTAACAACGATGTTTTTTTCGGGAATATTTGACATAATCGTTATCCATTTCGTTCCGCACAAACGTTAAGAGGTATTGATCACGTGGTACTTTGGCGAGTTCCATTGTGAATACTTTAAGATGTCCTTTATCTATTAGTACCGTTATATAGAAATTTGAAAACCCATTTGTGGGATTTTGTATTTGACCTCTCTTGTATTGTTTGTTGTTTTGTTTGTGGCAGACCAGACTGGATAGAGGAAAAAATAGCGTGTAGTGTAGGGCATTCTGTTTGTATTGGAATTGTTCCAGATTTGAGTCCCAGTTTGGTCAATGCATTTTCTCCTCTTGTTACATTTGGGGGTTATCCTGTTCAAAGAATTAGTCATTCAAGGGGACTGTTTCATGATGGAGTCTGTTGGTTTAATTTTAAGCTATTCACAAAAAAAAAAAAAAAAAAAGGATTGAAGTGGAATGTGGCAGACTAAGTTTGACAGGTAGCCAGGTATCAGTTAGTAAGGCATCTATAATATTGGAAAGGTCCTCATCTGAGGCTTGATTTTGCCACAGCTTGTTGTCTCTTTCCTATTACAAATACAAATTCCTTGTTGAATAAACTGACCATCACTTGTTTACCATACAAAACAGTATGGTCACATGACAATGGCAAATTCATCATACGGTTTTCAGAAAATTCGAACAAGAGCCTATTTTATATCGAAGGATTCAGACTAAACAGGCTCAAATAATGACAATGTATTGCAGATATAAAACACAACTCCAGTACCAAACAGTATCTATTCCGTAGGAAATAGGAAAACAAATTAGACGGAAGCAAGTCTTAGTTTAAAAATCACCCTCATAGTGTGATCAACATCTTACCATTGTATTTCAAATACAGATCTATTTTTTACTTCCATTTTATTCGTTTTCTGTCTTTCCTACAAGCATAGTCTCTTTCTTATACTCACCTCAGTGCGTGGATCCATTGTTTGGATTTATCAGGCCACAAGTGAGTAGATGTCCTCTCTTCAAATGTGACCTACTAAGGAGTTCCTTGGGGTGTTTACAAATTTTGAAATTGGCGGTTGGATTAACGCGGATTCTCGCATAATCACGAATTACCATATTCGGATGTTCTATTGTTAGTATGGAAAAAATCCAAGTTGATCGAACACTTGAGAAATATCACATGATTCACATGTGATCGTAACAATAAAAAGGTTAACAAAAATGAAAACTGTCAATTTGTTTACGCTTATATATTTAGCAATTTTGTTTTCACCTAATTATCATGCATTTGGACTAAACGGGGGTGTGAATTGTGCAGGTAATGAAATATTCACTGTATTTCAACTTTATTTTCATTTAAAAAACCCATTCATTGGATTAATATTTTAAGCGTTTTTTCATATTTTAATAATTAACGAATTCAGGAAACATCCAATTTTCAACTTTATTTGTGATTTTATTAATTAGATGGCTGGTAAATGGAAAATATTTTAACTAAGCTTCTAAAAGAAAATACTAATTTGGATTTATACTCCCCTTTCTTTCTCCTCCGACTCAGAGTGAACTTTTAGCATCAAAGGAGGAAGTATTTATGTTTAATGAGTAAATAAACTTCCTCTTTCAGTGTTAAATATAAATTTGATTTATTTTGTTTGATCTTTTTTAGAAGATTGCAAATGTTAATTTACTACAAAACTTTTTTATTATTAAGTTTTTTATCCATTTGACCAGGGATATTGTATAGTTTTGATGTGGCCATATTTAAAATAAAATTTCTTCATTTTTTTAAATGATATTTGCATTTTTTTCACCAAAAAAAGAAGTTCTATCTTTCATAATTTTATTTATTTATTTATTTATTTATTTATTATTTTGTTTGTTTACTTATTTATTTCATTTTTATTGGTTTTTATTCATTTGTTTATTTTTTTAATTTTTTGAATTGTTGATTAACTGATTGTAAAGTTGAATATACAAATGTAGTTGTAAATAAAAAATTTAGTTATATATATTTATTTTTAAATTGAATTAACATGTTTTATAAACACGAGTTTGGATATATTTTTTATGGATCAGTCATTAACCAAAATATGCTAATATAGTAATTAAGCGCTTACTTCATCTTTGGTACTTTGGGACATATGTACATGCTTTATGTTGCAATGCTGTTTAACATAACATCAGCAATTTTCCGAAAATTTTTATCTCTAAGAATAAATCTTAGATCAAGAGTGTGTGTGTGTGTGGGGGGGGGGGGGGGGTTGTCTGTCTTATACTAGAGTGCACTAGGGTTGTCTTTCAGTGCCAGTTTAGCATTAGTAATCTATAGACAAGCATGCCACTCTGGTCACACTATACTGATCCCAGGTAAACCAGTTGATACTCTGCCAGACAAGGAAGCAATTGCTCAAATTTTAGTCTTATGTATGTCTTGACTGGTGTTTGAACCCACAACCTCCCACTCTTGAGACAGAACTCTACCACTGAACCACAAATTTAATTTATCATTTAGGATATGATAGATATATACATGTAGTTACTTAAAAATGGCCATTAGAAGATACTTTTACCTGAGATGGTCACTATCTTGTGGGCAAATTCAAACTTCTAACTTTTTCATATGATGCAAAGGTAAACATGTACTGGTATTTGAATTGACATAATGATTGCAATTTTCATACTTCATAAAGTGACCATATAAGAATAATTCATAAATGAGACTAGGCTTATATTTAACCACTTTCTGTAATCTCATTACCAGGGTATTTTACATTTTCAACCTGTACAAGACAACAAGTGTTGTAGATGTAGCATTCTTAACAATTGTCATATTTAAATTGGAATTATTTTAACAGTTGGGTCCAAACTGGGAGAAAATTTTAATAGTTTTTTAAGTGAACATAATTGTCTATTATACCTCTGCAGAAGACATGGATATCAACATGATTGAGGATTTGAACCCATGACCTCTCTCTCAATTTGGACACTCAATTGACGAGCCACAAAGTTAGTTGTCTAATATTTTAGGATATAATGACATAACAACAGCAATTTCTTAATACTCTTGCTATAATTTTATTATTTTTTACATTTTCAGCTTGTACATGTGTTGTGGCATTGTTGGAACAGTTATCAGTCATACACAATGATACAGTGATAAATTCACTGGAAAAATTGTGTGGATATTTCCCATCTACATTTAAAAATATTTGCAATGATTTTGCAGTAGTGTTTGGACCTGAACTTATAAATAAGTATGATAAAGAAATTTTTAAGTTTTAGAAAGTCTAGAAGTAATATAATATACCAGTATACCAGTATTTAGATTATTCTTTATTCTTATATATCATTCAGTTACATGTCTAAAACCTGACTGCATGCATATATATATATATATATATATATATATATATATATATATATATATATATATATATATATATATTCATTTTTCATTTTACAATGTAGGTAAATGCTTAACTTGCAAGGCTAGAGGGCACCTAGTCACTTGCTATAGAACACACTTTTTAAGGTAAATTAAAGTTTTTTTTTATAGAAAACAATAAAATTTGAAAGGGTAAGCTATTTGGTTTACATAAAACTTTGATTTTTGGCTGTCAGACATTTTTGTGAACCTTTTTTATATCATGATATATTTCATAATAACCATACTGTTTTTATTGTGCATTTTCTTGTTGCAGAATAACAAAGGAAGATAACCCAGATACAGCATGCCAAAAACTAAAATTTTGTAAGACAGATCCTGGAAAACAAGAATGTCGTCTGTTTTCAAAACAAAAGGTATTTACAATCAAAATAAATTCCCTTCAATAAACTGTTGGTCAAGGAATAGGTATATGTTTCAATAAATCGATTGCTTCACACGAGACTCTTCTTTTTCCTTGGTCACAAAAAGTTCAAAGTTGTTGATGTCACAAAAAGTACTATATGTTGGAAGATTATTTGACATGGTTTCACTATTTTGTTGTCAGTTCTGTTTCAAATCAGAAGGCGTTAAGAAAAAAAACATGGATGTAATTGATTTTAATTGATTTATTGACGTGTACTCTGTTGGGATGGGATTGTAAATATTAACAATGAACTTTGATTGTAATTGATTTATTGACGTGTACTCTGTTGGGATGGGATTGTAAATATTAACAATGAACTTTGATTGTAATTGATTTATTGATGTGTACTCTGATGGGATGGGATTGTAAATATTAACAATGAACTTTGATTGTAATTGATTTATTGACGTGTACTCTGTTGGGATGGGATTGTAAATATTAACAATGAACTTTGATTGTAATTGATTTATTGACATGTACTTTGTTGGGATGGGATTGTAAATATTAACAATGAACTTTGATTGTAATTGATTTATTGATGTGTACTTTGTTGGGATGGGATTGTAAATATTAACAATGAACTTTGATTGTAATTGATTTTTTGATGTGTACTCTGTTGGGATGGGATTGTAAATATTAACAATTAACTTTGATTGTAACTGAATTATTGATGTGTACTTTGTTGGGATGGGATTGTAAATATTAACAATGAACTTTGATTGTAATTGAATTATTGACGTGTACTTTGTTGGGATTGGATTGTAAGATAATTAATGTGACCCAATAGAGTTACATACCAGTATATGGATTACAATCAAAGTTCATTGCTTAAATATATTGTATATATACATGTATATATTTATATTTGAAACTCTTTTTTGAATCACTATCACTGAGTCCTGTTCAAGGACAAAGATATTTGTATTTTGTAAAATCACCTGAAATGAAATATGGTAGAAAAAGTATGTAGTACTAGTATTTTCATCTCTTATAACATTGGTTTTTGTTTTTTTTTTTTTTGAGAAAACAAGATGTACTTTTCAGGTAATACACTATTGGTTGTAGTTTTAGATTTAGTTTGCAATATATATAAATATTCTAATATGGGCCCAGCATAACAGCTACTTCAATTATTAGTATGTCATTTTTCATATTACTGCAATCAGTACATGTATGTTGGACAATATCAAAAACTTAGTTTCACTAAGGCTATTGTCATTACCAACACATGATAATATTTTCTGACTTATTGAGTTAATTTTCTGACAGCTTAATGTCCAATTTTTAAACATATGGATTTTAACTAAGGCATCCTTTCTGCTTGAATCTTTTAAATAAATCAACCCCTGTTCATTATATTAAGTTTTAACCTATTGTTTAAAAACTTAGCTTTAAAAATTTGAGGAAATTCCATTTACTAATGGATATCTTTTTTTAACAGAAATTCAAGTATTTTAACAGTATATGGCATCAGAATAGTGACTTAGACAATAAATGGCGACAGAGAAATAACTTTATTGTTAAGATTGACCAAAGTCATGTAAGTACAATTATTTTATATGCAATATGAAAACTTAAGAAATTAGCAGTGGAGTTAAAAGTTATAAATTCCTACAGTTAATTAATTACTGCAGTTATCTCCCTTGAAAGGTATTTATAATTTGGCATTTTTAATGTGTTGTGGGCATTTCAAATGGCTACGGATGAATAGAATTTTCAAGAAATATATTTTCTCTTGAAAGAGTTCTCATAGAAGGGAAATATTGTGATAGACTTTAACAATTCTGACTGTGATTCTGCTAATGGTTTATAGGAGGAATATTGTTTATTCAATCTCAGGACCATAATCAAAATGTTGATGGGCCACATCTCGGTGTTTGATTGAGACCTTAAACTCAACAGCCAATTGAAATAATGTAGTGGCAAAACCTTACCCTAAACATGAGATTTTGCAGTATTTGCAGGATACTCTACTAATTGGCCATCTATCCCCTCCTGTACACAACATTTCTCCTTTTATTATTTGATTTAACTAGTTACTTGGAAAGAAATACAGGAACCAACCTTAAACCAACTTTTTTGATCTGCCACTTTCTAGGAGTCAGCAACCCCCCAAATCAGACAACAAAGGGAGAAATTGCAGAAGCCAAACAGGACCTGTACATGTACATGTATATTATGTATATTATTATATAAAATGTTTTTAGCCTTATTTTTGTGTAAAACAGTTTTACTTTTGTTTAAGACAAGTACTTAGCAAGTTTTATAGAAAATCTAATAAAAAATAAATTACCAGATGGTATTTGTTTTAAAATCAATTATAAGATGGTATTAACAAATATATTTATTTTCTTTTCAAGTGTGCAAATAATAATAATAAAAGAAAAACAAAGAAAACTTATATAGTGTAAAATAATTCATTTTGTTAAAGGGAGATAACTCTTCCTGCACAATTCCAAGAACTACATTCATTGTAATTAAATTATCCACAAAAATTAAAATCTAAAAAAATTATCTTATTTTGTCAGACATCACTTGATGCAGATATATGTAAGCTACCAGGTATAAAACAGATATGTAAATGGATAGATAAGTAAGTTAGTTGTACAAAAACCTAAATGTTTTGCTTTGGCATCCATGTTTTTATAATACAATGACTTTGAAATATGTTGCTTAAGCATTCACAGCTTATTAATACAATGACTAATCTCCATTAAAGTTTTATTTTACAATGATCACTTAACTGATACAACTACTCTCAAAATTTACAATGACCTTGCAATATCTGCCTAAAGCATCCAAAATTTTATAATACAGTGACCTTGCAATATCTGATGACCTTGCACTATCTACCTAAAGCATCCACAATATTACAATGAAATGGCCTTGCAATATCTGCTTAAAGCATCCACAATATTATAATACATTATCCTAACAATATCTGTATTAAGCATCCACAATATTACAATAAAATGACTTTGCAATATCTGCCTTAAGCATGCACAGTATTATAAGCATTTACCTCTCAATATCTTAAGAAATCATGCAAAAATATTAAAAGCAATTAACCTTTTTTATATCTGCCTTTATAAGCATCAACATTATTTTAATACAATGTCTAAATATCTTCTTGAAGCATTGACACTGAAATTAATCCACCATTTACTTCCCAGTCAAGATTCTTTCACTTATATTGGGGTGGCCAGTCCTGGGATGATGGAAGAAACCAGAATGCTGGGAGAAAACCATCCCACCTTTGGCAAGTGAACTGAGAAACTTTCTCATTCTAGAATTTGTCTTAGTTGGATTCAAACCTAGGTAGTGAGAGGCACTGTGATCTGTAAGGGCGCATCTAAGATCTAGGTCCATAGAGAGAAGTGGATCAATGTTTTTTTAATGCTGCAGTCAGTACCTTTTCACTAACAAATATTTCAAGGCAACCAATACTGCAAATAGTGAAGGAAACCTGCAAATAGGGACAAAATCATAAAGCCTTTGGCAAGCAAACAAAAAAACTATCTCGCTCTAGGATCTGTCAAGTTAGATTTATAGCAAGGTAGTGAGAGGATATGTGATCTGAAAGAATGCATTTAAGAGTTTAAATTAAGACCCCTCGTTCACCAAAGCCCTTTAATTGGTTGTCTTAAGGAGGTAAAAATTAAGGCCAGTCATTGCTAAATAACCAGATATCAAAAATTCATTTTACTTATTTTAGGTACTCTTAGCTTTTGCCTTTATGGAAGTACATGTGAAATTTGAACACTTGGTTTGCATCTTTAATTTGCAACATTTGTAATTCATTCTTACATCACAGCTTTATAGTTACAAAGCTTAACAGAATTTTTTACACAAAATCACTTAGTGTGTATATTCTTTTAGATGCAGAAAGATTTTAAATTTTGTGTTACTTTGTTGTAGTGAAAATGTTTTCTTTGTGAAAGCCTTGCATTGAAACATTGTGTTATATTAATTGATATTTTTAAAACAGGGTATCTATTTTGGCAAATTTTCTTCTTACGATGGTTATTTACAGATATTTACATCCCTTGTTCAGGGATTGACACCTTTTTTAATTTACAGAAGAACTTTAACTTTTGATGGAATTAATATTTCTGCAAAAATGTTATGAGTTACTGTGAGATACAAGTGGGAACCCACTTGGTGATTAGATGTTTATATAAAAGTGAAATAATTACGACCTGGAAGTAAAATCTTATTTGAGAACCCACTTCTCCTGAAATCTCTTCGTGCTTATTCTAGTGCTTATATCTAAAAAAACAAGAGATTGACTCCCATGCAATTCTGTTATTGTCCATTTGATTTCCCAGCAATTCTGTTAGTGACCATTTGACTTCCCAGCAATTTTCTTAGTGACCATTTGACTTCCCAGCAATTCTCTTAGTGACCATTTGACTTTCCAGCAATTCTGCTAGTGACCATTCATTTGTTGTTTCAATGGACTTGATTATTGTGTAATGTAATATTATACTAAAGGACCATGCAATAAGGCTGATCTTAAAATCCTCAACTTTTAAACATGAACCTACATCCTTAACCACTTAGTCTCACACCTTGTTTCTAAACACCTCATACAGTTATGAACAGCTGTAAATTTGTATCGAAGTTTTGACATTCCAAAGTTTATCCATAAAAAATATAACTCACACATTTGTTTTTACAGTGTATTCAGTAGCCATGACCCAGGCTTTGATTCAGACCATGACAGATTCAGTATATATAAGGTATGAATGTGGACAGAAGACATTAGTTTTTTTAAGTTTTGTTGACTAAGTTGGGTTTATCAATAATTTAAAAAATATTACAAAATAGTTTATAACATCTTATGTGTGTTTTAAAAAAAAAAAATTTTCATTTAATTTATTAATCTTGATATTCTTATTTGTTAATGCAGAATATACATACTGTAGAGTCATTAAATCAGTGTATTTTTGCAATTTAAAAAATGATAATCAAGAGAAATTTTTGTGGAATGTGCTTTGCATATAAACAATTCCATTAGCTACCTTGATGATTCAAAATTAACATTAACATAATTTTTTCTAACCCACAAAAATAGCCAAAGTTTTAATTCTCTACAACCATCTGTATATCAAGATTTTTTAAAAACATTTTTAGACACTACGAGGCTCATCATGGCGAGGAAAAGATTGCAACGATAACAATGCTTTACAACATCCTGGAACAAAGTAAGTTAAAAAAAAATCAAAAATAGAGCAATAAATTTTTTTAAAATCTCAGTTATAATAACAAGAATTCCACGGAATAAAATGTCTCGCCTGGTTAGTTTTTGACTTATTAACATAAACTTTCACATTTTGACATGCTGCTGCCGCAGACACCGAAAAAGTAACACCGAAGTCTCGCATGCCAGGCTTCACAAAAATAATAATTTGAAAAATATTAAACTTAAAATGTACTGGATTTAGTTATTCTAGTGTAATATTGTTCGTGCTAAATCAGGATCAGTATCTTGGGCAGAAAGAAAGCTTGGGCAGTGTCCTACTTCCTACAGCAGCAGGGCATATTGTCAGCAAATCAACAGCCTTGAATGCTTAAACCTACAGTAATCCACAACAGTATGCCTTTTAACTTTAACAATTTTGAAAATCCATATGGAAGTTTTTAGAAGTCACATATACATGCAAGGATTTCAGTCAAAATCAAAGCATTTGCATTTTTATTTCAAAGTTCAAATCAGATTAAGTTACTTTTCACCATGTTTTTGTGTTATTTGTAGACCCATTGATAATGATGTTGAAGAAGATTCTAATTGTAATGGCATTAAGGTATTTCTAGTTTGATAATGTTAAAAAAAACCTGTTTAAACCAATGAATGTATCCCCTGAAATGTTTTTTGGAAGAATTTCTGCAAGATTCAGAAAAACGTCCATTCAATAAGCAACTATAGAAATGGAGTTATGGTGTCATAACACAAGCATAACCATCCTACCTCAGTAAAGATTTGCTTATATTAATGGATGTCATCTATAGAATGTAGAAAAGAGGACAGCAAAATAATATTATTGAACCAAGGCTCGTAAAGTTACATGATTTCTCACTTTTTGGGTCCATCTAAATAGGAGTAAGAAGGTTATTAGAGTCAATAGAAAGGTTATACTTTTGACCCCTTGACCTCTGAGGCCACATTAAATTTATGAGCTCTTATTAGATAGTGAATGTTAAAAGTAAGTTAATTTTCTCAGCATATTTAGCAATTTATTGTAATCAAGTGATTTTCAGTATATTAGACCTTTTGCTTTCATATTGTTCTTTTTTATCTTGAGAATTAAATTAAATACACTGGTTCACATTGATAATGATTATGATAAATAACATGTACATTTGTTTAAGAAATTGTGATGTTGTGATAGCATAAGTCTGATTATTCACAGGGGAAGGATCCATCAACTGGAAAAGCTTATGAGGATATATTTTGTAGCCAAAGCCAGATGAGAGGAGTTGTTGTTCTTGGTGATTCTGTCAGTGCACATTTTCATCTACCAAGAGAATGGTTTAACACATCGGAGTTCTCAAAGGTTAGATTTTTGGTTTAGAATGGCATTTTTCTCCCCTGTCAAGATTTTTTAACTTAAATATTATGCTCTGAATTACTTTAAATTGGGAAATTTTCGTGTCTGTTAAAATCGCAAAAGACAAGATAGACATCTATTCATGTTCATTTAATTTCACATAATTTTGTGACTGCCAACACAAATAATATTGACTTTTTATATCAGCGATTGTTTTTATTTTTGCGTCTCGCTTAACTCATGGATAAATGCAAAAATAAAACAATCGTGAAAATTTCAGATAAATCAATGTCTGTTAACATAGATAACTTGATGGTTAAATTATTACTTTGTTTGTCATAAAATATTATCAATAATTTTTTTTTGCACAAAGATATCTGAATGATATCAGACAAAGGGTCTGAGTGGAGAACTATTGGAAATTCAATCGTTAAAATGTCAAATAATTTCATAAGTTATTTATGACCTAGCCTTTCCGTTGGACTATTACCGGTATTTACTTTATAACAGGGAATGTTTGATTTGTCCAAATTGCTGCCATTTTCTTACTTGATAATATCTGCAGTGAATATTAGTAGTCTTTTGGTATTTATTGTAGAAATTGAAAGTTTCTTCCAATAAAATCTGACCAGACAATATTGAACCAAAAATCACAGAAACATTTCTCAAAAAATATCTAAAATTGTCTAATTAAGTTATTTTGCATTAAAATATATTGTAATACATGTATATTATAAAACCCTATACTTATTATTGTGTAATGTTTCAGGCTGTGTTTAAACAATTACCTTTTGTCCTTGAAAACGAATTTGATTGGCCGGAAATGTCATATGCAACAGGTAAGTAATAAAGTAATATCAGGTAAAATGAAAATTTGAATTTTTTGGTCAAGAGGTGATGAATATTGTCATGATTAATTTTAAAAAAAAAACACTGCAGTATATTTTAAAGACCAAGAAAATATTGCTTGTGTAAATCAATACTTTTGTTTTACATAAACGTTTGATTTACTTATATTGCTTTATACAAAACCAGTTGTTGCCACTAAAAGTTAGACAACTTAGCATGAACTGATGGTTTCATCTTAGTATGAGACCACTTAATGATCTGCTATTAATAGCCTTAGTGTGGGTAGGAGATGAAAAAATCAACAATGATTTTTTAAATTCAACATCCATTACAAACGCCAAAGTTCCTCTAAAACTGAATTTGACGGTAGCTAAGTTTGTCAAGAATTGGCTTTGAAAACTACATGTTCGGATTTTCAGGAATGATTTTTGACAGCCAGTTACACAAAGCTAGATTTATCCTGATTCCAGTCATGAAACAGCTAAGTTTATCTAGAATTAACTATTATATTGTTGTTTACAGGATTCATGAATAATACTTACACAAACATTAACCATGGACCAATGGAGTCGGTATATAATAAACTCTACAAAAGGAATCATTGTAACCATAGAGATTACCAAAACATTGCTGTTAATGGTAAAGTACATCTATTTACATGTATTATAAATCAGGAAATTTTCACATTTGTTTTATTATTATCATATTAATTTGTTAAAGTAATAAGATTACAAGTATCTGTATTGTGTATTTATGTTCAGTATGATTCACTTGTACATGCACTTGATGTTTGATGCTAGATGGCGCCAAAATAAATTATCCTTCCATTTAACAGGAAATCACATCAAGTTTTGCCACAGTCCTTACCCAATTTTTCATTGTTAACAACAAAATAAAAAACAAAAATCAAAAAACAAAAAAAAACAAACAAAATATTAACAATTAAAAACAAAAAAAGACAAACAAAGACTTCATGTAAATAAAATGTAAATGTGAAACAATAAAATGTCATGAAATTCAGGAAAAATAAATTTTTGGGAGAATACTGAAATTTGAAAGTTAAATACCTGGTAACCTAGGTTACATGAAATGATAGTGACTTAATTTTACTGCTGGTTTTCAGACAATTTAACCTTTTTTCTTTAATAATTAAAATGATATATAACTTTTTACTTGCCAATTTCCACTAATTTTTTTTTATTTTTAAATATTAAATCTAGGTGCAAGGTCAAGTTCAATGGCTGACACAATAGTCAAAAGGTAAGAAATTTAGTACTTTTAAATCTATCTTGGAATTAGTTTTAAATAATGCATGTGTGTAAAAAGTCGTATTATTATGTTTTGTTAACAGATAACAAAAACTTTTAATTAAATCTACAGTCCAGCAGCGTGATTTCCATGTGTTATAGAAGGTCTTAATACACAGGTTGTCTATGTCTTATATATTATACATGAATATGGGGTATACAAACAGAAAAACAAAGCTATTACTACATTACTTACATATATTTAAACTGATGCATGAGTACCTGTATATTTAGATTCTGTGGAGTCTTAAGGCCAGTGTAGTTGCTCAAATTGTGATAATTTATTGAAAAAAGAGTAAGCATTTAGGTGTAAACTTTTAAAATCTTCATAAAATTTTTTAAATTTCTACATCATGGCCTAGTTTTTACCTTACTGATTTTATTATCCTTACAGCTTTTTTAAGAATCAAATACAGATTTCAGTTTTTGATATTTGCCATTACTTTAGTTATATTTTATATATTTCATTGCATTGAGAATTTTGTTTTATACAGTCTAAAATGTTAAACAAAGCTAAATATATGCTATCAACATTGGCATTTTCATTGTTTTATCAAAGAAAGAAAAAAGGATTAGCTCCCTTTGATCACAGTTGGCATCTTATCTGTACCCAGTTGTTATTAAATAAAATTGAATAATTAGAATTAACAAATATTGACCAGGTGAGCAATTCAGACTCGTAGGACCTTCTTTAATTGTTTTGTTTGTCATTTCAGTTTATACAGAAATATTACAACAGATTACCCATTAATTATTTTCCTGGCTTTAATAGGAAATGATGTATGTAATGGGTAAGTACATGTATTCTTATCTAAACACTGTACAAGTTTTAGAAATTTTTATATACATGCAGCATGTATTTCAGCTTCACAGTAGGTATTCATTCTTTCTCTTAAATGTTTCCTGTTCTTCTTTAGAATGATCTGATGGAAGTTAGTAGTTATTAAATTGGAACAATCTTTTATTAAGTGAAGTATTGATTGATTCATTTATTTTTAAAAAATCTTTATAAAACTTTCCAGATTTTAGTGTAAACTTGTTGAAACATTTACACTTTTATCTTATCTGCCAGACATTGTATAATTAAGAGCTTACAGCATACCCAAGGTTCTGGAGGACCTGACACAAAGTAAACAAGTATGAGCCTATGTCATACCCAAGGTTCTGGGGGGCCTGACACAAAGTAAACAAGTATGAGCCTATGTCATACCCAAGGTTCTGGGGGGTCAGACACAAAGTAAACAATTATGAGCCTATATCATATCCCAATACCCCAGGATCTGGAAGGTTGACATTTATAGTCAAGTTTGTGTTTTTTCATATAACTTATATGATATAACTTATGAAAGTTGGACTATCCATTAAATATTAAAGATAATTAATACTTATTTTAATTTTAGCCATCCTGATACTTTTGCACATATGACTACACCTGAAGAAATGAGGAATAACACTTTACGGACTCTGAATTACTTAGTAAGTACATTAATTCTTAACAGATGTATAAATTCAAAGTAACTGTCAAGCTTTAAAGACTACAAATGGATTACCAGTAGTTTTTTGATTGATTCTTACTGATTATGGGCTCTCAGACCTTAGGTTTTTTATTGCCATTGATAAATTGAAATTTTGAGAATTGTAAGGTGACATGCTGCTATATAGAGTGATGTGTCTAGTGTTTGTAAGCTTAGTTAGTAGAGCATCCCTTTTAGATTTGGTATACAAGTTTTTCTTGTCAGCCATAAAAATTTTCTTTTCCACATTAATACATCCATAACATGTATGTATTAAGATATTATTTGTATATAGCTAAAACAGTCAACTGGAAAAAAACTCCTTGTTCAGTCAGACTGCATCACATAATAGATCAAACATCCTATTTGAAGTTACTGTGTCACATAATAGATCAAACATCCAATGTAAATTTACTGTGTCACATAATAGATCAAACATCCAATGTAAATTTACTGTGTCACATAATAGATCAAACATCCTATTTGAAGTTACTGTGTCACATAATAGATCAAACATCCTATTTGAAGTTACTGTGTCACATAATAGATCAAACATCCAATGTAAATTTACTGTGTCACATAATAGATCAAACATCCTATTTGAAGTTACTGTGTCACATAATGGATCAAACATCCAATGTAAATTTACTGTGTCACATAATAGATCAAACATCCTATTTGAAGTTACTGTGTCACATAATGGATCAAACATCCAATGTAAATTAACATCCTATTTGAAGTTACTGTGTCACATAATAGATCAAACATCCAATGTAAATTTACTGTGTCACATAATAGATCAAACATCCTATTTGAAGTTACTGTGTCACATAATAGATCAAACATCCAATGTAAATTTACTGTGTCACATAATAGATCAAACATCCAATGTAAATTTACTGTGTCACATAATAGATCAAACATCCTATTTGAAGTTACTGTGTCACATAATAGATCAAACATCCTATTTGAAGTTACTGTGTCACATAATAGATCAAACATCCAATGTAAATTTACTGTGTCACATAATAGATCAAACATCCTATTTGAAGTTACTGTGTCACATAATGGATCAAACATCCAATGTAAATTTACTGTGTCACATAATAGATCAAACATCCTATTTGAAGTTACTGTGTCACATAATGGATCAAACATCCAATGTAAATTAACATCCTATTTGAAGTTACTGTGTCACATAATAGATCAAACATCCAATGTAAATTTACTGTGTCACATAATAGATCAAACATCCTATTTGAAGTTACTGTGTCACATAATAGATCAAACATCCAATGTAAATTTACTGTGTCACATAATAGATCAAACATCCAATGTAAATTTACTGTGTCACATAATAGATCAAACATCCAATGTAAATTTACTGTGTCACATAATAGATCAAACATCCTATTTGAAGTTACTGTGTCACATAATAGATCAAACATCCAATGTAAATTTACTGTGTCACATAATAGATCAAACATCCTATTTGAAGTTACTGTGTCACATAATGGATCAAACATCCAATGTAAATTAACATCCTATTTGAAGTTACTGTGTCACATAATAGATCAAACATCCAATGTAAATTTACTGTGTCACATAATAGATCAAACATCTGTAAATTTACTGTTTCACAATAGATCAAACATCCAATGTAAATTTACTGTGTCACATAATAGATCAAACATCTGTAAATTTACTGTTTCACAATAGATCAAACATCCAATGTAAATTTACTGTGTCACATAATAGATCAAACATCCAATGTAAATTTACTGTGTCACATAATAGATCAAACATCCAATGTAAATTTACTGTGTCACATAATAGATCAAACATCCTATTTGAAGTTACTGTGTCACATAATAGATCAAACATCCAATGTAAATTTACTGTGTCACATAATAGATCAAACATCCTATTTGAAGTTACTGTGCCACATAATAGATCAAACATCCAATGTAAATTTACTGTTTCACAATAGATCAAACATCCAGTGTAAATTTACTGTGTCACATAATAGATTAAACATCCTATTTGAAGTTACTGTGTCACATAATAGATCAAACATCCAATGTAAATTTACTGTGTCACATAATAGATCAAACATCCTATTTGAAGTTACTGTGCCACATAATAGATCAAACATCCAATGTAAATTTACTGTTTCACAATAGATCAAACATCCAATGTAAATTTACTGTGTCACATAATAGATCAAACATCCTATGTAAATTTACTGTGTAACATAATAGATCAAACAGTGTCACGTAATAGATCTAACATCCAGTGTGAATTTACTATGTGTATTTCTGCTGACATAGATGTAGATTTTATCTTTTTCTAGGATACAACTCTACCAAAAGGAAGTCATGTGTTTCTGGTTGGTTTAGCAGACGGAAGAACTTTGTATAACAGCCTCCATAACAGAATCCATCCTCTTGGTTCACTTAGAAATGATATCACTTACACAGATTTCTATGACTATCTCAACTGCCTTGAGGTAAACTATAAATTTTTGTTATGATAGTCTGAATAAAATGAACAATCTTAATTAATCATTATATTAATCCAAAGGAAATTCTGAATTTGTTGTAAATTAATCAAGTCGAAGAAGTTTTATGATTAGAAATCTTATTCTGTATTTACATATGTACATTTGACATCTAAATAAGGATCTCTGATTAAACTGAAAACCTTACTATCAACAGATTTTAATACAAGGACATTGCATTATTTAACCTGTGTAAATTTTATTACTTCCAAACATAATTTTCAGTCCAGAGGATGTTTGGAGTACAGTTTCGATAATTCCAGTCAATTGAGATTCTGTCATGGTTAAGTGTGTGTATGTATGCCCATGTGTATAAATTTGATTTTCTTCACTGGAGCTGCTGGAGCAATTTTTTTCTACATTGGCTATGGAAGGTCCTTGGCTGATGGAAATTCAAAACATTATATGTATTTGGCATGTCTGTCCTAAATTCAGCATGGCCCCCATTGCAGTGGTCATCTTAAAGTGCTCTTAGTTTTCCATTTTCTGGTTAGAAACTTAGTATTGCCTTAGCAATACTTTTAAAATGCCTATTAATTTAAACACAGGCTAAGAGCAATTTCACTTCAGTCTAATATATTACTTTCAGATATCCCCATGCACGGGCTGGATGAACAGTAATGAAACAATAAGGAACCTTACAACGAAGGTAAGTACAAAGTTTTCGGGGCATAGCTTACTACATGGCAACCAAAGAAACTGTCTCGGTAAAAATTCAAATGATCCTAGCAAATATCAAGTTCAGGTGTTGCCAGAATGCCCCATTTAATGCTTTTTTTCAATTTTTTTACAGGGAGACATCCCTGACCCCTAGATATGAAGTGCCTTTGGTCCTTATATCTTCTGCCTCAGTTATAACTGGTTCCTATCTAGGCCCCTGGTAATTAATTATGCTCTAAATTAATGAAGTATTATTAATGAATCAGTCACTTCCCAGGTGACCCACAGCTGAGGACTCAACCCTGATTGATAACATGCTATAAAGAGTTGCTTCTTGACTTTTCTGAAGTGCTTGATATCAGTATGATAGAACCTGGCAGTATACAGGGTTGATTTGCAGTTATTATATAAAGCAAATACCAAACAGCAGTTAAAATATAAACTTTTGTCTTTATGAAGTCTAAGATTAATGGATGAAATGCTGAAAAAATTCCCCGAGAGAAGAAAGACAATTTGTATTGAATTTCTTGAACTTTGTTGAGTTACTATGAACATTTTTACAACAAAATTGTATTTAATTACGTATTTAATTAGTGACATTTTTATCTCCTCAATGTTGAAGATTGTCAATGGATTATTTAGAAAAGCATCTAGTTTTTATAAAATAAAATTGAATGCTTTTTATTTTTTACAGAGAGCTAACCAGCTATCTGCAGTACTAAAAGACATTGGTAATAAACAAGCTAAAAGCTTTAAGAATTTTAACCTTTACTTTGCAGATAATCCCGTGTTTGAAGGTAAGCATGGTATTTTCTGTGTAACTTGTAACTACATACAACATATCTACTGTTTGTTGTATGTTTTATGTGCTGTTTAGAAAAGAAAACCCAAAATGTATAAATTCAAAAATTGTATATTTTTATCAAAGTTATTTTACTTAATTGAACAGTTTAAATATGTGTTCTTCTTTAAGCTTGGGCATCTGTGACTAAATTGTCTTGAGCATGCTCATGAATGCTTGAGCACAGTGCCTTCCACTACAAAGGTTTGAATCCCACTCAGTCAGATACTAGTGTCAAAAAGTTTGTCAGTTTGATTTCTGAAGTTTGTATGTTATCTCTGAATTCTCATATTCCAGCCACCATCTCAGATCTGACTGCCTTAATATAAGTAATAGAATCTTGAATGGGAAGTACATGTATAACTCCATTACACCACACCATTCCTGTAAACATTCTAATTGCTCATTTCAAAAAATCCCTGATAGATAACTGGGTGTCTGTGATTGATTCAATAGAAACATAATAAAACACATTTTGTTTTTATTGTTTTATTCCATATTTTAAAAAATATATATTGAAAATATCATGTTTGGTTTCTTTTTTTTCCAAGATATTGAAGGATTATCTCCCCTATCGTTTTATCTTATTTTCTCTTTTTATCAAGTTATTTCAAAATGGGAGAAATCTGGAGGTCAGACATGGGAACTTCTAGAACCAGTGGATGGATTTCATACAAATCAGGTACATATGATTGTTTTCAGTTCTTCAACAACTGAAACATTATTAAAATGTTTTATGAATTTTTAATCAGATATATTTACCTATTCAATTTTTTCCTTCAATTTTTTTCAACATCTTGGTAATAAAAAACTTATCTCTAATTGTAATTAACAAGCCTAAGCCATTTATGTGTTTGCATAAAAAGATAGAAGGACAACAAAAAGCTCTCTTGGTTGTGAAGCTTAGCTCTAATAAAATCAGAGATGGTTATAATTGCAGAAAATGTAATAACCAGTAAACTTTGGCTTCTTTCCTTTGTGTGGTAGGGTTTGTTTTTGCTTGTCTAGATCTATAAACTCTGTATTTTGATGTCATTTGTTCAGAATAATGTTGTCGTATATAGTTGGTGTTGAACAGTAATTTCTTTTTTTTCCACAATAGAATTACATGAAGTTATGTTTTCCCATAAAAATGACTATTATTCTTGGAATTTGAAATGTAAACATATTCATTAATGTTACTCAAAAATGTATGAGTAAAAAGTACACTTACAAACTCAATTACAGCATTTTTTTTTTTTTTTTTTTTTTTTTTTTTTTTTTTTGTATTAATTCTTGTTTTTATTAATTATGTTCCTTATATATAATTTACAGTTGGCACAAGCACTTACAGCAGAAGTTGTGTGGTCAAATCTGGTGACACAATATCCAGATGTAATTGGTCCAGTTAACACCAATAACGACAAAATAAGGGAAATATTTGGAGATCAGGGAGGTTATATTTAAAATGGGGTATTTTACATTGCAATAAAGTGGATTGTAAAACATAACTTTATTTTTGTCAGTGCAGCTCTCTGTGCATTCGAAAGTCTCTAAGTTATTTTCCTTCTTTTTTTTACCCCTATCTTGCTGTCCGGTCTATATTTTTGCAATGGCATACCTATTATGTTTACCAACTAATGTTATACATGTGAAAATTTGTTAGACAAATTATAATTATAATTTTATGTCATTTGTTTTTAAAAGCACTGTGACAATTTTAGATCATTTAAAATCATTTTAAAAAACAATTTTGCAGGATGAGATTGGCATGATTTCTGGTATGTGTTTACATGTCATTTATTTGCCATAGCAAGCTTAGGTTATGGCATAGTTACTATGGAAATTTTATGTTCACATTTATTTTTCCACTTTTTCTAAGTACACCATGAAGTAATGTCAAAATGAATTGGTTTTAAAAAAATGAAATTCACAGTAACACCATCTAATTTCTATATGATTCTGTTGGTGGGTTCATAAGTTTCTATGACCTTTCTGGACTATAACTGCATTCCAGAAGACATATCATGCATAGTACTTTGCTTTTGAAGAACTAGGGGACATGGAAATTTATTGTTTTTGTGTTTGTTTTACAGCCAATTGATATTTTAACATTTGAAAAAAAACTCCACATATTTTTGTATGATATTATATATTTCAATGCTGTAATTTATTTATATTAAATGTCTTTTTTTAATTATTTTAAGTTTACATTTTTCCAGTTTTTAACTTATTTGTAAAATTAGAAAAAAATAGAATGCAAAATTAAAAATAGACCAAAACATGTCTATTGCTAGCATACAAAATTACTTTCATGGTCCTTTACAACTAGTGCTAGCAAACAGCCTTTCCTTGTAAAAGTACAGGTTTCTAGAAGAATACAGGACATTTCACTGATAATTACATGTAGCGTTAATTTTACATTTATAGTTCTGCTTAATTTACAAGGTATAAGAGCACCTCCTCACTTGCTATAGAACATGCTTATTTTAGGTGTATTGAAGATTTTTTAAATCGATAATATAAACAAATCCACTTAACTTTGAGAGAGTTAGCTATCATAGTGCTTTGCCTTTGAAGAACTAGGGGCATATGGAAATTAATTGTTTTTGTTTTGAAACACTTTGTTTTACAAAGCCAATTGATATTTTAACATGTGAAAAAAAACTCCACATATTTCTTGTTTGATATTACATGTATATATTTCAATGTTGTAATTTATTTATATTAAATGTCTTTCTTCTAAAATTATTTTTAGTTTACATTTTTCCAGTTTTTAACTTCATTTAGGTGTTTGAAGAATTCTACCTGCAAAAATAGAATGCAAAATTAAAAATATATTTCATTGACCATACACAAGTATTGCTAGCATACAAACTTACTTTAATGGCCCTTTACAACAACTGCTAGAAAACAGCCTTTCCTTGTAAAAGTTTTCCATCTTGCCTGTATTTTACCATACAGGTATTTATAGAAATACTACAGTGCATTTTTACTGGTAATTAGCTTTAATTTACACTTATAGCACTGCATATACAACACAGATACCAGTTAAATTTTAATGTACCAGATGTGCACATTTTGGAAATTCATTCCTCATCAGTGACAATAAGACTGAAAAGTTTGATAGATAAAAAAACATCAGCCAAACAGTTGAAAATGATGAATCTAAATTACATGAATATATCAATCCAAATCCAGCTAAGGAATGCTCTGCTTGAGAGAACAAACCTTAGTTTTAGATAAATTTACTGCCTAATTTACAAGGCCAAAAAGCACCTGGTCACTTACTATAGAACACACTTATTTTAGGTTTATTGCAATTTTTTTTCTGAAACCAATAATATGGACATATCCACTTTACTTTCAAGAGAGTAAGCTATTTGGTTGATAGTATAAGCTGTTTGGATCTGGACTTTTTACAGAACCTTCTTTCACAATGACAAAACTTTTTATTACATGTACATATCAACACTAGAATTATAGACCTTGAGAAGATACAAATATCAGAATATATATATATATATATATATATATATATATATATATATATATATATATATATATATATATATATATATATATATATATATATTTAAGTAACTAATAAACTCGTCATATTTATCCGGGTTCCACTTAAAATGTATATCACTATTTATGTTATCTTATTCAGTTTTACTTGATGTATCAATTGAACTACTCATAGTCATGCTTATTAGTAGGTGACAAGTGTCAGACAAATTGTGTAAAGTAAAATCTATAATATATGGAAAATAATATCCACTGGCTAAAAAATAATCTATAAGACTATTACCCTACGGACCTATGTGTGTAAAGTCTCCTGGCCCCGGTTTCACAATCATTCCTTAACTAAGATTTTCCTTAACTTAAATTTGGCAAATTTTAGCAGTATCTTTCTGAGTTACAAATAAACATTTGTGATAAAAAAAAATGCAGATGTTACAAGCTTGAAGGGATCTTCAAAATGACACCATAAGTTACTAAAAATCTCAACAATTAAAAAAATTACTAAGACTTCAAATTTGCCAGATTTAAGTTAAGGAAAATTTTAGTTAAGGAATTATTGTGAAACTGGGGCCTGTATCTTTATCAGACCCGCATCTTTCATTTAATATATATGTAATTATGTATAATACTGTAATTTCTATTATTATATAGCAGTATATGTTTCACATAGAAATAAAACGATAAATTCTGATATATTTCGGTCCAAGGTCTCCCGAATTCATTTTTTGCATTGCACACTTTGTCACGACACTGATGGCTGAAAAGGACATTTTTTCCAAAAATGATATTGCACTAGTTTTTATATCAATACAAGTATATAAGAATTAGTGCAATATTTGTGTGTTTTTTGAAAAAAATGGAATTTTTGTAAGAAATACAAGTGGGAAGCAAATGAAATATATTTTGCTTTATAATAAAGGGTAAATGAACTGGTATTGTGAAATATTTGTGGTTTAAAATTTGTAGTTTTGCAATTTGAAAAAAATCTGTTTGGAGAAATTTCTTGGAAAAGAGAATTGTGAAATTAAATCTCATGAGGGGCTTTAGTAATTAAAATTTTCATTGATGCTAAATTTCGAGGTGATCATCAACACATGAAAACTGCAAAATTTAATCTCCTGCTTATATTTGTGACTTTACAGTATGTTTCTTTTTGAACATTTTCACATTTTATAAATGCTGGTCGTGTACCTGTTTTCATCATCATTATATCATTGTGATAATTCTTAACTATTTAGAAAAAAATTTACTCTGAAACAAGAAATAATTCACTTAAGTAGTTCATTTTATCTAACTATAGCAGAGTTTTAATGCTGATGGTAAAATAGATACACAATGAGAATAGGTACAATGCCAGTATGGTAAACATATATACCTAACATATTATTTGTTACATAGACTGAGATGTTAAAATTTTGAAACAATAATATTTTTATTACATGTGAAAATATCATGAATTATATATTTAATTACATATATAAATCTCATGAATTATATTTTTATAGAGAATTTAAAAAAAAGATTGTATTTTATAACTAAATCTTTGTACATATGTAAGTGTGTAGGTCTTTTATCCTCTCCATTATAAGAATAACTTCTTGAATGCTCAAATTATCAAAACAGGCAATACTAAATTTTCCAAATGTATGAGAGAAAATTAACAGCATTTTCAGGTTATTTGAATCTACATGAGTGTATTTCTCCTAGACTACATTCTTTTGACAATTTTTTTTGTTAAACAGTAAAACATTAAACATGTCCATGCAGAACATGGATGTGAATTTTACTATACAGATGAACATGGTATTTACAAATGTTATTACATGTACTTTAAAAATTTTTATTTCTTTCCTAAAGCAAGCAATAACTTGAGGTTCAATATCAAAACTTTTAGTACCATATCATTTATTTTTGAAACTGTTCCATATTAAAAATAGCTCAAACCTATCATTATATCTAACCATGACAAGGGAAGTAAATTCCATTCTGGACAAGTTTTAAATCAAAATTCCTTTACTTACACCATCATTTAATTTCCACTGCATACAGGAAGTAATTGTGGGGATAAAAGTTTATTTACATCAGTTTATAGTCGTCATAATCGTTATATGCTTTTAACTTCTTTCTTTTGGGAAATTGCAATCTTCAATAAAACTACACTTGTTAATTTATTTGTATATTTAGAAAAAGGATGAGATATATTTCCATAAAATTATGATGTTACATAAGCTAACTGTGATAACGTTATAAACTCAAAGTATATGCACAATTTTATGGTTTCTTTAACTTTCATTTAATTTCTTATCAAGCTGTTTCTGAATTTCTTACTACGAGAAAAGTTTAAATTTTTTATTTGACAAAATAAAACATAAACAAAAGAATAAAGTTTAGATACTGATTGTGAAATTTGGCAGTGCCGGGTTTCTGTGGTGTGCCTTTCAAAGGATTTTAACCATTAACTTCTTTAGTTACTTTTCTTTGTAAATCATAATACATGTTGCAAGTAGTTCCGTATGATGGACTTTGTTATATATTTATATCTTGATGTACTGTGTAAAAATAGTCTCTAGCAAAACTGCAAAGTTAAAATGACGGAGGAAACAATTAACATCTATGTGGCATTTGCATAGCACTTGCCTGCAGAAAACAACAGCTGTTATTTTAAAATAAACAAAAACAGTAATATGAATTGAGTTGAACTTTTTGAAATATGTCTGTTTTCTATTTCAATTTATCTCATTAATTTTAGAAATGTACTAAATAATACCTCTCATTGTAACAACAAAATTATTCTTTTATCTAAAAAAGTGATTTCGTGTCTGTTACATAAACTTAGGCATGTTTGAACTTACAGACATCAATCTTGCTCGATTCTGTACTTAGCTGAATTGTCCATTGATACTGTTGTTGCAATTTGCTATATATAGGTTTATTGTTGAGTTTTTTAACAAATAACCTGTAAGTTGTATATTTTCCATTCACATATGGTTTGAATTATTACAGAAGCTTTAATAATACTTTTTCTGAATGTGATTGTTTTATTAACAACGACAAAGGATCGGCTGCTGAACTTGTAAGTCTGTCTTACACAAAATTGATAAACATATGATTTGTGCCCACGTGAACGCCACATTATCCAAAATGAATGTAAAGTACTTGGTGTCGTTAGATTATCCGAATAAAGGTTTGGCCACTTATGTTTTCTATGCCTTAAAGAAAAATATGCAAATAATGTCTAAATAGCATATGCTTGTTATAAAGAACATATCAAAAAAAATTCCCCTTCACCCCGATATCTATGGATTCAGATATCAAAATTAAAATTGAATATTTTATCTATGCATTATTTATTTATAGTATGATTTCAAAAAAAAAATTGAAACTTGAATTAAAGGGCGTTTTGAAAAGGTTGTTTAAGACTGAAAATTTTCCTGTAGTTTCTCTGCAATAAGACATTTTTGTGAGTACGATTTAGATTTTTAATTCAAACAAATATTTACATTTATTCAACTTTTGCAAATGTTAAAAACATCTACATATTTAAAAAATCATTAATACTTTGTATTGCGTTTATATTGGAACTGGGGCATGACAACATGTTAAACCTAATTAAATTATTATAACATTCACATATGTAAAAGGTGTGTTGAGTGCTATTTTACTGATATCAATAAGTTCATTTCCTATATGTCTCCAAAATGCTGAACCTTAATGATGTGTACGTGATGTACTTTATGTTAATTCTATATCAACATAATTTCAGAGATTTATATTTTTCTCAAGTTTTATTTATTTATTTTTCACAGTACATGTATATCCGGCGTCATTACTCACTGACAGACCTACGTTAGCATTTAAACATTTCTATGCCGGTCGACGTTTAAACTTACCGTAAACAAATATAAAATCCTTCGAAGAAAAACATGGGAACTTCTAATAGTGATACACAAGGTAGCCAGTTTTTGCTTTCTATCATTGTTAACATGAAACAGTAAAACACTGAACACAAAAGCCAACTTTGAAATAACAAAATACAGCAATATGGAGTTATCAAATTGATTTTTTTATCTGGTCCAAGTATCAGATTCATTCTTTCGCTGTGATTTTTCTTAATTTAGAATTGGGAAATTATCAAGATATTCAGATATTTAATGTGTCATTTTGAAAATAAGTGACATCTGTATTTTTAATGTTAATTGTTATTTCCAAAAGAAATTGAGAAAATGTCTTTTTGTAAGTTAAGGAAATTCTTTGTTAGAGAATGATGGTAGAACGAACCTTGTGCTGACTGCACCAGTATTCATTTATTGAACATTTTCCAAATAGCTAAATTTAATTATAGGCTTCTGTTCCTTTTGTTTTTATTTACTAGCTTTAAGATATTTTGTTTTGACTTTATGCTCTAACAACACGTTTTATTGACCTGATGACATTCTCAGTTCGCATCTACATTCAACTTTGCATTTGTTGAAATATTCTATGGATTCTGAAGAGCAGAGATAATGCGTTTTCTTCACACTTTGTTAACCCTTTTGCACTCTCTTTGTATTATTTATAATTAAGGCCAACGAATATTAAAACATTGAAAAAGTTATGTGACGGTTATCAAAATACGTAAAATATAGTCTTTTTACTTCAGGTTAAATTGGAATTTTTTCTATTTTTTTCTTTTTGTCAATATTCATTACAAAGCAATTTTATTTTAATGTCAATGTCTTGAATTACAATTAATGTTAGTTTTCACTACGTCCGAAATAGTTATTTCCATAATCAGTTTTCTAAATATGAATGTGTTTGTCCATTCTAGTCTCGTTTCCCTATTTATTTCTTTGCATCTTTAAGTTGTACTAGTTGTTACCAAGAACATATTCTTCAGGTTTTTTCAGTTATAATATTTTTTTGTTAAAGAGTTTTTCATCTTATTTACATTCTCTGCATAGAAAGTACATTGATTTCAGACCAGATAATTAAAACATTTTGTTGGACCTCTATATGGAAGCTAAATTGAATTAATTAATATTTTATGTGTCTTTTAGTCTTTGAGAATTAAAAACTTTCAGCTAGTTAGGTCAAATTAGTCTCGACTGTGTCCGTTGTAACATTCTTTTTCACTTTTATACTCTTATAAGCTATAATTTTAAAAAAGTAATTATATATGTTTTTTAATAATAATGGGTAATGAATTAATACATACATCTTTGACAATTTTGGAGAAATTCTTTTAAAATGAACTTTTCGTCTATAAGCATAATTAGAGTTTAAACTTAAAATACTTGAACACGTTTGTTACATTAAAACATATTATTAGTCATAAATGAGAAATAACCACGGTTTTCGATTAAAGATATTATTTCTTGAGCTTTTTTAGTATAACATCTCGTTTATACCAACCTGTAACACTTTTGCCCTTCGGCACCGGAATTAATAGGGCTATGTCATCACATGAGAAGAATATGCAATAAAGAACCTTCTTTGTGCTTAATGTGCTTCTTTTGGCAACTACAGACCTTCTACCTATGTTGAGTAAACCATATTTGTTTCCAATTTATCTTACTGTTTTGAAATGTTGAACCCATGTTTCGTCACCAGTAACAATATTTGCAAATCGTCTTGATTAAATTTGGAAAACATTTTGAGCAAATTCTTAGCGGTTTGTACCCTGTTAGTCACAGGTCGGGCAGATTTTGCTGCATCTTTGACAGACTCTATGCCAGTCAGAAATTACATCTCCACCTACGAACTGTCTCATTAGATACCCTATCATCAGACCCATAACCTTTCCCCAATTCAGTAAAATTTGTATAACCGAAAGACCGAGTTTTGTGCAAATTTTGAAAAAAGCTGTAATTTGTTCAATATTCTCAACCCGTTTCCAAACTATTTTACAACAGTGGTAAACGACAGGCTCTATTGACATGGCTGTAATTTTAAACCTAAGTAGAGATGAAGACACCTGTTAATACTGTTGGAAAGGTTTTGAATAGGGCTATTTAGCATATCATCATCAACAGAATTGTTCAAAGCGTTATCGCGCTGTGGTACAATAAACATTACATATCGAACAGCCCTCGTATAGGTTATTTATCTTCATTTGTCAATTGTTCACTCGGTCACAGCATGAAAGCAATGCAATATTGCGCATTTTAAAGAAGCAAAATGAAAGTTCTTATTTGTATAAACTACAAACAATGTACATGTATTTGGTAAATCATTTTTATTAACAAATAAACATATATAAAACCACTAAATTGAAAAAAATAAAAATGTAATATCGCTATTGCATTTCTCACATTTACAAAAGAAAAATCCATGACTAGGAAAATACAGGTATAATCTAATATAGTAACTATTTACGCCAGTTTTTTTTTTAAATAATATAAGCTCTTTATTTCTATTACAGTCAAATCTATTTTTGGAATTTTTCATACTTTGATTTTTATTCTTTATTTTATTATTTATATTATTTCGATAGACATACATATTTTAAGCATATCATATTTCCGGAGTCATAAAAACAGTTAATTATAACTAAAATTTCACTAATTCTAAATAAATTTTCTGTCAAATTGTTACAATATATAACAAAAATACCTATAAAATTTCTATGTGCCAAGCAAACAAGCACACATATTTACAAGCAAACAAATTAATAAACTTATCAACAAAAAAGTTCTCTCGTTAAAATATTGAAAGTAATTTACTGACATGTGCATTTTAAGTGTTTTTTTCGCCAATATCTTTTCGTTGTTGATGTATTCACCCGTATGGCAACCGCATGATCTGTAGATACTGCTCCTTGTCCATACTGGATACTGTCGTCCTAAGATGCGTTTTCCGGTATCCTTTCTCGACCACAAATTAAAGAAGGAGGATAGCTGCTGTCCGTTAAGAGAACCAGGATTTGTGTTACATTTACAATGGTTCTGTTTGTTTTCCTCTACCTTACGTGTTGTGTCATGTGTAATAAACTTGTTTTGCAAAAGAGGCAATGAGGATCGCCTACCAAGTGCAGACAGTTTTCTGTTTCTTTGGCATATGCATGCAGGAGACGATGGTCTGCTCGTGTTACTTGCTCTCCTTGAGCCCATTTCCAACAGGAAAAGTTCCAAGTTTATAGAAACACAGCTTGACGATCTACTTAGTTGATTGTTCCCTTCTACTCTGTACTTTTCTTGGAATGATGATATAACACTACAAATAGATGATCGTCTGCTTAGTAATCGTGCTGGATTTGTGCCGGTAATAACTTTGACTTTACTCTGCTGTTCTTCACGTCTGCACATTTTTAAACTATGTTGTTCTGATATGTATGGTAAACCTTTTCTCGACGTCTGTTGTATTTTTGAAGAAGGTAACCCGACCCGTTCCTACTTATACTTTTCAGACAAAAAAGTGTTTATCCGAGATGTTGTAAACATGTTAATTAAATTAATTCCACCTTCAGGTTTTATTTTCATATACAGCATTATGTTAATGAGTACAGATGACTTTTACTAATTTCTATAGTAGTTAGTGGAGTATTTGACATTCCCAAAACATTAACAGAAACATTTTAAACGGTCTTTTAAATGCGATAAAAGTTTTTTTTAATGTTCCAATAATTTTGTATGTTTTAAACCGCAAATTTTTAATTAAAAACCAAAGAGCATGTAGTAAATAAATTACAAATGTTTTAATGTTGTAATTTAAAACAAATTCCATATATGGAATAGTTAATAAATTTTTTTTTTTAAAATGCACCTGATTATATTGAGAAGTGTATATTAAAAAATAAACAACTTCACATATAGAAAAATCAATATTTATAAATACATCATTGGCCTTATTTCTTAGGTTTAAAAATAGATATTGACAGGTACTTGTATACGTTAATAGTCGTTATCTCCAAGTTAATCGTAAACGATCCTAGATAATTAAAATATTAGTAAATATTTATAAACATGGTTTTTTTTTCATTTTGCTTAAATGTATATGCACTTATTTTACTAATTGACATAGGAAAAAGTCTATCAATGTAGTAAAATCAAAGTCCGTTTCGGTATATTAAGCAAAAAGATAATTTTTATACCAAATCAACTTTATCGTACTTTGATTCTGCGTAGATACATATTTCAAAACGAATATGTTAGTGTCTTATTATTGTTTTTGTCATTTTCTTATCGTTTTATTCATTTTAACCTAAGAGTTTATTTGAAGCAGGTCCAAAGACTTATGTATCCGGTTTACCTATAGGGAGCTAATAAGAATTAATTAATCTAAAAAAATAACCCGTGAAAGGAACTAAGGTCATTTTAATATTTTTTTTATTATTTGTGAACAAGAAGAAACATGAGGTATATTGGTGCAGAGTTATTGCTAATAGAAATTTATGCATACTGGTATTCAGCAATGTTGTATTCAGTAAAACTGATTTAGTAAAATTTAGGTACTTGATTTATATTTGTTAGTTTTTGTTCTTTCAGAAATGCATGAACATTGTTCTGTTTAAATTATATGATATTGTACATGTATCAAAATGAATGTATTCATTTCAAATTATTCTGCTGCAATGGTGTGAATTTTTTTTTCAAAGGTTGTTGCAATGCGTTTAGAACACCTGGTCTTACGTTCGACATTCTTGTATATGACTGACCACATGATTCATTTGTCGATACTCATCGTATAAATTTTTAGCTTCAGTATTCATATCATATTGCACACTGTGAAGGAAACTGTTCAGTGTCGAAATGACCAAAATAAAGTAAGCGTTTAACTACTTATAATGTATTATCGTAATAAATACGCACAGTAGAGGAAGCACTTCCAACAATTCCAGCAAATCTATCAGTAGCTGATTTTTCAAAAATGTGGATGGTAATTTATTCAGTATTTCAAACAATTTTCTTTCTCCACATATAATTTTTTTTCAATATTTAACTCATGATAAAACATTATAACTGTAATTTATCTAACAGAGATAAAAGTCTCTTTGTCTGTGTTATGTTTTGAGAAGTTATGAGTTCCACATCAACCTGATATGTTACATCTTTCAACAATTTGAATTATGTTAGTACAAATATCTCTACTGTCTGCGAGATTATTTAGCTTCTGATATTCCTCCCAGTTACTTGATTTAAAGAACTCAGTACGTGATGAACTTGATGTGATTCAATAAATTAGGCTTGTTATCACTGTAGTATTACTTATCAATTCACTTAAAAACGCTTCAAAGTGGATATATATTGTCACATTTTTACAACAAAGGGTTGTTAGTACAAATGGTAGTATAATTTGAGTTTATTAGAGTAAATATCTTAATGTGTCATAATTCTGACGCAACATCTGGTTACTTGGGTTATTTTGAAGTACTTTGCAATTTTATTACTCTATTTAAATTTAATATCAGTATTAGAAATACTTGAATTCTCAATCTTGCAGATAAAATCTACAATTTCAAAAATCAAGATTTATCATACATGTATATCTGATATACAATAAACACTTATCTCTTCCTTGTTTTATCTCTGATATTGGGTCATAAGTCTTATCATTTAAAGAAAGAATGGTGTCGTTATTAATTTAAAAATGTAAATTTTTTTTTGATAAAATCAAAATAAATGTTAAAATTTTATTCTTTATTTATATGATATAATGGTATATAATATGATTTTATCATTTACAAGAAAAATGCTTATTTAATTGGTTCAACCATTTTTATATGATATAATGGTATATAGTATGATTTTATCATTTACAAGAAAAATGCTTATTTAATTGGTTGAACCATTTTTTTTTTAAATTTTAAAACGCGAACTTTTACACTTTCATCATATACAGGTCACGTTTTATATTAAATAGTACATGTACTTTAAATCTGATAAATGCGTTATTATTTGGAAAATATTACGCTTTAACTAAAATAATTAATCATAAGTACTTTTCTCAGCACTTGAAAAAGATTAGCAAAACTTAATTAACTTAGACACAAGGTTTTTATCACATTCAGTCAATCTGAAAATTTTATCTTGAGTATTATTTCTCTAAAATACAAAAAATACACATTTCTACAAATATTTAAAATTCTAGAAAACTTAGGTCATTTGATTGATCAGATCCAATTTATAGAAGACAAACACTTTTTTGTTACTTGATTTACGTTCTTTGTCTTCGGTACTTTACGGCATATTTATCACTCAGTATGTCGCCTTTGCATTTACACATTTAAGTTTTAGCAACTTTTCTCATGAAAAAAGCATATCTTCGCTTCTTCGTCATTATTTTTGTCAAAAAGAAAGTACCGACTAATTGTCTCTTATATTTAACTTTATAAGTATATGCATAAGCCCTTTCTCTTTTACTTACTTCTTGCGTTTTTTATTTAGTTTTTTGTGTGTGCGTCATTTGTTGCGTGTTTAATTACTTTTGCTAAATATGTTAATTTCACACACATTCGTGTTGCTAACAGTTTAGACCAAAACATGTGTATCTTAGTGGAAAAAGACACACATAAGTGTCACTAACAGTCAAACGTGGAAATATAACGCAATGCACTTGTTGTTAACAGTCAGACGAAACACATACATGTATATGTCATCCAGTGGAAATATGGCACAAAATTCGCGTTGCTTACAGTCAGAAAAACATTTAGAGGTATTTCACCTAGTGTCGATATGACGCAATAAACGTGTCACTTTGAATCGGACAAACACGTATACATGTATCACCTTGTGGAATGTCACAACATACGTGACACTATAACAGTCAGATAAACCCATTAGTATCTAGTGGAGATATGACACACATACGTGGTACTTACAGTCTGACAAAATTCATATCAACTAGTGGAGATATGACACAATATACGTGTCTTTAACAGTCGGCAAAACACAAACCCTTTAAGGGAGACTTGTATTGCACAACACACGTGTCGCTAATAATAAAAAAAAACACAGGTCGCTTATATCCGACAAAACACATATATCACCTAGTGGAAATGACACGATACATTTCTCTGGTAACAGACGGGTACGTTAGTGCAGATAAGGATACTGATAAGTGTCTTCTGTCGCGTTGTTTACTTATTATTGATAGAAAAACGGAGGAACTGAGGAAACTTGGGCTTTCTTGCCTTACAAAAGGTATTTATCGACCATTGGTTGAAGTGGTTGAGAATCTTCCAATAGCCCAACTAACATACCATTTTACATTTACGTCAATGCCTGTCTATTGTCTGATTTGTCTTTTTTTTCTCTTTGACTTGTATTGTTTCATGTTCTAGTTTGTGTTTCTTCTTGCCAAGTACATGTTTTAGTTGTAAATTTCCTTTTTCTTTATCAGAATTTCACCAACGTAAATCAAGGCTTCTGACTTCAGATAATTCGGCAATCATGGCCTATGCGTCATGCTGTATACTCGTTTAGCAATTCATTTGGGATTTATTAAACCTTCAAATCTCCAAAATAAATGATAAAATTCGATTTTGTTTATACATTTATTTACGTTTACATTAAATAATATATACACATAAGACAAAATTTATATAAACATTGACATTTGTAGATTTATAAAATATTAGCACCACAGTTATGATTAATACGACCCAATAAACTGAACAGTCATGATATAGAGAATTTTATCTGGACCAAACTATCAGTCGCCTCTAAGTAGAGAAAATTTAATAATATTTCAATTGAGACATACGTGTAATGGAGTTTATTTTGAATAAAATGTAAGCAATCATGGTCACTGAATAGATGTATTAATTATTTAAAACCAAGGCAAAAAATAATCTTAAAAAATACTAATAAGCAAAGTTCTCTTAACTTTTGATATAAAATATTTATTAATGAAAACGGTTTTCAGTCAATTTTAATTCTTTTTCCTCTGGACATGCTTAAACTTCGAAAAAAATTTAATTGTCGCAAGATTAAAAATCACGTTATTTAATGTCTAATTAAGTTGGTTTTAACACCCAACTTTTATGTTTTGAATCTTTTTGAATTGGATCAAAAGTTTAAATAAGTATGGCAAATGTGTTAAAAACTATATAAATCGTCTTCGAAGATGGTTGAGCTTCAATTTTTAAATCAGATAATTTAAACATAGGAATGCATTTATACATTTATTTAAAAAATGAATTAATATAAACATGATTCTTTCAGTAGGTGAAAAAATTAACATGTAGACAACGACGTGAGGACTCCTATAACAACATCAGTAACACATGAAAGTCGCAAGATTACCCAGATAAACGTAAAACTGATGGTGTTTACACTGCAGAGTAGTCGATGAAAACAGTACATGTAAACACTGAAATTCTACATGTACAAGATTACACAGATAAACGTGGTTTGCCATTACATCCAAACACAGAAATCTTACATGTACGAGTTTACAGATACAAATAGAACTAACAACGGTTAGATATTACAGGGTTGTTGACGAAAAAATTACATGTAAACACTGGAAGTCAACATGTACAAGATTACATACAAACGTAGAACTGACGGCGGTTTGCCATTACATACATAAAAGTTTACATGTACGAGTTTACAGAGATACACATAGAACGGAAGGAAGGTTAGACATTACAGGGTTGTTGACAAAAAAATTACATGTAAACACTGGAAGTCAACATGTACAAGATTACATACAAACGTTGAACTGACAGCGGATTGCCTTACATACATAAAAGTTTACATGTACGAGTTTACACATATACACCTAAAACTGACAATGCTTAGACATTATAATGTACACAATAAAACATCAAATTTTAAAATAGAAAACAAATATATCTAATAAATATATAAATTAACAAATGAATATAAAAATGCTATAATAATAACGATAATTATAATCTATATGCGGTAATATTGCACATTAAATTCAAATACATGTAGTACAACACGACCAATCAGAGTGCGGATTTCAAGTAAATGTCAAAACAACAATACACTTAGGCATTAAAAAATAATTGTTTGCTAAGGTTACGCAACAACAGAAGTATAGGTTGATTATTAAAAAATAACTCTCTCTCTCTCTCTCTCTCTCTCTCATATATAAATATATAGTTCTTAATACAATCATCTAGAAATTAACATTGTTTTCGACATACATTTATTTATCAATAAAAAAATGAATAAGTTACTGAATGGCTGAAGACAATTTTTACATTTCCCTGGTGCAAAAACAGAGAAAAAACACATAACCATTATCAAAGTAAACACTCGGAGACATATTAGTGTCCTCGCACTTGTATAAAATGTTAAACACAATAATTTCGGCACAAAATCAGGCTTACTCTTGTTACAACAAACAACAGAAAATTACTTTATTTGTGCCAATAATGGTATACTGTTTATTTTTATTAATTTGAATGTCGTTGCTATGACAACATAATTTCCATACATGAAATTCTAAACTATGATGTTTGCGAGTTAAAAAGTGTAATAAATTTATGTATGACTTCTTATGATTTCGGTTGGCTTTCTTTGTTATTTTTCGATTTGTTTTAAATCTAAAAACTGAAAGTTCTAAGTGGTGATCCCGTTGTAAAAACAATATGGTCTAATATAATTGCGTGTTTATATTTGTAGATTATTTTGTGACGTTTTCAATGTCAAGAGGTCACTATCTTGGTCTTTATCCAAATCTTTCTCCAAATATTTATTTATCAAACAATGCTACTTCATTTTCTGGACTTTTTCAACACTTATCACCACTTATATAGCTTATAACGATTTTAAAACGTGTTTTCTTTCACATTAACTTTTGAAAACAAAGTCAAGTTCGTTGTCTGTGGAGTAATTGTACTCAAGATAGAACGAATCTATACCAACTGCCTTAGTCCTCATTGTCAGATAACATCACGTCCGACGGAAGGAAATCATTAAATGGTAATTGTATGTTCTTCTTAAACAGCATCTCTGATCAACAGTTGTGGTTTTTCGATCAAACGTTTCTATTTCGACAACAACAGCATGCCATCATGCATTTTCGAAAAATAACTTTTGTGTCTTTTCTGAAATTTTCATTTAGGAAGCTGTAAATTACAGGGTTTATGGCGTTATTTATGAAATATGATTTTACACAAAATTTATAAACAACTTCTGAAGCGTCGTCCAAATTTTCTTCAAAGTCATCAATAATATTTCTCACTACCATGACAATAAGAAATGGTAGAAAACTTATTACATAGGCCACAGTAACTGCAAAAAGTACTACTGTTGTTCTTGTGACACGGATTTGATTTCTGGAGTGACGTTTATTTGTGAAGGTACTCTGGTAGTTAGAACCAGACGACATCCGGCGATCATCGTTCCAGTTCTCCTGATCAGAAGACATGTCAGTTGTTATTGGATCAGACGAAACACGATCAGACGCTACACTGTCATTAAATGATTTGTCTTTGTTTGTCGGTGTTTCCGGAATCTGTTCGCCAATCTTCGCCTTTTTTCGACTACAAATTACAGCTCCAATTTTACTATAAATAACGGTGAATAGAATCAAACATCCAATAAACAACAAGAATAGGAATCCATAGTAGAGAGTTGGATAAATGGTTCCTTTTATGGAATCGTCTGTTGAGCAATCCACTCCTTCAATACCAGGAATGTCAAGTTCAATCGTTTTTTCTCCAAACAAAATGCAACAAGGCCAAGAACACAATATCCCTACACAAAATGCAACAAGGCAGATTATTTTGGCAGTTTTGACCATAACCTGTTTTCCAAGCCGGCATATTCGGTAAAACCTGTCTACTGCGACCGCAATAAGAATGATTGACGATCCAATTATTGACACCGATTCTACAAATCTTAGAAGTTTACAAGCAGCCGAAGCATAAAACATGTACGGGAACCTCAAATCTGCTATTTCTGTTGGCATGCCAACCAAGCATGTCAAAAGGTCAAATGCTGCTAAGGCCAAAATGAAATAATGCGAGGAAGTTTTGGTACTTTTGTTGTAATACACCAAACAAACAAGTATGTTACCGAATGTACCGACAGTTAACAGTATAAGCATATATATAATGACTGGTAAATACGACAAAGCTTTCTCATCGTTCAGTTTTATGAGGAGTTGCTGAGCTTCAGAACGATTCATGGTGGTAGGCAGTACAACTGTTGTGATATCTGTCGACCGATTTATCATTCCGAGCGTTTACAAAATCTGATTAATTCTTCTGATTGCTTCTTGTAACTGAAATTACACAAATATATTCTACTATTAATACACGTTAAATTAACAATTAAAAAATGAAAGACGTATTTCATCTGAGTAGCTCTTGTAAGTTCTGCACATGCGTATGGATCAAAAAGTTTCAAAATGTTAAAAGCGTTCAACTGAATATTTTGATGTGTACTAGACTAAGAGAAATGCGCGGTGCAACCGAAAAGTATTTGAAATTTCTTTAAAATTTCATAACTGACCGCTTCAATTTATGTACATTAAAAATTGCGTAATTGTGTTTTTTTTCAGAATATGAAATATTCACTACGTCGTAAAACAGGAAATGTTACAAATGTATCTTAGTCCAAATAATTACAATTTTAGAAACGAAATAAAATGTGCTAAGTCTTCTTTGTGTTGATACAATATATAGTATCCACACTGACAAATCTAATTGTTTATCAGTTATATTGGAATGTTGAAGACAAAGGCGTAAGATGCGAAAAGTTACCTTATCTTTGTGTTAAGAAATTCTTCTAAGTTATCAATTATGTCTATCTTACATCGCTATTTTATTTTAAAATGCGCATTTGTTACGTGTAACGTTTTTGAGAAAAAGAATGAAAATTTTAAAAGGCAACAGCGGTCGTAATGTTTCACTATTAATACATTAGATGAGTTTTATATTTCAGTTCTCTATTTAGCGTAAGATTGCATGCATGTACGCTGTAAACGTGTGAAATACTGATTAAAATCTGTTGAGGTTTATTCTGGAAATTACACTTCATGTCGCAGTAATTTAACAAAATCCATTCCTTAAAATCTTACACTAGCAGATCTACGATCCTTTTGTGAGGAAGAAAAATGAAATCATTTGAAATAGCGTCTGTGGAGGGATTCCCACACTTCAATTAAATTACACCATTAATAATCGACCAATTGCATGAACCATTGATCTTAGCACACAAAGAAAACATGCACAATTCTTTGTTTCGGGATTAATTTTGATGTAACATTTTTATCAATCATCTTAACCATGAATATCGTCTGTGGGATTTTGGTTGCTATGTACAAGGGTTATCTTCTTTTTGTGGATTATCTAGTTTATGGTGCATTTAGCATATACTGACATTTGTTACGGGGTTAGATTTGTCAAAGCATTTTTATGAATTATCTTAAATTGCTAATGCCCATGACTATCGCCGGCGGATAGTCTGTTGACTTCTGTTTGAGGATTTATTTGGTTTATGAAACATTTGTTGATTACTGTCGGTCCATGTCATACGGGGCCGATAAATTTTTGATCTAACATGAACATGCGGAGCTAAGCAAAACCCTATATACCTAAGTTATCAAGATATAGAGTGGGGGTAATGAAGTTTCACGACCCTTGCAGTCAAAACAATTATATCGAGGCGGTCAGATCTGGGATTATTATACTTCTTAATTTCAAATTACTATGTGTGTGTGTGTCATGAAACAATTTATCTGAACCCTATTAAGTGTTTTAAATATTAAAAAGGCTCATTTTGGCAGTGATACAGCCATGTTATTTAAATCTTCCATCTAGTAATCTATAAAATTCATCTACAAATGTATATTTATATAAAATGGTACAAAGAATACAAAAAGTGTTGAAATGGTACGTAGAAAACACTTAGTGCTGTAATTTTTCTGAAATTAAATGTTCTTTCTATAAGAAATTACGCTTACCTTGAAACAAAGGAAATTAGAATTCCAAAACCATTAGAACATTTGCTTACTACTGTTCGAAGTCTATATGAATAATGAAATATATCAAAATGTTTCTTCAGTAGCAATTATAAAATTTTGAACCACTTTATGGATTTTATAATACCAATCTCTGAGTACATGACATTATATATGCACACAGAAGTAGTGTCTTAAGTTATTCTCAAGTTTAACCTCTTCAGGGTCATCTATTTATTTGATACATTGCTTCCTATATTGCCTTTTGGTTCTTTTTGAAGAGTCTTTCAAATGTGTGAAAAAGGAAATACATCGTTAGTCACAGATCCTTGTGTTAAAAACTTAATTTATAAGTATCGAGTTCCTGTAATTAATTCTTAAATAAATGGGGAAAATTTCAATATAAATAGATTTCACTTCTGTTTTAGGTATAATTACAAGCCATTACCATAGGACATAAGTACATTTTAAATAATCCTTTTTAAGTTTAGGTCAAAAATGCACCTTTCATGGACTGGTTTTCTTTAAAAGGGCTTTGTGAAAAAATAGGCAAATTAGCCAATTATAATTAAATTTTTTGAAACAATTTTTGTTACAAAAGAATTAATTGTGAGTGTGTCCTTGTGGTAGGTTTTTTTTTTTTTTTTTTTTTTTTTTTTTTTTTCTCTTATCTTTTTTTTTTAAATAAAGGATGTATTGTCTACTTAACGACAAAGATCTCGTCTGTTCTGCGTTTTGTTTTATTAATAAATCTATATTTAGAAATTTCAAAATGTCCACATGGAATGTTGGGTGTCAGTGCTGATAGCAACCGGGTTCGATCTTGAACAAGGTGACTGCTTTCTGGTCAAACTTTCATTAAACAGAATAAGACGAGAATAACACGAAATTATTTATTTTGGAAATCCAATATTTGCATAAAGATATGGACAGGATCTTAAAACTAATGTATGTTGTGATTGGAATTTTTGTTCTTGCATTGAATCTTGCGGTAGCTTTTCGCTGGGGCGCGATCCGGCCAACTTGTGCATGTTATATGAAAGTCATCTTAACAGACAGTTAGTTAGCACGAAATCTTAAAAAATAATCAACAGCATCTTACAACAACTAGGATATCCGTACATTTCAAGACAACATCTATGGCACTTATCTTCAAAAAATAACACACACACACACACACACACACACACGCACACACACACACACACACACACACACACACACACACACACACACACACACACACACACACACAGAGGTTTTCATTCATCCCAAAATAACAAAGGATGTCAATTTATCACAAGACAACAAGGAGGATATTCTATCATCAAGAAAATCCAGGGATATCCGTTCATCTTAAAACAACAATAAAGACATCCCTTCATCACAGTGAGGCAAAGGTTGATCAAAAGACAAAACCAAAGAGATACAACCCAAAACAACACTTAACACAAATACGGCCAGCCCAAAACAACACTTAACACAAATACGGCCAGCCCAAAACAACACTTAAGACAATCTTTCAGCCAAAAGCAAACATCAAAGACATTCTTTCACAACAATTAGACACTCGTCTATCTCACGAAACAGCACCAAGAACATTCGTTCATAAAAACATACCAAAGACATTCGTTCGTCACAACAGAACATTCGTTCATCCCAAGACAACACCAAAATTATTCGTTTATTTCAAAACAAAAAAAAAGGAAATTCGTTCAGCCCAAGACAATAACAAAGGAATTTTTTCAGTCTAAGACAATACCAAGATCATTTTTCATCCTTATAAAACACATGGTACATTCGTCCGAGTTCATGCTAATTTTTCGACTTTGGTTATTCATGTATTGCTACATGTGAAGTTAAAACTGAATTCAAATTCAAACAAAACGCGTGACACGATATCATATCATTAAATAATATAAAACTGTTCAAGCTTTATGTTATCGTTGTCACAAACTGAACATTTTCACTACTGTTATATACCACTTTTGAATTCAATCATAAAATACATTCAAAAAAGGTATATGACCATATCAAAATAAATAAATAAAGACGTCTAAAGTAGGATAAAAATTGAAAATTAAAAAATTCGAGTTTCCTATGCTCTGATATATACAGTTGACGAACAAGTCGAGAACTGCCCTCTGGGTTATCATTCACTGGTGAATCACGAACCACCTTATTTTTCCTTATTCCCATATAACATTTAGCCATAGGGCGTGATTTTCAAGATACTGGCGATTAATACGAAGTTTCGCACTCGATACCTACTTAAGAAAGTATTAATTACCTCTTGAGATTAATATTAAGTTATATATCAATCATACCGTACTTCTTCAGTGTATTCAACTACCCTCATATCTAGGTTAATACAATAAAAAACTACCACTAGATCATTTGTATAGAAATCCTTAGAAAGTATTGTTAGAGACATTCGTCCGCAGTAGTTGGACTCTATGAAATTGTCAATACATTTAAAGGCAATTTTAAAACTTATAGGTTATAAGTAAAAATTTTGGTTTTCAGACGGAGAGAGAGAGAGAGTATTACGGTGAATGGTGAATTACACCCCAGTCAATGTTCTGAAGAAAACCGGAGTGTCTGGAGAAAGCTACCAACCCTCGACCAGGATTTGTCCGAGCGGGATCCGAACATAGACGATGAATGTAGCGAGATTCGTAAGCGCGCGCTTTTGACCACTCGTTCACCAAGGCCCCGAGAGAGAGAGAGAGAGAGAGAGAGAGAGAGAGAGAGAGAGAGAGAGAGAGAGAGAGAGAGAGAGAGAGAGAGAGAGTAAAACACTGTAGCATCGTTAAACCATACATTTTTAGCATACCGTTTCCATGTCTCGGACTGTAACTGGAATTTCTATTTTATTTATTTATTTACTTACTTATTTATTCACTCATTTATACAATTCTTGTATGTTTGATTTAATTTTTTTCAGTGAGTGAGGTTTTTATGGTTTTGGTAATTTTTACACTATAAAATTATAAATGTTCGTATTTGTTGTCTTCTTGCAACTTTAATTCAGACGATCCATATTTTAAAAAATAAATCATAACTTACCTTCATAATGTAATGTTTAAATCCTAAAATAAATTTCTGAAATTTAAAGTTCAAAAGTTTTTTCTGCCAAAAACACAACAAAATAAAAGAAAAATAATTTTTGAATCCTGGAAGAATCCATAAAATGATTTTAACAAGGAAGAAACCAAAGTTCATATGAGTGATAGATAGTATAGGAGGATTTCTTGGATCCACTAGAGCGTATAAAATCGTAACGGTATTTACTATGACTACACATGTACTTACTTATATGTCTTTAACATAAACCTTCAGGACATATTTATATATATGTTAAAGATAAAATTGATTCACTTTTCTAACGCTTTGTATAAAATAAATTAATCATTATTATATACATATCGATGTTGAAAAATATGACCAATCGATTTCTGATCCGTAATAAAAACATCGGCTTTAAAATGGTATAGAAATGTATTTTGAATACACAAAGGTTTAACCTTTTAACGGGTTCCGAGCAAATAAAAACAAAATTGATAGGTTAGATAATCTGCCGTAATCACAGGTAAGAGGTTCGATTGAGCTCATTAATCTCTATCTATCATACTTCTCAGGTAGAAACTAATCATCCGTATCGGATCCAATTTAACGGCGTCTTTTCCTCCTTGAAATTCAAGTGTCATTTGAGAGATTTTGTTAGCCCAGATTGGCAAAACAAAAATTAACCGGTTTTTACACGTTTTAAAGAATTTTAATTTTCTTTTCAAAGAGTTAGTTAGTTTGTTTAAAGCATAAATCAAGATTTTAACTAACACACCTTAGAATAAACTTTATTATACCTACACAACGATAAGAATTTATTTATTTATTTTCTTTAATTGTGCGAATTTACAGTTTATAATTCTTAATTTTAAGGTAACAAAAAGATAGCGGAAAAAATGAGAAAACAGGATACAATTCGTATGCACTTTTAAGCAAACGTATGTGACAGATAATTAATTTTGTTTTTTTCAACAAAATTAGTTCTGGTTTAAACACGAATTCCAGTAGGTGTTATTTATTTTTCAATGAAGTGCGTGTCATTCTTCGCCATAAAAGGTGCTTGTTGGTCAAGGGGTTAGAGGGTACCTGTAACGATTTTAAGTTTTGACATATTTTAGCGAAAATTTAATAAAATTTTAGTTTAAAATAAAAAAGATATAATTGAATCTCTTTTACATCTCTAGAAATCCAAATCAAAAAGGCCCATATCAAGGCTTGTACCAGTCATACCAGTAACATACCCCACAAAAGGTAGTAGCCTTCAAACTAAAGGCGTCTCATCCCGGTGGACCACAAGCGAGAAAGGCGTGTCCATTTTGTAGACCCTTACTGATTGGCTCGGTATCAGTATTATGGTCTGCGATGTTAATCTGAGACAAAACGAACTTTTGAACTTCAAAAAATCTTTTTTAAGTTTAATCTCAAAATTGATAAACCTGAACTCACGGTCTCATCAAGTAGGACTGAAAGATTGCTGATGCGAGGTAAAACAACATTCAACTAACCAATCAACAATGAAAGTGTTTAAGATAGACAGATACGACTTCGTTGATCAAGTGTGGTTAGGGGACTTCAGGTCATTTTCGTTCTGTAATAGACTCCGGACGACTGTAAGCTAAAGGCAGGCAGTAGTCTCCCATATGTTGCCTAGTATGCTTGCTATCAGTAGAATGAAATAAAGAGATTGTCAGTTTTAATCCACACCATGGATGACAAGCATCCCGAAAGTCATCATCGTCGACCAGGCCCTCACATAGAACGAACAAAATTTTACCAAAAATGCTTTCAGACCTCGCACAAGCTTTCAAACCTTTCGCACCACATAAAAGTTATGCCAATGCTTACTAATTAATCCTTTGTGATGCGTAAATGGTAATGGGCAGCTGGGGTTCTTTTTGCGCCATATCTATCTACTTATTCAAAGAACATGTACCGCAGTGTGGACAGGAGATGAAAACTACTAAAAAAAAAACATCACAGAAGCATTTTGGTTTGAACCAAAACAACTAAATGTCTTACCGACAGGAGATCCTCTTGTTCTTTGGACGGTAGTAGGACTGTTCTACGGATACTAAACCAAATTCACTTAAATACAAGATACAATTTTTTTAAATCATTTTTACGACACTGTCTTCGGAGCACACATTTTTAAGACACTGTCTTTTGGCACATTTTCGCTGACTTATTATCCTATCTTCATTTAAGATAAACTTTGCTCCAGTAAATTTTAAAAACATGTTTACAAACACCCATAGGGCGTGTTTATGAATTCCAATTAAGTCATTATCTGCGAAGAACCTTTCGTGTGAATAAGGTTTGGTATGGATATTATGATGCAAGGCGATGCTGCGATACAAGTATACAGACAACGCTTCAACCATTTGACCTTCCATCGGTCCCGAAAAGTGAAAAGGGAATTTCTTGTTTCCTCGGTACCAGTACAGTAGACTATATGCAAGCAGTTTCACGTTATGAACCTGTGTGCTAGTACTATAAATTGACTCAACAACTCTCTAGTCCAAAGCCAATCAGAAACACTCACATGCACCGGAAGCCAGATTGTTTGAAGCTTGGTTAGATTATACATTTATCATTTAAATTGAAACAATGTCATTATAACCCAAAAATAAGTTTAAGTCGATAGTTTAAAAACAATATATAATCCAATCAAACTCATAAAGGTATCTGGAAACCATCAACCAATCAGAATGAGTATTACGTACGGATTTTGTCACACCTAAAACTTAACGGAGATACTTAAATGATTAAAACACTAACCAAGTTTCACCAATCAATATTGCAAGACTGATCATGGCATACTTACCACAAAAATGCATCAACCAATCAGATTGCAATATGTAAATTAATTAAACATGTAAAAAGTAAACGTCGAACTTATATAAAGTACGTTACTTTATTAATGGGGTAATTATTGCAGGTTACACAATATTTGACTGTGTCTGAAACAAAACTGCAAATGAACAATTTTAAATGATTTTACAATGATGACAAGGGCCAACAGACTTACGCTAACTACGTTTCACTATAATGTCAGTCTTCAGTAACCGTGCTTAGTTCAAAAATACCTATCTCTAAATTAATAACATAGACAATTCTTGAGATTAATAACCGTAAGTTTGTGACAGGTATAGAGATGTGGACCAGTTATTTGTTTTAGGAGTCAGGACAATAGAACCATGTCCAAATACAGTTAAATGGACAGTCATGTCCGAAAACGACTAAATATCTATTATTCATATCTAAGTATGACGTTGATAGGTGAAAGTTAACAGCAATACTCAGACAGACATTATTTATATGACGAACCTTCTTTTATGTTTAAAATTTTTGTCAAACATACACAAAACTGTATGACCGTATTTTTACATTGTTAATTGCACTGTTGTTTTACGTCACGTCAGTAATGTGTATTTAAATGAGTGACGCAATTAAAAGATGCATTAAATTATGTAATCATTCAGCCATTCTTAATAAGTCTAACCTTTTAAACACCAGCTTGAAAGTTTCAATATAAAGAAATATTTTAGTTACACTTTTTCATTTTAATTTTTTAAAAAGTTTGATTTTAAATGAATTTAATCGCATTGACGGAAAGTAGGTAGAGAATATCAATGAAGAGATGGGTAGGGGTGGGGCAAGACATAAAGCATGTCGAACAAATAAAAATATTGCTATTCTTCATTTAATAAAGAAATTAAAAACAATAGTTTTGCCCAAAAAAATCACCTTAATTAAAATGAAAAAGTAAAAATTACTACATGATAAATTCATTTGCATACAGGCATTACATAACTTACAGAATTTGTAATCCGTTAAGTTCAGTTTTTATATTTCTGTTACGTATCTGTACCATGCAAAGTTACACCGCATTGGTCAGACACGCCATATACTAGTATATCTTTTAAATCGAGAAAAATCTGTTGCTATATCCAGCGATATTTTAAATAACGGTGCTATATTAAAAACATATACCATCTGTTATCTTTAACAAAGAATTCTTACATCACATCCCTAAGCAATGATTTCCAAGTTTTAACAGTTCTTTAACCTTCCCTAATTTTTTAAAAATTATTTTAAAAAAAATAATAGTTTAACCTACCTTGCACTAAATGTACATAAAGTACTCTTTAATTGGTATAAAAAGATTCTGTGGTGTTAAGTACTATTGATGAATTAATCTTTAGATTGTTAGTAGTAGCAGTTTTAATTTAAAATGGTACCCCCTCACTCGTAACCCCTTTAAAAAGTTATGAAGCTAATTAATTTTTACTTACCTAATATATTAAGTGTAAAAAGTCGATGTTTTAAGTCACTTGGTCAATATCCCTGATTGATCCGTCTACACATTACCACTTAGTAAAGTAAAACACTTCACATCGAGCTTACTATGGCGTTAAAACTGAAAACATGTAATCTCAATGATAGTCATGTTTAAAAATACGATACACATCCCCTTGACGGTCTTAACTAATAATCTTAATTTCCAACACTAGTTCTTCTTTAATTCAACAATGTCACTTTATAAACTCGGATTTAAAGAAAAACCTGCGAGTAATTTTAGACGGCCCAAGAGAGATATAACATTCTACGAGAGAACAAAAACATGACATGATTCCAAGATTTTATCTCTTCACTAAAATACCGAAACACGGGACCAATGATTCATCGCTTTGGATGTGACAGAAGGACCCGTGACCTCATCTTGGAAAAGGCTATCAGCCGGCCATTGGGTTCTTGATTGCTTTTCATAAAATTCCATGTTACAAGTTTGTAATTCTTTTAGACATTATTGTCACTGAACGTGCAAATGCCCGTGAGTTTTCTAAAGTTGATTACAAGATTAATGGATAGAGACATTTATGTATCATGATACTGTTTCGATTGAAAAAGCAAGAAAGATTTTCCCACCAAATAGCATTGATCAAAATTTCAAATTCGCACGCTGGAAACAAAGGCGATTTTCTGAATTAAATATTAAAAAACACATGTGAGATCTGTTACTGAAAACTAAACACGATACCGGCTTAAGTTTAAATATTTTAAATTTGTCAATGATTTTACAGATTCAAAATAGTCGATGAATCATTTATTTATTAACATATTACATATGGTTTTGATTCTAAAATATTTTTTTACAGAAACAACGAATTTATTTAAATAATGTCATTAAAATTTTAATCACGTGATACTTTTAGTTTTTCCAAAAATAGAATTTAACTTAAAAAGGTCACATTAGAACAAGTTTTTGTTTCGAATACAGATACTTATTCCACCTGTGTGGATAAAGTGATGATTGCCAGATGTACATCGTGTATGCTAATTAATGCACGTACGATTGCATAAAAAACACAAAATTTCAAGTATTTTTATCAAATGAGCGTGATTAAATAGATAAAGTTACACGTGCGTAACATACATGTATATCAAAGAAGGAAGTATTTGAATCTTAAACTAAGTAAGACAACAAGCAGGGAAAAAGTTCACACATCTATCTACTTCAAACATATTACTTATAATTTTATTTATTTACTTATTTATTTATTTATTTGTTAATATAACTAAATTATTTCTGTGAAAGTTTTGTATGAAAAAAGCAAACAAATCAATTTGAACAAAAATAGTTATATTTAATAATAATAATAATAATAATAATAATGAGAAATGATTCATCAGGCTAATAAATTAAAAGGTCACAGAGATTCCGGAGCACTTATCATGAAGTCAGTTCCGTTACAAAGACAACTGTTTATCATCAGCCGCCTGAAATGTAATTAATTTTCAGATAGCCCATCAATCATTTTGTTTAAATAATTTCGTTGTCAAATATCATCACACATGTCCATTAGGCGACAAATTAATTTATCCCGAGAGCAAATCCGTAACTGTGTTCCGGCGAGTTTTTTATTTGTTACGGATGACAATGAATGGTTGGTTACTTAGCAACGAAATCTCAGAAACATTGCAGATTTTAGTTGGTCTTTCAATTTTCGTCAATGTGGTATTAAAATAGTTTTTAAAGAAATGTCAGTTTTAGCATGTATGATCATTTCTCATTTTCCCGTAATAAGGACTCCAATTAGAAGTGGAGCTCATTAGTGGTATTTTAGGCCGCAGTCTAGGTCCTGGTTTCACAATCAATCCTTAACTAAGATTTTCCTTAATTCAAATCCTGCAAATTCGAAACCCTAATAATTAAGTTAACTGTTTAGATATTTAGATAATTGAGGTGTCTTGAAGATCACTTCAATTCTATATTATCTGTTTTTAGTGTTTATTTGTGATTCCAAAAGAGATTGTCAAAATTTGCTAAATTTAAGTTAAGAAAAATTTTAGTTAAGGAATGACTGATACCGGTGCCTGATTTTTTTTAATATCGAATCGTTTAGCTTTGGGGGAGAAAACGCCCGACTTTTGACTTACTTTAGCAGACAACTGTTTATAAAACGTCAGAATTTGGACAGACAGCGTTGTTTAAATGCCCAAGTAAGTAAGTATACCAGTATAAATTAAAAAAAAAAAAAAAAAAAAAAAAAAAAACATCGTTCTTTCGAGGAAATATAATAAATGAGGTGAATGTTTAAAAACAATGTACAAATAATTACACATACAACAAGTATGTAACAGACAATGTACTGATACGTATGATAAAATTGTAAACCAAACCTCTTTTATGAAAATGTCCAGAGATATATCGCTTGCTTGAAACTCTGCAAAAATGGAACTTAATGGAATTTACATTCTCCAGTCCATACAAGACTCATAACCTGGTGTACCTGTCTTTTACACCTAATCACAAACCATGTGTGTGGCCTTAACAGAGAATGATCTCTACTGAGCACAGTATCAAAAAGACCAAGAAAAAGTAACCACATAGTGTGTGCCGCTGACTATTATACTACGAGATTCCAGTAGGCGATGGCCGTAATTACATCACGAAGAAATATTAACCTCGGAGAAAGATAGTTCAATCTAGATAGGATATATTTCCTTATATATTTAAAATGATATGTCCAAGACATCAACTATTTTTGAATTCATTTGCTGTAGTTTTAGACACGTGAAATTTTATACATATTAAGTCTCGTACCATTTTTTTGCCAATCTTGTGTTTTAATTTTTTATATAAACACTAATTCTGTGGTGACAGACTAAAAAATCTCATATATTATTATCTATCTATCCATCCATCCATCCATTCATCCATCCATCCATCCATCTATCTATCTATCTATCTATCTATCTATCTATCTATCTATCTATTGCGCAAAGCAGGTTGGTCGTTTTGACTCCGAAAGTTCTGTGTCATTCCACAGATCTTCAAGAATGGCTTTCAAAAATTTAAATATATTGAACAATGATGTAAACTAATAAAAAAAAACACGAGGACAAGAAAATGCCAGGATATTCGAGACTGGAGACAAGATGTATTGTCAATTTTACACAAGCTGAATTCCATGTCTGTTTTACATGTCATCTGTTAGATTTTCCTGTCCTTCTCAATGCAGTGTTTAAATCTGTTACTCTTCAAAGAAAGTGGAAACGTTACATGTCATCATATTTCTTCCTGAAGAATTATCCATTGTTTGAACAAACATTAATTTGATTTTTCATTTTATGGCATCTCTTGTGTCAAATGAATTATTTTACTAAAGCGAGGCTATCTGTAAAGTGTATTGTAATGAAATAAAAAAAATGCAAAAAGCAATTTTTTTTAAAAGTATTTTTTAAATATAACTTTCAAAACAACTACATGTATGGTCAAATAAATAAATAAGTAAACTGTATTTACGTCATTTCAATAGAATTACATCACAAATTACAAAAAGCAGTATAAAATATTGTAAACTGATGACTTAATCATGGGAAATATAAACAAATAAATAAATAAATAGAGTAAATTAAACGAAACGTATCCCTAAAATCAAGATAATGATGGAATAATTTAAGCTCCTGGTTTCCATGTGATAAATTAAAAAAAAAAAAAACAAAACAAAACAAAACAAAAAAAAAACATGCAAAACCATAACTAGATGAATTATGAAGGTGACAAACCGAGATAGAATGATTTACAATGAAAACAGTACAATGAATATCGACCGAGATAAGATTTTTTTAACGGAACTTTAATCCGTGTTAAATTACATCAATTATCATTTTCATTTCGTAGGGATGTACAGATGTCAGATCATTTGGTTTTATCTTGTAGGAAATCTCATTTTATGTTTTATTCGATAAAGCATTAAAATCAATATGACCGCGATACATGCAGTTGTAATGATTTGGGTAATTTGATGATGTTATTCGTGACTGAAAGTAAAGTAACATCTCAGATAGTTGAAACAATAAAAAAAAGAATAACAATCTTATTTATCATTCTGTAAGTGTCATACAACTTATAAGTGCAAGTTCACGTGGTTTTGTAAGCCAAAATTCTTTGGAACAGAAGGTACAAGGAATTAATGAGACACGCGACCTGTGTTGACCGTTGTTTTTACTAATTTCTTCCGGAAACATCGCTTTCACGTTTAATACAACTCACATGTGCACGAATATTCATTATCAGCGTAAAACGTATTACAGAAAGAATTACGAAATCAAAGAAAGTAATGCTGACCTACGTCCATGATTTTTCCTTTTTCTATAGCCAAGTACGTTATTTTTAAAACGAGCTATATAAAAGTATTAATCCCTACATCAATTTTGTTATCACAATCAGTGAGCGTCTGTAGTCACGGCTTTTATTATGTCTTCACATCTGTATCTGTTTCAACAAAAAATTTAAGTAAACATTTCATTAATAAAAAGATTTTAACAACCCAACCCTCTCTCACAACTTCTCTAAACTAAAATTTCAACCAACCCATTCTTCTCTCACAACTTCTCTGAACTAACAATGCAACCAACCAAATCCTCTCTCAGAACTTCTATGAACTAAATTTCAACCAACCCATCCCTCTCTCACAGCTCCTCTGAACTAACATTTCAACCAACCCAACCCTCTCTCACACCTTCTCTGAACTAAAATTTCAACCAACCCATCCCTCTCTCACAGCTCCTCTGAACTAACATTTCAACCAACCCAACCCTCTCTTACAACTTCTCTGAACTAACATTTCAACCAACCCAAACCCCCCCACAACTTCTCTGAACTAACATTTCAACCAAACCAATCCTCTCTCACAACTTCTCTGAATTAACATTTCAACCAACCCAAACCTCTCTCAGAACTTCTCTGAACTAACATTTCAACCAACCCATCCCTCTCTCACAGCTCCTCTGAACTAACATTTCAACCAACCCAACCCTCTCTCACACCTTCTCTGAACTAAAATTTCAACCAACCCATCCCTCTCTCACAGCTCCTCTGAACTAACATTTCAACCAAACCAATCCTCTCTCACAACTTCTCCGAACTAAGATTTCAACCAATACAATCCCCTCCCAAAAACTCCTCTGAACTAACATTTCAACCAACCCATCCCTCTCTCACACCTTCTCTGAACTAAAATTTCAACCAACCCATCCCTCTCTCACAGCTCCTCTGAACTAACATTTCAACCAACCCAACCCTCTCTTACAACTTCTCTGAACTAACATTTCAACCAACCAAAACCCCCCCACAACTTCTCTGAACTAACATTTCAACCAAACCAATCCTCTCTCACAACTTCTCTGAATTAACATTTCAACCAACCCAAACCTCTCTCACAACTTCTCTGAACTAACATTTCAACCAAACCAATCCTCTCTCACAACTTCTCCGAACTAAGATTTCAACCAATACAATCCCCTCCCAAAAACTTCTCTGAACTAACATTTCAACCAAACCAATCCTCTCTCATAACTTCTCCGAACTAACATTTCAATCAATTCAATCTTCTCTCACAACACCTATGAACTAAATTTCAACCAACCCATTCCTCTCCCAAAAATTTCTCTGTACTAACATTTCAACCATTCCGATCCTCTCTCACATCTTCTCTGAATTAACATTTCAACCAACACAAAGTTCTTTCACAAATTCTCTGAACTAACATTTCAACCAAACCAATCCTCTCTCACAACTTCTCCGAACTAAGATTTCAACCAATACAATCCCCTCCCAAAAACTTCTCTGAACTAACATTTCAACCAACCCATTCCCTTTCTACAACTTCTCTGAACTTACATTTCAACCAACCCGTTCCTCTCTCACAACTTCTCTGAACTAACATTTCAACCAACCAAATCCTCTCTCACAACTTCTCTGAACTAACATTTCAACCAACCCGTTCCTCTCTCACAACTTCTCTGAACTAACATTTCAACCAACCCGTTCCTCTCTCACAACTTCTCTGAACTAACATTTCAACCAACCCGTTCCTCTCTCACAACTTCTCTGAACTAACATTTCAACCCACCCATCCCTCACTCACAACTTCTCTGAACTAACATTTCAACCAACCAAATCCTCTCTCACAACTTCTCTGAACTAACATTTCAACCAACCCGTTCCTCTCTCACAACTTCTCTGAGCTAACATTTCAACCAACCCGTTCCTCTCTCACAACTTCTCTGAACTAACATTTCAACCAACCCGTTCCTCTCTCACAACTTCTCTGTACTAACATTTCAATCAACCCAACCCTCACTCACAACTTCTCTGAACTAACATTCACCCAGCCCAACCCTCTCTCACAATTTCTCTATAGTAACATTTCAACCAACCAAATCCTCTCTCACACCTTCTCCGAACTAAAATTTCAACCAACCCATCCCTCTCTCACAACTTCTCTGAACTAACATTTCAATCAACCCAACCTTCTCTCACAACTTCTCTGAACTAACATTTCAACCAGCCCAACCATCACTCACAACTTCTCTGAACTAACATTTCAACCAGCCCAACCATCACTCACAACTTCTCTGAACTAACATTTCAACCAGCCCAACCCTCACTCACAATTTCTCTGAAGTAACATCTCAACCAAACCAGTCCTCTCTCACAACTTTTCTGAACTAAAATTTCAACCGACCCAAATTGTTCCACCCCTGCGATCTCTTAACTACAAGTTATCCTGCTTCCACCCAAATTTCTCTTTAAAAAAATCAAATCTATCATTTGGGTTATTCAACTCCATTTTTGGAGAACTAGGAACTGGCTTGAAAAACATAAATCCATATTAACGCCTCCACACATGCATGTGCATTAGCACGTGAGTCATCAATTTTCAGCTCTGTATCATTCTCTTGATAAATTTAAAATTACTTAAAACCTAAATTGCCTCCATGATGCGGAGATTGCAAGGAAACAGATTGAGGATTTGTTTACTCTATAGGAGACCATAATCAAAAGATTCAAATCTTCAATTTCCAAGAAATCTCTTAAAGCCATTTGTTTTACTGCCAAATTGGAAACATGATACTCAGACAGGAAAACAACGCTCAGTTGTAGTAACTCCTAGTAAACTCGTTAGAAAAGAATAATCACTGCAGCAGCAAGCACCATTACGAAATCGGTGAAAATACAATATAATTTTATGTAATTTTTTTGCACAACGAAAAAAAAATAGATTTTAAGATTAAAAAGTATACATTTGTAGTTATTTAAAATGATCAACTTCTTCCCTGCACGTGCAATGTTTAAGTTTACCGTTTAAGTGCAAAGACCCAAATGTTATTTTTTTAAATGTTTGGAAATTCATTTCTATCTTATAAAATAATATTGTGAACGTGTACAAATAAAAAAGAGTTCAGCAATGAAAATTCTTAGTTTATAGATAGTAGCAGTAATTGTGAAACTTGGGGCCTGGCCAAGGATTTCTTATCCAAAGCACGTCTGCTGTAATGCAATCAGTGATTTTAACAATTATTTCAAAATAATTTTAGTGACAGAATTAATAATTAAACTGATAGGATATTCGTGCCACACGCATCAGTTAATGGTTAGACTCTTTGCAATGACTGAGATTAGAAAATGAATGCGAAATTAAAGTATCAGAATGGCATAAGAACCAATCATGCCAAAAATGCATTATGTAATGGTTAAATTCTGTCGCAAAATTTAGCAGACCTTTTTCTCAGTGAAATGACTCCAATCACGAACTACAGTCTCAAACGTTTATAGTTAGATTACTAACGATTTCTAATAACGGGTTTGTAGTTTTCTTGGAAGAACTTGTTTGTGATTTATGTGCTGAAACTAATATTTTCTCATCAAATCCGGTAAAGGTGAAGTCTGGTGTATTCTGTTGTCGTAGATAAAGAGTGACCTTTTTAAAGGATAAAAATTAAGGAACGGAAGACAATTGAAATAGATACCATTAGTCTGCTTTGCTAGATTTCATCTAAAACGAGCAGCTCACCGGCATTATCCGGACTTAAAACGCAGAATAAAGGTTTAAAAGTTAAAAGAAATCTGTGTAGAATATTAAAATAATAGAAAACTATAAACTTTTGTATAGGTATGCATTTTACAATATTACTTGGTGATCCTTGGTATTTTTTCAAGGTCATGGGTTCAAAGGTCAAGGTAACAGATGCATCATGGTTAATCACCAGAAAACTATTAACTTTTTGTATTAACATGGTTATAATAGTATCGCAAATAATTCATTTTAACTCAAATAAATGCAGACATGTTTAATTATTGCCGGAGAATAAGTAAATTGAATTTAGACAGTTGTTTGTCTTTAAAAATCAGAAGATTAACTGAGGGTTTAAAAGAACAGAGGATAAGGCTATTTATGTTGACTCAAAATAAAAACCTAAAATTCCTCATGTAATGTAGAAATTAGGATATAAAATCAGATCACATTGTAAAATAGTTGTATTTATATTGTTCCTTTGTTAAAGATAATGCAGCAATTTTGATGACCAGAACGAATCTGTGTCCAATTTATTTCCATAAAATAAACATGATAAAACTAAGAATAATTCTATAAAATTGTTAAAAAAATGTGTGAAAATGTCAAAAAGATTGCAGCAAAGTATGACTAATTCAACAAACATAACATTACTGTCGTCTGCTCCCGTTAATGATGAGTTATATAATTTTAACGGATTAATCGAATCGACCAAACGACAAAATAAGTGACATTTTATGATAAATTAGAATGATAGGATGAAATACACATCAAAATTGGACAAAAGTTTCATTTCACCCCTAAATCAAGATTCCATGAATAATTTAGCATGTTTTGTGTTATTGCAGCATTGGTTTGTGTAAATCTGTCATTATCCACACACAGGAAACGATTTTAAGGATTTTTATAGGACGTCTCTGTGGTACAATTACAGTTATAATTGAAAACGTAAAATAATAATAAAATATCCAACTACAAGCATGCATTAATATGTGTAACTGCGTTGCTGTAAAAATTGTTGTTGAACTAATATGATATGTTTAAACAATAAGCAATGAAATGCTGCCAAAATTTATTTATTTATTTATCTATCCTATTATTATTATTTGTTTATTTATTTATTTAGTTTATTTTTATCTTTAAAATTATTATTATTATTATTTTTTTTTTTTCTTTTTTTTTTTTTTTTTTTTTTTTTTTTTTTTTTTTTGTATTTTGTAGATTGCATCAAACCAAATCATAACATTATTAAAATGAGTGTAGACAAATATCTTTCATCAAAGAAAAAAGAAAGTGAGACAAAAAGTAATGAATAATGTGCAAAGACGTTTTCCAATACCAAAGGGTCAATATCTAAGTCATGAAATTGGCAACCTATATGAAAATTGAAATTAAGTTTGGATACATTTATAAATGGCAAAAAAGAGCAACAAAGCACAGACGCTTGTTTCGATATTTTTAAAAAAAATAATAAAAAAAAACCCTTGACCTTGTCTTATGTTAGGGGCAAGGGGTTTTATTATTTTTTAAAAAAAAAAATATCGAAACAAGCGCCTGTGCAACAAAGCACAAAAATAAAACAGTTGGCCATGACTCTGACGTTTGCTTCCGATTCCTTTATTAAAGGCATTGCAAGAAAACTTCAAAATAAACTCCACGTCAAAATGTCTACATATAATCAGTATGATTCAATTGCAAATGAGGTCATGTCATAATCTTGTGTTAATGTAGGAAAACAGCGTATCAAATATTTAAGTCAGCACTGAAATGTGAGTACTCTAGAAAACCACTAGAAACTGCCTTGATTCAACAAAAAGTAACATTATGTGTACTAAGTTTTATTTAAAAACATCGGGAAATATGTGGATATGAACATGAGTTGAGTAATGGTGTTTAACGTCCCAGTCAAGAATATTTCACTTGTATCGTGACGTCGCCAGCTATAGGCGAAAGAACAGAAATTTTGCCTGTGCGTTGCGCTGATGGCATTATACAGCAGGGTTCTTTATCATGCCACGCCTTCCATGACCCCGGACCTGGTTTATTTTAAGTTCCCAACGGAAAGAACCGTGACTTTCATTTCGTAATGCCGAGTGCTTGGCGAAAGAACAGTCACTACCCACTTTCAAGTCTTGGGTCAGGCCCGGTCAGGGTTCGAACACACGACCTTCCATTTACAAAGCGAGTACTCACCAGCTGAGCTACCGGTGATATGAACATGAGACACACAGTACAAATTTTAAGATTTGATTGGGTAACCTTCACCTTAATCTTGCTTAATGCATTTTTGCTCATGACACATCCTTTCTACTGTTTTAAATGTGTACCAAGTTTAATTATGTAAACATTTTTAGATTTAGCATTGGTGACATTGGCCTTCATTCTACATAACACAACATGGTTCATGACACATCTTATGCTGATTAAATTTGTATTCAGTTTTATTGAAACCTAATTGGAATGTAGAAGACATTGGCAACAAGATTTACAGACTGACATAGGGTAAAGACAACAATATACTCTCCAATAACTTTGATCTGGGAATTAGGGATAATAAATATGGAAACATAATATACTCTTGCATGTATTGAGGGGCCTTGGTGGCCAAGTGGTCCAAAGCCTGTGCTTACAGATTACAATGCATCTCATCATCTATGTTTAAATCACACTTAGGCAGATAAGATTGTGAGAACGTTTGTCAGTTTGTTTGTCGAAGGTCTGCACTTTTCTCAGGGTGCTCCAGTTTCCTCCACCATTCTATAACCACATTTATATATATGAAAGAATCTTGATCTGGTCCTTAACACCATTACTCCACTCCACTCCATATACTAGTATATATTGAGACTACTGATTGCTAAACTGTGGTTAAGCAATAGATATATTGGTAAAAACATGTATAGGTCAAGTAATTATGTAGGGCAAAATTTTAATCTTTTCAATGCAAAAGAAAAAATGATGCATAATTATATTTAAATAATCAACCATTTATTGCATTATCTGTCATGTATATGTCATAATAAAACACAATAAAAATATCAATTATACTGCATCATGATAAACAGAACAAAACAGTTTTACTATAACACACATGGGTAAATATGTAGTCATACATACAAGTCATCCTTACCATATGCAGATAAGCAGGACAGAACAGTTATACTACAACACATGTCCCAAAAATGTAGTCAGGCATACAAGTCATCATTACCATATACACAAAATTGTGTGATGTACACAAAACATTATCACTCCATACTATATATTTTTTCTCATCCCTTCCTCTTATTTGCTTGATCTGGAGCAGTAAGTCCAAAAAAGCAATATTTCTCTACTGTTTTAAATAACAAAAATTTTTGTTATTGGTCCATACTACCCACAATTATTCCTGCTCATAGAGTATGCAAGGAAACACACACACACACACACACACACACACACACACACACACACACACACACACATAATAAAGCATTTTTGCACAAAAACAATTGCTCTTTAACAAAGTGTTCCAGTAAAGATAGCAATGTATACTGTTCACTGGTAAATAAAAATTAAAGCATGACAGTCATTTATTCTACAATGGAATGAACAAAGTAAGCTACCATTATTCTGTGATAAAAATGACCATGTTCTATGTTTAATCACTACTTTGGAATGCTTAATTATGCCTGACCGTTTTAAATGGTCTTTAAATACATGTACATAAACACCAGATGTTAAATTGCTCCTGGCATTTTCTGACAATTTCGAGTCTCAAATCAGTGTTTTGTTTTATACAAAATCATAATGATCTAGTCAACATGGTAAGAATTTTTTTAATTAAATTTATATTTTCATTTTTACATTATTATTGTAGATCAATGTATTTTCTCATCCTGTTTTCAACAGGGTATTCAAACTGTATATTAAATGTTACACTTATAAAAATATACATAACATACAACATGTCTATCCTTTTTTAAACCAAATTTTCAAACTTTAAAAAAATAATTCTTTTAAAGATGGTATTATATTTTGTCAGCCAAAAATAAGACAACAAACATTTTACTATGGACAGTGATAGAGCACATTAATTTGTAATGTAGTAAATGCTGGATTTCACTACTATACCAGAAAATAACCATGTTTATCTGAAGTCTTCATAATACTCTTTCATCATTTAGTGACATGATAATTACAACAAATTTAACTTATGAATCCATATGGATACATTCCATGCTAACTGCGTCTTTTAATCGTAACATCTGCTTCACACCAATTTATAAGCTACTCTGATAAAAAGATTTCCTTTCACACAAACATCAACCATAAAACAATATGACAAATTTTATCTTCCAAGACTTTAAAAATAAACATTCATTGGCAAGTAAAAGGCAAAATTCTTTTAAATTAAGTTAAAAATCACCTTTTACAGCAACAATCTACATGACTTTTTAAATTGATTTTATGTCATAAAAACTATTTTCCTTGTAAAAATTTTTTGAATGAATGAACTATATAACACTTTATCATCTTATCACTGTTCGGAATAACAAATATTATTCATTCAAAACATAGTAATATCACATTATTTATACACTATGAAAATAAAGACAAAAATAATTACTCCATTCTGATGATTTATAAAGTCAGGACAATATTAATGGTTTGCAAATTTATTGTTCATACAATGATTATGCTCAATTCCCCATTTCACTATATCTAGTACGGGGAATTTGAATTTAGAAAATTCTGGAATTGCTATTGCAAAAAATAAATAAATAAATATTAAAAATAAAGCACTTTGATTTGCTTGTTATGAAAATCCACACATGGCAGCAATTAAATTAAGTTTAAAAAAAAAAAAAAAAAAAAAAAAAAACATAACATAATGCCCATCTTCCCAGCAATGAATAATGTCAAACCAGCTTTTTCAGTTTTTTCGAAGCACGAAAAGTCCTGAATCTGGGGTTATAATTATTTCTCTAACACTGTCTGATTTTAGTCAATTTTGACAGTTTTTTATAATAATACAAATATTTTTTTAACAAAACTAAAATACAGATATCATAAGCTAAAAGTTGTCTTCAAAATGATATCTTTAATTTATAGATAGAAAAAAACTAATAAGGAAATTTTAGTGCATTATATTGTACTGTCATATACTATTTTTGAATATAATCATAAAATACTTTCAAACATTTAAAAGAAGGTATATAACAATCATGTACCATTTTTTAATGTATTTTATTATTAAATGTGACAGTACCCTATTTATTTATTTATTTCTTTGTTTTCCTGAGAAATCTGTGCTACTTTAGTATTGTTTTAGCAGTCCAATCCTAAACAAATGTACTATACTCTCAAGACAATACTATAAATGTACAGGTTCTAAAGGAAAACGTAATAATGTATTAAGTACATCACATGACATTAGAGCATTCAGTAATTACATGACACAGATTATCAATAATACCCATTTTCTTTCATAAAACAATTTATTAACTTTCAACACTAATGAACTTGACAAGATGTTGTTGGCAAAATGTGACCAAATCTACATGGTCAGGCAGAGTACCTAGTAGATTCAGAAAACATAAAAAGGGGGATAATCAGTTTTCTCTTAAAGTATTGTACCTGTCTGGGAAAAAAAAAAAACAGTATAGGGTTGCTAAAGGAGAGGAGCACATGTTGAAGAGGAAAACCAGAAACTATATGGAGAGGGGCACATGTTGAAGAGGAAAACCAGAAATTATATGGAGGGGGGCACATGTTGAAGAGGAAAACCAGAAACTATATGGAGAGGAGCACATGTTGCAAAGGAAAATCAGAAACTATATGGAGAGGGGCACATGTTGAAGAGGAAAACCTGAAACTATATTGTGAGGGGCACATGTTGAAGAGGAAAACCAGAGACTATATGGAGAGGAGCACATGTTGAAGAGGAAAACCAGAAACTATATGGAGAGGGGCACATGTTGAAGAGAAAAACCAGAAACTATATGGAGAGGGGCACATTTTGAAAAGGAAAATCAGAAACTATATGGAGAGGGGCACATGTTGAAGAGGAAAATCAGAAACTATATGGAACTGCCTATGGGATACTCAATTAATATCTTACATTTTATCTTCTGATGCATTAAATTATTTCAGTATGAACTATTTGTTTTAATAGAGTGTATTTAAACAAACATAGGTTTGTAGTAAGAGGAATTGTTAAAGTTTTAATGACAATAAGAAGTAAAGTCATTCTATTATTCCATTGTACATAACTGTCCATCCATTAATTAATTAAATGCTGAACATATCAATTATTCTACGACCAATTAACTTATTCAAATCATTTTACCTGAATCCTCCTCAGAGTAACAAAACAAGTCCTGACTAAAAAACAAACCACTGAATTATAAAACGGCACTAATATTATTGGGAATGAAAAAAACAACAACAGCTGAACAGCTATGCATTATCATTTAAAAAATACATGTTCTGTATCTTTCATAGAAAGACAATCAATATTTAAGACATATAAAATATCTGATGGTATATTTTGCGTAATTATATCATATTCTGGATGATTGTTCAACAAAAGTTATAAAATGGAAAAATAAGTCTACTAAACACCAAGTATTTTATCCTGATTTTCAAAACGTTTTACATATTGCTTTCGCTGCTGAGTCCAAAAATTATACTGCTTAAACCAATTGATAAATATATAATAACCAATGAAGCATTACTCCATGTGATCATCTTGAGAATATATGTAACCAAAAGCTGTCAAAATATCTGAAAGACAATGTTTCCCCAAAAATAAAAATATAAACAATGGACAATGTCTTAAAATTCTGTACTTCAATGAACAAGCTTTAAAATAGAGAGGAAGTTACAAATTTTAAACTCTGAATCTTAATTCTGGGGATTCTATAGAAAACTTTTTATTAGCAGGTGAATTTTGTTCTGTCTAATTGAAAATCTCCTTGCACATTCTGGTCTTCTTAACGATAAATTTTAAAGCATTCTTTTTTCATTATTACAACCTATGACTGATTGTTAATAAATTAATCAACATGAATGGCTATCAAGCACTTGTTGTAAACTGGAAACATAAAATAATACACAGTAAAAATCTACAAGCCTGTTTTCATGTGTCATTGCCAGGATTTTGTTCTTTATTTGGCTTATGTTTTGGTTTTTGTTGTCCATCTTTATTTTCAGTTTCTTCTGTAAATTTATCAATTGTCGACAACACCTGAGCAAGAATTTTTAACTGATCTACACCACTGAGTAATTGTCTGAAAAAAAATAATAAACTGTTATTAAAATTAGAGTCTGTTATTAATTTGTTTCAATGACAATTCATCAATTTGAATTTTAAAAATTAGCATGAAATATTGAAGGTTACAAACTTTAACCAATGATTATAAGCCCAATCTTTAATTTTTTCTTTTTGTACTCATGAATATTTATAACAAGTATAATGAATGGTTAAAATCTATTAATTACAGCTAGTTCTGGCTTTCAACTACCAATTTGCAACTTCAATTAGTTTTTGCAATATTATATCATTTTTTTATAAAAGTATGAAATGTACATTCTTCTAAAAATACTGATTATGAAATGAACTAAAAAATATGAAAACTGTAAAAATCAAAAGGAAATGTTAATACTTCAGATTCTGTTCAGCTGTTGTGGCTGCCGCTGAAAGTTGTTCAGATGCGTATTTTGTCCGATCCCTGATGTCTGACATTCCTTTGTCTTCAGACTGGAGAAGTGTGTTTTCAGCTCTGGCGCTATTTAACTGGCTCTACAGTAAACCAAATTTAAAAAAACATATCTTTAATTTCACCAACATCAATCAAAGGAAGATAACTTGAAAACAAAATAAGAGACACGCAAAATGAACATGTAACCTACCCTACAGTATTTATTAAATGGACATTATGTACAATATTGCAGTGTCATCAATAATTTAATAAACTTTGTCATGCATTAATTATCGTACTTAAATAGTAACACAATCTGTTTAAATTTACAAAAACTCTCATCTGGAAACCATCAAAAAGCTTTAATCACAAAACATCAATAACCACAACAACCAAATAAATGGTCATTAACCATTCTTTTTTAATTAAATTATACATAAAGATATTAAAATGGGAATAGTGATGTTTGAAGAAATGTCATGACAAGAAGTAAACAAATTAATGCCTTATTTCAATATATGTTAGACTAAAGAATTTTTCCAGACTTTACAGCAACTGTTTGGATGAAATCAAATTTGTATCATTCATGAAATGAACACAGAAAAGAAACATATGTAAGCAATTTATTGCTATATATAGCAAATTTATCCTTCCAAACGATATAGAAACTCTATTATACATTAGAATCATTTCAACCACCTATTTTCTTCTAGGAATAAATATTCCAATACATTGTACTAATTTGTCAGTAAAATACTTTTAAAAATATCTGAATGTCCTTTCCAGCCCTAGATAGCAAAATGCAAATTAATAAGGCTAAAATTTTTGACTACAAGCTTATCTGTGGTACTTCAATAAACACAAAAATGGTACTTCTAAACTAGCACATAATTCAGTTGTCATAACATGTACAAAATATTTTTATATAACTTTTAACATTTTTTGTACAAATAAAAAGCTATTGTTTTGGTCATATTGACATTGAAAAACCGTAAAAATAACGTTTCTATCATGCATGGACCCAGTTGAACAAATTTTAATTAAGTTTATCAATAATCAAACCATAACTGGCAAATTGTTAAGTATTGTGTTTAATGATGGGGTAAGTCAAATTTAAAGTTCAAGCTTTGTTCAATTAAGCCCATATTAACAAGCTCTATGTCAACTTTATTTTGATCTCAGTTAAACTTGAACATTTAATGTACCGGTAACTTAGTCACCTACCTTTAATGACTTAACTTCACTCTGTAATCTGGACACCTGGGTTTCTGCTTGTACAGCTCTCTCCTGAAATAAAAATAAATGACTTACTGGTACTGGTACTCCAGATAAAATAGTCAGTCAAAAGTTCTATTTTTAAAAGAGATTTTCTCAACTTCATACCCGAGATTGCTAACAAAAATGTATTTTGGCATAACCTTTTTTGATAAGATTTTGTATGCTACCTATTTTAGGTTAAGCAAAATATTCTAGCATTTTTGTGAAACCACACATTATCTGCTAAATCTGATAAATTCACCTCATAAATCTGGAGCAGGTAAACAACCATGCAGTTATAAAAATCTAATCACAGACATCATATAAGATACTATTTTATGAGATCAGGAATATCACCACATTTGGATTTAAATTGCCACAGTTGCAAAAACCTTCAATCTAGATGCATCAGGCAAAAAACCTATTATAGGTCATTTCAATAATTTTAGAATTTTGGTGTTTACTAAAGGTAGATAATTCTGAATAAGAAAGTTTATGTAACACACACAAAATACTAACACTATGCACAGAATAATGATATTAAAATACACTACATCAAACACTTTTCTGATTTTGGAATCATGCATGATTTGTGCTCATTCAGAAAATAATCAGCAACATTTCATTTCTTGTTGATATTTACAATTTATCTTCTAAACTGTATTTTAAATCTAAATGATTGTGTGATATATATTGGTTAACCAATGTTATTTATGAGTAGCACATATTCCAAGATACATGACAAAATTACAACAACAGATGTTTTTATGCATGAAGAGAATTTCAACTATCTATAAAGTCTATTTTCTTTAAAGTCATGTAACAGATAAGTATTGTTTTTGCTTGACTTGTCACCTATGTCACTGTTTTTAGGGGTTGCTCTGCCATTTGCCAGTTTAGCCAATTGCTAATTTCTATAATTTCTGGCTCCAAAATGTTGATTTTGTTTAATATTTTTGTTCCAAAATTTATCAATTTCACAATGAGCTTTTCGAGTACACTGGAACTATTACATATAAACTGGCTCCAAATTTTACAGTTGACTAGTTTTTTGGCTCCTTTTTTTCAAGAACCAGAGCTAACCCTGTATTTAACTATACCATCAGACACTAGAGTAGTACAATGCAACTACTGTAAACAAAATTCAAACCAAAGCTCATTCATAATGAATTACAGAGATAGGAGTAGAGAAATTTTCCAATCGAGTGGTCGTAAATGTGACCACTCACTGCATCAGACAGGTGACCGCTCTAGAGACATTGTTTATATAGCATAAATGTTAGGGACAAACTCAGACTGACCGCTAGTGACAGGTGACTACTCTACAGAGGTGACTGCTCATTTAAGTACCATAACATTATATTGCTATTCCTGGATCTCATTCATAATACCAATAGAATATACCAGTACTTAAACAGGATGTTATTTCTTATAATTGAGAACTATAATGTTAGCATGACAGAAAATTAAAATTCTTGCTAAAATAGTTTCCTGTATCCATAATTCTTTGAAGGAAATGTCATTTTCCAAATAAGTCAGGAAGGTCTATGTATAAAACAGTTTATATTGTACAAGTATTTTGACACCATTACATACTGTTGTGGTAATTAGATTAGCTTCAACTTGCTGGACCATTCTTTCTAATGCTGCTGTATCTTCGGCTTCTTTCTTCTGTAAAACTTCCATCTCCTTCTTCATCTTATGACATCTATAATAAATGCCAAAATATAGTCTACTATGTTATTTTTGGCTATATGTATGTAGAAATATGTTACTAACACTAAAACTGTCTGAAAAACAAAATAGCTTGTTTGGCTTGTTTGCAAATCTACTCTAGTCCATCAAAAAACTTAAACCAAAAATTTTAAAAATTGTCCTAAAAAACTAAATAATAACTTCATCATTATTGTAAAGATGATGTTTAAGTCAGGGGTATGACCATATAAACATCCAACAGTTTTGCTAATGCAAACTAAAAACAAGTTGGTAGAGATTATAATATTAAGAACTGATGGCTGTTAATATATGGTTCAAGTAAATTATGAGATTTTCTTTGTAAAACAATTATGTAGAACTTTATTACTGCATACTTTTGCATTTTTATTACCTTTTATTACTTAAAAAGAGAGAGAAGAGAATAGAAAAAGAGAGTAAAGATTACCTTTGTGTCTCTGTTACTGCCTCTCTTTTTGCTTCATCCAGCTGCAACCTTAACTGTCTGTTTTCATCTCGTAACTGAAAGACCAAGCATATACCAGTATGTTACTGTCTGCATCACAGTGGCACGGTCTGACAGCAAATATTGAAAATGTTTTTGCTTTGCATTTTACATGATGAATAACTGGAAACTTAACTAATGATCTTTCAATGTGCAAACTATATACATGCAACAAATTATATCACCAAAAGCTCTGGTGAAATGCACATCTAAAATAATTTCCTTCTTTGTTTCATTAAATTTATCTTTTATTTTACTTTTATTTTTGCATATTATAGTACATGCACTTCACATCTTATCTGTATTCATAATATTTAATTTTGTTCCAATCTTTTTCTAATAAAAATAGGATTGTGATGAAAACTAAGCTTGGCCTGTATTCATGGAATTATACAATTGTCAGAGTTTGAAAAAAAAACCTTCAATCTTTTCTGAAGTGATCATCATCTAAAAAATCACCAAGACAGACACACAGACTGACAGATGGATATGCAACTGATGATATAAATGGAGGTTATTATACAATACCTTGCTACCATGTGCACCATGTTATAAAAAGAATCTAAATTATACACTTACTCTTCTAAGTTCAAGTTCTAAATCTCCATTAATTTCAAAGGCAGCAATGCCTTCTCTATTTGAAGAAGCACCATGTACCAAAAGTCCATTACTTAGAGATGAATGATCAATATCACAGTTTTCTGCATTGTTGAAAATTCCATCTGACAAAAAATCTGGAAGACTGGTAGGAAGATGTGACTTATTTTCTGGTCCTCTGTCATAATCATCATTTGAAAACATACTACATCTATCATTACCTACATGACGATCTTGGGGATGACTAGAATTCACAACTAAATCACTCTGTCCATTTAATTGTCTGGAAAAAATATCATCACTATTTTCCCTATGAGATGTTGGCGAAGCAGCCCTATCAGATATTCCACCAGATGGCAGAGCAAAATCTGGTAGTTCTACGTCCCTTGATGATCTCTCCCTACCAAAATCTCCAAAATGATCTTGTACAAAATCTGGAAGGTCATTAGCAAAGTCTGGAGTATTTCTTTGTGCTGAGTGATTGGTACGAGAACGACTTACAGGACTATTTCCAGCGTATTTTGGTTTGGAATTTGAACCAGCACTTTCTAAAAACTTTTTAAATGAAAACGGATTTTCATCTCCACTCTTTTTCTTTTTCTGTTTGTTTTGTTCAGGTTTATCTACAACATAAAAATGAATACACAATATATACTGTATATATTTGTACATTTGAAAAATAGAGATCTGTAGAACGTGGCTATAAACTGTACACTGGTCAAAAATTAGAATTATGAAAACTATGACTTTGCAAAGAGCATTTGTTTAAATCAAGGATAATTTTTTTACTTATTGATCTTATTCCAGATACTGATAAATACAAGCTTTCAAGCACTTTCATTATAACAAATAGCATATCATTTGGGCCTTCTTGCTCACCTGTTCCCTTACGTCCAAGAAAGCAATATCTCTAATAATATGCAGCAGATTGTGAGTGCATTATTCATACTTGACCTCTCTGTAATCACTAAAAGCATATCTGCAAATCTGAATCAAATCCATTGTATTTTTTCAAAGCTACCAATGGAAACACAATTTGGCAGCTACCAAAACATCATTCAGCCGGATTAATTAGTTCAAACACTTCAGAATTACATGCAGACCTAATATCAAATATTTGTGAAGTACCAGTAATTATTCTTTTATATAGAAAATAATGTTATTTACAAGCTTCCAGTGGAAATTATATGCCAGTTTTCCACAAAAAAGCAATGGCAAACTTTCGAACAATTGCTTAAAAAATCAAAGTTTTTGTATGTTTTACATAACAAGCTTTGATTTCAGATTGGGTGGTATTGTGACACACCTTCATTGAGGTACAATAAATGCTTTATCATATACCTCCATTTGTAGTTGTATTAAATGTTTTTTTCATTATTAATTTAAAGTATTATCCATGCATGCAACAATAAGTATTTCTCAACTGTGAAGGCTTATCATGTTCTAATATATGGTAATAACCACTCCGATTATATATATGTATACAAAGAAGTGATGTGACAGGTCAGAGTCCTACCAGAATTTTAAAAAAAATGTTGTAACAAAAAATCAGTTTTCCTGAAGACTCTTAACTTCGGTAGAATAAAGTGCGTTGCATTTTCTTACTCAGTCTGCCAAGAGGCCACAAGATCTATCCCTATCTTGATCTGAACCTACTTCCTTCAGTGGTACCTTCTTAAAAACTTATTACTACAAAAATATCACAAGTTGGTGGAAATAGAGAGTATTAATTACATTTACAGTACATGTCTGCATTAAAAACTAAATAATAAAAATATTTTGCAAGAGAAATTACCATCAGTGACAATTAAAGTTGGTGCTTTTTTCTTTCCGGCATTACTGACATCTGGAAGACTAGATAAGTAATCACCAGTGTCTTCACTGTCATCTTTGTCTGTCTTCGACTTTTTATCCTTCTGCATAAACTTGTGGAAGGAAAATGGATTCTCTTTGGGATCCTCTCCTTCACCACCCTCCGCCATGTTTTGATTTTGGAAAATCTAAGAAAAATAAAAACGATGAACAATGGAAAATTATTTGACTTCTCTTAAACAAAGAACTTAACACATGACTAAATTAATAAAAAAAAGATTTTTTTAGATTTTTAAATTGGATTTAATGTTCACTTTTAATTAAATAAGGCAAATCTTTTGATTTCACGACAGAAAAATAATAATTTCCGCTTTCCACTTTATCTTTATCACACCGACATAGCTTTCGAAACAAGGGGTCGTCTCAAAACACAAAACATCTGTTAATTGATGATTAAAACCGGAGTGTCATGTTTTGTTAGTCCGTTTTCTTCATAAATATATACCACTGTCATCTTGTGATTATTTTTGAAGTTTTTGAACAAATAAAATCGTAAAAAAGACAGAAAATTCTGTAAGTAATTACACATCCACCAACATTTAAAACGGTGTTGCTGATATCTATGAAAATTATCATCACAAATATTGTCAATAAATGAACAAATTTCGGATCATGAAAAACGTCAAAAATACCTTGTTCGACCATGTACTTACATAAATTTTTATTAAACTATGATGGAGATGAAAATAATTTTTCAATTACATACACCTTTTTCTTAATTTTTATTTATTTATTTATTTATTTATTTATTTATTTATTTATTTATTTATTTATTTATTTATTCATTTATTAAATGGTATATGTCAAATAACATTTTTGGAATGTATTTAATGATGAATTTTAAAAAAAGGTATATGACAAAAACATTATTAATTGAAATATAAGATATTTGGCGGCATTTTAAAACAATCAGAGACACGGCAGGGAAACCTTGTTTTAACTTTGAACTGAACTACTAACAGAGGCAGTTGAGAAGTACACAATTTTCAATATTTTGTTTAAAAAACGACAAGGCTTATACTGTGTATATCAGTCAAAAGGAACCGAAAATTAGTCATCAGGGAAACAGTGATTAGGTTTTTTTTTCTTTTGTGCTGGTACATCTTACATTGGGTAAGCCAGCGACAATGTAAAAAGAATTAATTTCCTTGAGGACACAATGTAATCCCGACGGGTTACATGCTTTCATTAACATTGTATAGAACATTTTTATTAGAAGTATAGAAAAATGACTTAATAAAAAGTTTGACGGTCGTATTCATATAAGAAACGACTAATATAGGAGTTGTAAAAACAAACATAGATCCAATAAACACTGAGTGTCCTATCATCAATGTAACAAATAACAAAATAATTTTGTTTGAATGTTGGAAAAAACCGTGAAAAATATTTTCAACAGCTTGAACGAGTATTACAAAAGACAAATATAAAAAGCCACGGCATGTTCTAGACATATATTATTTCTTGTTCTGATTATTAACTCTTCGCAATCAGTAGAACTTGACCAGCGGTCAAGATATGGTTCTAGTAACTTGATTAGATGATGATGATAAGTAGTTAAGGTTTGATCCGCGTAACTAGTTCCCAAATTTGGCATAGTTACTCAAAGTCGAGATTTGGTCCGCGTAACTCAGTCACCCAAAATTTAGCATACTAGTAGTTACTAGAAGTCGAGGTTTGATTCGCGTAACTAGCACCCAAAATTTGGCATGGTTACTAATAGTCGAGGCTTTGTCCGCGTAACTAGAACCCAAGGAACCCAAAATTTGGCATATTTACTGGAAGTCGAAGTTTGGTCCGCATAACTAGCACCAAAAATTTGGAATAGTCACTGGAAGTCGAGTTTTTTTTTTTTTTTTTTTTTTTTTTTTTTTTTTTTTTTTTTTCACGTAACTAGCACACAAAATTCGGCATAGTTACTGGAAGTCGAGGGTATGGTCCGCATAATTAGCACCCAAAAATTTGGCATAGTAACTGGAAGTCGAGGTATGGTCCGCGTAATTAGCACCCAAAATTTAGATCCAGTAACTAGAAGTCGTGGTTTGGTCGGGGTAAATAACAGTCCTGATTTGGTCCGAGCAACTCGGTGCAGTCACGATTTGGATTGAGTATCTTGTAATCAATATTTGGTTTGAGTAATTTATAAAGTTATTTCTTAAATACTTAAATACTTGCAGTCAATATTCAATCTATAGAACTTGCATCCTCCTGATTACCTTTTACTCAACTACATGGTCAGATATATATATACTACTACTTATAATAATAATAATAATAATAATGACGATGATGATGATGATGATGATAATGATAATAATAATAAATAAATTTTAAAAAAGACATAAAATAATACCAGGAAACCAGTGACTTTTGGGACCGAAAACGTTTTTCACTAACGAATCAACCGAGTAGAGATGGTGGAGAGTAAAAGGTGTGCTCTTTTTTTTTTTTTTTTTTTTTTTTTTTTTTTTTTTTTTTTTTTTTTTGACGTGGCGCATTTTGCTGTAATGACCTTAGCCGGGTACATTTAGTTGCAGTGTGTTATTGATGATTTGGTTATGGTGTTCATTCAGCTATTTTTTTCTAAGCAAACACGTGTTTCTAATAAAAGTCGATTTGATAACAATTTTAGACAGTCCTTTAGTATGAAATATCAGACACTGACTAATGAAATTTGTTTAATACTAAGTAAAATATAACATCATTGCTGATTAAATCCTCTAGATTTATGTAAAATCTTCACAAACACCTCGGTGCTATAGTAGGAGGGGGTGATTTAAAAACACCATCGACAATATTTCATTGAAAATTTGATAATTGCGAATTAAAAGCCAATCGTCAATAAATTTACATAAATTATATATTTATTTTTTACGCTGTTCAAAACCACTAGAATATGCAAAATATTCCAATGCATGTAAAACGAAGATTTCCAATAATTCGCCAGTTGTTTCCCTTCAAACATACTGTATAAGCACTTCAGATATATAAATAGCACACTAACTGGGTTATAGGAGAGCCAGCTTCGCTGATATACAAAAATATTACATTATTGGATTCGCAGCAACGAGAGAGACACACTAGGATGGAATAACAAGTTATATTTCACTTGTAAGTTATTTTCATATACATACAAAAATTCAGATAACAGTAAAACCAATTATACTAATTATTTATGCGGCAATCTATGTTAATAGGATTTGTCGTTTTCCAAACGAGGCGGGCGACAAGGGAAGCTTTTGTGACTACATTTCTTGTATAATAATTTTGATATTGTAAGTATTTAAATGATAAACTATGCTATAATATATCACATTTTATAGATTTATTTATTCCTCAGATTTTATACATTAGCATAGTTGATTTAAAATACATAATGTTAATAAATAAGGACGATATCTAGGCTAATCAGTTGTGCGACTATGGATTTATCGTTTGCCAGCAGTAGAATATAAATAGAATTTTTCTTTAACACAGGAACTATAGAGGAACGTGAAAGGGATTTTAATCAAGTAAATATCGCTTCTGCTATTTCTAATCTTACAGTGTATATTATAATGTAGTATCATATGGCTTATTGCGTGCATAAAATCGTTGATAGGAGGTTTTGAAAAGTCGATATCTTGCCGGATTTTCTGATGTCTGTGATGACGACTTGTATTGATTTTTTTAATGTCTATATTAAAATATATATCAAGTGTGCGATGTTCAAACACGTGTGTTTATTGTGGATTTTTATATTTGTTACAACACTTCTGAAAAATATAATAATCTGTATTATATGGCATTATGTGGCTGATTTCAAGAAACTAATCGGTTTTGTAAGTAATTACTGTATGTAACTTGGAATTTTTTACGTATATAGTAAAGCTCGCTGCTCCATCTTTCATTTCAACCTCATCGTTCGCCTAGAAACTATGCGGTGTAATGGTCAATTTAGTATTTATGTGCATTACATAATGCCATCTATTTCCCGTTAACCAACAAAGTTTTAAATAGGGATTTGCTATGGTACATTAAACCTTTCTGTACATCTGTTAATCAATATTTCCAACTTTGGGTTCCAAGTTTAAACTTAGATCACTCTATCTCTGTGATTTAATGAAATATTTCTTATTTTAAAACAAAATTCAGATTGCATATTGTCACATGGATAACGTATATACATGCAAAACTTGTTTTACTTATGTTTAACAAGGCTTATGACTTTTGAATGAAAAATAAACGAGAGAGAGAGAGAGAGAGAGAGAGAGAGAGAGAGAGAGAGAGAGAGAGAGAGAGAGAGAGAGAGAGAGAGAGCATATAGAGATTTGATTTATTTTATTTGTGCCAATCAGAAAAATAAACCCTTTTCATTTGTGTCAAAACATTTTTTCATTTATGCGTCAGATTTTCTTTGCTTGCATGGTTTTATAAGGAAATAAGTGTAAAAGATGACAGTTAAAGTCGTTAATGGTATTTAGATATTTATTCAGTTACCTTCATACAAGTTGTAAATTATACATTCTGAAAATAATCGATCAGAATTGATTTAGTGCCTTAATTGGTTAAGCATCTTATGGTGATCTTATTTTATTAGTTACTATGTATGATAATGAAAATGCTTTACTGACGAAAATCTTACTTCAGTCTTATCGTTGTGAGCTCAAATAAAATGTCAGATTTATTTTGTAGCTGAAACTGAAACTTTACTTTTTGCCGCTATGACCATCATCTTTGGCGCAAATTAAAATGGTGTATTGGTTTAGAACGCCGACAAAATTACTTCAGTTGCACTAGGTACCACTTCGTCCGTCTGTAGTCGAGAGATTTATAATCGGCGTCATGATCTAATTTTGTGTGCTTTTTACTGATTTGAATGATCACGGTTAAATTTTCAAACCGGGATGATCAGGTTTCTATTCAGAAATTACATTGATTAACAGACTTCCACTCGAGGATTGCACAGCAAGACATTGAAGGTTGAAATTAAGTGCTTTGCATAATAATATTTATTGACTTTATAAGTCTATGACATATTGGCCATTTACAATTTTGCATGTAAGTCTTACAAAAATGATTTGAATTTAACAGGATCTTATCGACTGTTAGTGTAAAAGTTCATTTAGATTACAAGCTGAATCGTGAATGAACTCGATAGCTATATGATCAACACACTGCATAAAATATAAATAAATAAAATAAAATATATATAAATAAAATAAATAATAATAATAAATAAATAAATAAATAAATAAATGTATTAGAGAACATCACAACGAAATACACCAAATAAGTTATAGATCTACAAAGCACAAGATGAAAAACGTTTTCTGCCTTAAGCTACCGTTACAACAACAACACTTTTATTTTGCAAAAAGCAATACAATACTTATAGCAAAAAAAAAAAAAGATAATTGATAAATAATTACAACATTACTAAATTATTATACATATGCTTAGAATACATATACTACAAACTACAAGTGTGTTATATTTTAGTGGAAGAACAGTTATTAATGAGACAAAACATTCTCACGCTCTTTCAGAGCATAAAAAATATATTTTGAAACGTGAAACTGTGTGCGCTTAGTTTTACTAGACATTAATTGAAAAAATTTAATTTTATTGGGCCAATGACAATAATAATTGGTGAAGTATTTACATCTAAGGTGTCTAAATTTTGGGCATACTAGTAGAAAATGACATTCGTCTTCAATGACGTTCATGTTACACATGCGACAAATTCTCAAATTATTTTGAACATTATTATATCTACTTGTTTCTATTGCTAAGTTATGAGAACCAATTCTTAAACGAGTAAAAACTATTCTATATTTAGGTTCATTAATATTTAACAAATAATCCTCAATTTTAAACAAATTTTTAAAATTGTTATAAAATGCCAGTTTTGAAATTGAGTTCCTTTGTGTATCCCACTGTTGTATATATTGATCATACATTCTTTGTATCACAATCTTTATATTAGGAGTTACAAATTCTTGTGCATACCACATATAAGAAAAACCAAGATCAGATAAGAGTTCTTTAACAAAATGAGCCCAATTAAAACCATTATAATCATTATCTAAATCTGCATCTTTTCTTAAAATCTTATAAACCTCATGTGTAAAATAGTCTTTATAATTAGGTAAGTAGTACTAGCTACAGACTACAGCTTGTCAAATGATTAGTCTTCAAATGGAGTCACGAAAGTAACACTCCAGTAATTTTTTTCTTCATATTGAGACGGTCAGTTCTTGAATGTGTTGGGGGATATGTTGCCCACCCACACCCACCCCAAAGAAAAAGAGATAAGAGAAAATGAAAACATCAGCCTTAGGCAAGTAAACTGACCGAGTTTCTCATTTAAGGATTTGGCCAATAAATATTTTGATTCTAAATGTTTCAATGTTTGGTTTGAAAATTTTACTTACTCCTTCCGATCTGTTAAGCTCCCATCTAAAAACAATCGCGAATAAAGATATTGCCAGGAAAATATTGCTTCATCTAGGGGACATCATCTAATTACATTAGTTACGTTATTTATAATTACATGTACATTTTGTCTAAGAATGTCTAGTTCCTTTCTTTGCCCATGAAATTCACTTAGGTTAATATTTCATAGTGACTGACTAGATGGACATCTATTAATCTTATTTACAAACCGGAGATGATAAACTATTTGCTTTATATAACATTCTGTATTGCATCTAACACAAAATTAAAGCTGCATTAAGTTTTCCAAGGAAAAAATTAAAACGGTGCTGATCTAATTAATGATAGTCCTAATCAACAATGTTACATTTGGTTCAACGATAAAAGCTCGAATAAATACAGAAACAACAATAATTTCCCAGCGAGATATAGCATGTAGGATCTAATATTAGGACATGCTTACGTCATAAAAAGCCGGATCATTGAAACACAACTTACAGAACGGTGAAATACGATAAATTAAACATAGAACTTCATTGAATTTTTCATCTGTGCCTTAGTAAGGGATACATAATACCATTGCGAATACATCTGGGTATTATTGAAGGACAATTAATACAATTTGTCAGGTTTCCGACTTATTGGAGTTTCCGTACATCCGTGCGCATGCTCCCGGCTCATAATTTAATCATCGATAAACATTGACCAACGGGTTAGAGGATTCCGTTTATTTACAGCTACAAGGAATGAAATTTTAGAAAATGAATCTCACAGATCGTGATTAGAAGTTATCTATTTTTAAAAAATATATGTTTTTAGAACCCCCCCCCCCCCAAAAAAAAAAAAAAAAAAAAAAAAAAAAAAAAAAAAAAAAAATCAGAAAATTGAAAAACTTAATGCAGCTTTAAAAGGGTAGTAAACCATGAAGCTTTAAGCTTTCATATTTGGCAGTTAATATCAGCTTGAGCCCCTTTACCAAGTTTGTACAAATGGTGGTCTTCGGTCCATTTTCGGCCCCACCCCAGGGGTCCATATATCTGCATATGCATATATGGCTTATAATGAGATATCAACTTTGAAAATCTTTTTGTTCTCTGAAACCATGAAGCTTTAAGCTTTCATATTTGGCAGTTAATATCAGCTTGAGCCCCTTTACCAAGTGTGTACAAATTGTGGCCTTCGGTCCATTTTCGGCCCCACCCCAGGGGTCCATATATCTGCATATGTATATATGGCTTATAATGAGATATCGACTTTGAAAATCTTCTTCTCTGAAACCATGAAGCTTTAAGCTTTCATATTTGGCAGTTAATATCAGCTTGAGCCCCTTTACCAAGTTTTTACAAATGGTGGTCCTCGGTCCATTTTCAGTCCCACCCAAGGGGTCCATATATCTGCATATGCATATATATGGCTTAAAATGGGATATCAACTTTGAAAATCTTCTTCTCTGAAACCATGAAGCCTTAAGCTTTCATATTTGGCAGTTTATATCAGCTTGAGGCCCTTTTCCAAGTTTATACAAATAATGGCCCCCGGTCCATTTTTGGCCCCACCCCAGGGGTCCATATATCTGCATATGCATATATGGCTTATAGTGGAAAATCAACTTTGAAAATCTTCTTCTCTGAAACCATTAAGCCTTAAGCTTTCATATTTGGCAGTTAATATCATCTTGAGACCCTTTACCAAGTTTGTACAAATGGTGGCCCTCAGTCTATTTTCGGCCCCAACCCAGGGGTCTATATATCTGCATATGCATATATGGCTTAAAATGAGATATCAACTTTGAACATCTTCTTCTCTGAAATCATGAAGCCTTAAGCTTTCATATTTGGCAGTTAATATCAGCTTGAGCCCCTTTACCAAGTTTGTACAAATGGTGGTCTTCGGTCCATTTTCGGCCCCACCCCAGGGGTCCATATATCTGCATATGCATATATGGCTTATAATGAGATATCAACTTTGAAAATCTTTTTGTTCTCTGAAACCATGAAGCTTTAAGCTTTCATATTTGGCAGTTAATATCAGCTTGAGCCCCTTTACCAAGTGTGTACAAATTGTGGCCTTCGGTCCATTTTCGGCCCCACCCCAGGGGTCCATATATCTGCATATGTATATATGGCTTATAATGAGATATCGACTTTGAAAATCTTCTTCTCTGAAACCATGAAGCTTTAAGCTTTCATATTTGGCAGTTAATATCAGCTTGAGCCCCTTTACCAAGTTTTTACAAATGGTGGTCCTCGGTCCATTTTCAGTCCCACCCAAGGGGTCCATATATCTGCATATGCATATATATGGCTTAAAATGGGATATCAACTTTGAAAATCTTCTTCTCTGAAACCATGAAGCCTTAAGCTTTCATATTTGGCAGTTTATATCAGCTTGAGGCCCTTTTCCAAGTTTATACAAATAATGGCCCCCGGTCCATTTTTGGCCCCACCCCAGGGGTCCATATATCTGCATATGCATATATGGCTTATAGTGGAAAATCAACTTTGAAAATCTTCTTCTCTGAAACCATTAAGCCTTAAGCTTTCATATTTGGCAGTTAATATCATCTTGAGACCCTTTACCAAGTTTGTACAAATGGTGGCCCTCAGTCTATTTTCGGCCCCAACCCAGGGGTCTATATATCTGCATATGCATATATGGCTTAAAATGAGATATCAACTTTGAACATCTTCTTCTCTGAAATCATGAAGCCTTAAGCTTTCATATTTGGCAGTTAATATCAGCTTGAGGCCCTTTACCAAGTTTGTACAAATGGTGGCCCCTGGTCCATTTTTGGCCCCACCCCAGGGGTTCATAAATCTGCATATGCATATATTGGAAATCAAGTTTAAAAATTTTCCTCTCTGAAACTGTAAGGCATAATGCTTTTATATTTGGCATTTAATATCAGCTCAAGTCCCTTTTCCAGGATTGTACAAATGGTGGCCCCTTGGCCATTTTTGGTCTCACCCCAAGGGCCAATATATCTACATATGCATATATTGGAAATCAAATTTAAAAATCTTCTTCTCTGAAACTGTAAGGCTTAAAGCTTTCACAATAAGCTCAAGTCCCTTTACCAGGTTTGTACAAATAAAGGCCTCTGGGCTATTTTGGTCCCACCCAGGGGCGCATATATCTATATATACTTATATGGGAAGTCAAATTTAAAAATATTCTTTTCTGAAACTGTAAGGCCTACAGCTTTTATATTTAGCATTTTACATCAGCTCAAGTCCCTGTACTGAGTTTATATAAATGGAGGCACAAGAACCATTTTTGTCAGTTGAGCTCCACAGGCCTTTTTGGGCCTCTTGTTTTTATAACTAATACATTTATAACTTGTGATAATATAAGTTATCATGTAATAGTAAAACAGATTGTATTAGTTGAAAAATTTTGAACAAAGTACTGTATGACATAACCACCAAGTTAAAACATCTGTATATTCGTTGTTTTACTATATAATGTTTATAGTAATAATACAATGCGTGATAAGACGTTAAGCATTCCATCACATATTCACTCAGGACGCAGCTGCAGGAAGGCTGATGTGTTTGTCAAAATTTGTTTCATGTATACGGTAAAATTTTTACGAGGATGTTTTTTGTAAACGATCAAATGTAAAAATAAAATTCACCAATCTGTGATTGACAAGAAACATTTTCATGTTTTGGTTGTACATATTTTGTTCAGTTGTAAATACACGTATTCTTTTTAACTCAATTAAGTACTGACGGCCTATAATTAAATGTTATATCATATCTCATTAAACAGAAAAACTTAGTTATAGTATCTCTCTATAATTTTGCTACCTCCTTATGGCCCTCAGTACGTTCAAAGACTTCTTTACTTTATAGCTTACTTTAAAACCCTGCCTCTGTTTACACAAAAAGCCCTTCAATGTCACGATGTTTCTAAAATGAACCATAATTAATTAAGTTTTGCTGAACAAGGCATAAATGAAGAGATCCACTCAGTAACAATACCAAATGCCTTTGTTTTTACTCGTGTAATTTCTGTACCTAAATCTATATGAGAATAGTAGATGGCCAAAGACACTCTCAAGCAGACGCAGAAAAGTGATTACTTTTCTTACAATTAAATTAATATAAAATTGATCAAACTAATAATCGTATCTTTATATATATTTTCAGAAAAAATCAAACAATGGAATAAATGCATCAAAATGAGCCTATTGGCTAACAAAACACCAGAAGGTTCGACATCCAGCGTTTCGAACAAGACAGATGGAATCCATAATGTTTCACAGGTAGAAGATGAATCGGGCTGTGTAGTTCAAAATTTCGACGAACCAAACGATGATAAAGCAAACGATAAAATTGTCAATTTAATTCCAAATCTCACAACTGTTACAGATTTGACAATCGAAACAGACAAATGTGTCATTATTGATGTATTGACTGTAAACCCCGATTCACGTGTCGATAAACCAACAAATAATGCTATTGTAAAATCTGCGTCAAATTTAAAGAGGACTCACGATGAACAAATCGATTCTACACGAGCAGACGACAGATCGACCACTTTACATAAAAAAGCAGATCATAAACTGAATATAACAAGTTGTACCACAGCAGACGACGCTATTGAAATAACAAATTTTGACACAGTTCTATCAAATCCGCACGGCAAAGAAACGACAAATGTCATAACATCAGGTATCAGTGAAATATGTGACACAAAAGATAATAGTTCCTAAAACGGAAAACAGTGACGTAGTAAATGCAGATAAGGGGAAAAGTATACGGCCAGTTTATGCGAGAAAAACATCAAAGAGAAAACGGCCAAAATTAACTTTGAAAAAATGTGCCAAAAAGAAAAAGTATGAAGATTCGTCTGCAAGCACGAAACGTTTAAATACACAAAATATTAGGTTAAATAAAAATAACAGCAATAGCAACTACTTAAAAGACTATGATAAAGGTGATATACAGGAGAAGTCTGTAGAAATACCAGAATCAGAAAGAGATAATGGCGCAGGTAAAAAGGATGCAAAATCAAGTTCTATTGAGTGTAAACTCAAAAACAAAATAAAAATAGATGCTACAGATGACACAAACGGAAGTAGAGCTAATTTACAAATAAGAGATAACATTAATCGAGAATGTAAAAAAGGTGTGAAATATTTTCAAAACGAAGATTACGATAATGATGATAGTTCAGTTGATGGAAAGATGCCAGAAGATAAAACAGATATTGATTCAGATGGAACTATTGATTTAGATGATTATGACAGTCAGGAGACTGTTTTGCTAAAAAGGCGAGGGCGACCAAAACGAGTTGACGCAAAATGTGATAAGAGTGACATTAGTGAAGTTTTACAGAAAAAAAGAGGGAGACCTTTACAGAAAGGCGATTTTAAGTGTGCCAAATGTGATTTTGTAACGAACTTAAGGAAAAACTTTGCCATTCATAAAAGACATTGTCGCCCATCATTGAAATGCAAATACTGTGATTTTACAACAAGAACTATGCAGACATACATTGAACACGAGGCTAAGCATACCAAAGAAAGACCATTTAAATGTGATCAATGTAACTATGCTTGTCGTTATAAGGCAGATTTGTACCATCATCGTGCTAAACATTTATCGGAAAAAACCCACAAATGTCCACATTGTGATTTTGTGACAAAATGGAGACGAAATATTTATCATCATTTACTCAGGCACACAGAAGACCGACCATTTAGTTGTGATTTGTGTGGGTTCTCGTTTAAAAGAATACAAGACCTTAAAATATCATTTATATAGACATAACGAAAACAAACCGATATTTTGTGAACAGTGTGAATTCAGATGCAAGACTAATTATGAGCTGAAATGTCATATGTTAAAGCACAGTGATGAGCGTAAGTTCGCATGTACTCATCCGGGATGTACACAGAGAGTTAAATCAAAGTCAGATTTAACCAAACATATGAAGACTCATTTAGCAGGTGAAGCCACACTCATGTGAAATATGCGGTAAAGGGTTTAAGACTATTGCTTGCTTAAATAAACATAAACAGCGACACACGGACCATCGTCCGTTTAGTTGCGATATTTGCCAAAGAAAGTTTAAGGTGAAAACATCCCTCAGAAATCACATTAAACTTCACGCTGGAATAAAACCTTTTAGCTGTGGAGTTTGTGGTCATAGATTCTCAAACAAGTCAAATATGAAAGTCCATACTAAAACTCACGAAGTTGAAGATCGACCTTTCAGATGTCCGATATGTCCACATGGATCAAAGACTAAAGCACACCTGCTGGCACATATCGGTTCCATGCATGGTAGTTCTTTTGCATATTTTTGCGAACTTTGTAAAAAGCCGTTTAAGAGATACCATCAGCTAGATGTTCATTATACGAGAATGCATACAAAGAAAGAGTTAGATTCATTGCGGAATCTATCAAATTTCACGCTGAATATTAAACAAGAACGCGAAGATGAAATAAAAGAAGAATCTAGTTATATTGAAAATCTTGATATTACGGGGAATATTAAAAATGAAATCGATGAAAATGAATTTAATAAGATACTTAGTGAAGGAAGTGATAGTACTGAAGATTACACTGATCAAGGGAAACATCTAGAGGGAGTAAATAATAGTACTTTGCAGCCACATCATCTAGATGCAGAAATAAATAGTAATAATGCTACAACGAAAATTGTTCATAAGGTCAAATCAAAAGTGAATTCACGGAAAGATAACGAAACGACTAGTGACTTAGAGATTCACAGTGAGATTATCACTAATCTTGATACAGGTAGGTCTATAATTAAAAGTAAAAGTTTTTCTGATGGTAAAGTGAAGGATCGCAGTAGAAACAACATGATAATTGAAAAGTCAGCAGACGATGAATCAATGAACATGGATAGTGTTGAGGAGCCTCCGTTGGATGCTGTCCGAGATATTCGCGAGAACAATGGAGTTGACAATGGATTTTACAAGACAGCTGACAGCACTTTAGAATCAAATTCGCAAAAATCTCTATTTTCTGTTAATGTTAATAAGTCTTCTGATACAGTCAGTAATACAAGTAATAAAAATGTAAGTAATAAAAAGGAAATAAGTGAAGAATCTGGAACAAACCCAAAAACGTACGAACCATATCCATCCTTGTTTGAACACGCACCAGCAACTTTAGCAATGTACGATGGTTTCCGTTTACCGTTAGCAACGAAAGGATTTGAATTTAATTTAGACAAAACAGGCAAAAAACCGAGGTCTTGGTTTATGGATCCGGCAAATATTTACAACAAAGACTACAGAGATCATCAAATGCGATATTTAGACAAACAGCGAAGGTTATACAACGACATAAAACCAAAAGTTTCAAATTTACCAAAAAGAAGAGGCAGACCTTCAAAAAGGTCTAATGACGATTCCATCGAAACACCAAATAATTCAGATAAAAAGAGAAAGCTGAACAATTCACATTTGCAAAAATGTGTTGTTAGTTTAGAAAAGATTGATTTAAGTAAATCAAAAAACTCAATATCGAAGAAAACTGAAAGTCGTGAAGCGAAAGGTTTGTTTGAAACCTTCAATGATATTGCTCTGGTAAACCAATGCAACCTTTCACATGAAAACAGATCTTCAATAAAAGATGACAATTTCACGATAGAAGATACTTCTCTTGATTGCAAAACGGCCATAAAGAAAAATGTGAAAAAGGATTCCATGAAAGTCAAGAATGTCAAGAGTGAATCAAAACTTCTAAAAAATACAGTAAAACGAAAAATCGTTATAACTAAGACAAAATCAAAAACAACACTGAAAAAGAAAACTAAAATAACAAATACTAACACGAAAAATGTCAAAAAAGTTAAGAAACAAACAAAAACGGTCAACATGAAGAAAAAAGGTCCAGGAAAAAAGACAACGAAAATAAAAACAACGGATATAAAATCAAAAAAAGTGAGGGGAAAAATAAAGATAAAATCGAAAGCAGTAGATGTTTGCTCGAAAAAGAAACTAGGAAAGCCTACTAAAAAAGCGAAAAACATTGTGGGCGAATTAACAACACAAACTGATTTTGACGTCGATGCAATTAAAATTGAAGATACTGGTATTGATTACTCTTGTTTGCCGATAAATGATGGTACAATTCAGAATCCAGAGAGTGATTCATTTACGGAAAGTAGTGTTCAGTATGTGATAGTTGAGCCAAAGGCGAATACAAAAATAGAAGAGAAACTAAAACAATCTATTTTAGTTCCATCAAAACCATTATTCAAAGGATGTAAAAGAAAAGGAAAAGCCTCTTCTGCTGTTAATGCTAAAGTTTCTAAAAAGACTGTTGCTAAATCTAAATCAAAAGGCAAAAGAAAGACATCCAAGAAATTAAAAGTGAAAATAAAACCACGAGACAAGAAAAATCCCAAACAGACTGAAACAAAAAAGGATAAGGTTCAATCATCGAAAAAAAGAATCGGTAAAAAAGGTACAGAAAGTACTAGGTAAAGGAAATGTCGTTAAAAGAAAAACAGGGACAAAAGGAACATATAAAAAGAAAACATTTGGGGATGAGTTTGTTATAGAGTGGAACACACAAGCAGAAGTAGAAGAATTGCTTCATTTAAATGCGGTTTCGGGAAGTTCTCGGGATAAAAGGGTAGGCATGGATTCTGATGCTGCAGTTACTGACATTTACATGAATACAAATACACAAAATACGACAATCAAACAGGAAATACAAAATATCGATGATGCTAATTATGGAGTGGCTGCAAGAAATGAATCTGATGAAATGTCTACGGATTCTTTCGCTGAATGTGTTGTCAATCCATGTTCTGAACAAAAGGATTTAAAATTCTGTGACGATGTAACAATAATGCAGCGACTTCACGGTTCAGAAATCGACATTATTACTGCTTGTGACATAGTGCCAAATAATAATTCTGACAGAATAAACGAAACGGAACAAAACCTACAAAAATCAGGGTCTTTAAACCATTTAGGAATTATTGTCAATCCTCCAGTCAATGTTTGTAATATAGGCGAGCCCTCCACTTCAAACAGTGACCAAGAGTTACGGAATTTGCAACAAATGTTAGTTAGCACAGTTTCAAACGGGCATGTGCAACCTGAAGGCAATCAGCAACAGCGCGACGATTTTGATGAAAATGGCGAAGACGAGAAAAAAGCAAACTCTGACAATACTACAAAAGTAGTGGTTCTTTGTAAAGATGAACCTCCAATGGACGTAGAATATTTGAAACATTTGTATGAAAATGAGTGATACAACGGGTATGGTTCAATTATACAAGTAAATACAATTGAAGCTGCCTTAAGTGTTTCCTGTGCATAATATTAAAAGACGCATTGTTTTCTTAACTATGTCTCTTACTAAAAATATAATACTTGAATTCCTTTGAGATTCATTGGTAAACCTACTACTAGTTTTATCTACCTAAGATCCTTTAAGAAAATTGATCACGTGATTCTTTATCGAAAATGTTACAATGTTAACAAACACAGCCAAGAAGCATGCTACTTTGGTTTTCTTTTAAAATCGAAATGAGAATTTCAATATGTTTAGTCAAATAATATAAAAACATATTTTTCTCAACAAATACTTTTTGCATTAGGTGGCTTATTATGTCGATGACTCTATATGCTCTATATGTTCAAGAGCAATGCGGCCACTTTGCCTTGCGTAACCAAAACTAGCTGCCTTTTTATTTCCAGTCATTTTCCCATTTGTTCATGACCGGCTTGAATACTTGGATTCAGTTTGTCCTTTTTTCTTTGCAGAATCTGTTGTCGTTCTCGCACGAATACGTTTTCTTTCTGTCGACGCCATTATTAACTTACAAGTAGGACTTCCGCGCGTGTTCCAAGTTGACAAATAACATATTATAGAATTGACTAAACACTTTATGATTTAAGATTTATTATGAGCTGAAAAGATTGAAATTAACAAAATGATTTGCACAGATCCTGATAACAATCAATTTGTATTTATAGAAAATAATTTTAGAAAATTTATTTAAACTGAAATGCAGCTTTAAGCTTTAAGTTTTTTAAAACTTTGTTCATTGTTTGTTGTCGATACTTTCTGAATGCATATTTCTGTATAAATATTCATAATAATTTTTAAAAAGCTACAGGGAGTGGAGTAGAGTAAAGGTATTGAACACCTAAGTCAAGATTCTTTCACTTATATCGAGGCGGTCAGTTCTTGGATGGTGGGAGGTAACCTGTTTATTTTTTTATTTTATTTTATTTAAAGAAAATCACAGAACCTTTCCAAGCGAACTGATAAATATTCTCATTCTAGGATTTGCATTGAATGAAGTTCAAACGGTAAAGGCACTGATCCGCAAGTTGGTGCTTTGGGCCACTCCCGCACCTGCAAAATTTCAAGAAAAAATAAATGCTATGTTTTATAAAACCATAAATCATAAACCAACTAGTGCAGTGTTTCAAAACAATTTCAATATTTTGTTTAAATATATTGTTTTATGTATGATAAAAATGAGAATGCATTTGATAAGGTGAAGAAAAGGTCCGACTATATATATTATGGCCTGTCAAATCTTTAAGCATGTATTCCAGGTAGGAATTTGATTTGAGTTGTAATTATGTTCATTAATTGCATGCGATGTTTCTTGTTAGATGATTGATAATAACTGATATTGTTAAAGTAAAAAGGCTTTAAAGAGGTACATGTACCTAGAATTAAAACATTGTGATAGACAAATAATTATATATATTTCAGCTTTTTATATATAATTTTTTTTTATAATGTGTAACACCCATTTTTAAACAGGTTAATAACAGAATAAGTGCTTTATGGCGCAAATATCAAGCTGTTAAAGATCGCTTTTCTATTTAAATATTAATCTAATAAAAATTCTTGTTTGCTTATATCAGGTTCGTTAACAAATGTGTGTAATTTTGTGGTTTCTATAAACACTAGCTTTTAGCTTTTTAAATTAATTGCTCATCTTGTTACTTATGTGCAATATTCTCTATCGGTACTCCGTGGATTTATAACGTAATCTCAATTCTGCTAAGAAGAATAATTTACAGAGGCTTCAATCGCAACCGAGTCAAACTTATACATGGACTTTATTAGATGTTTGTTTATGAATTTTCTTTGTCGTTTTTAATGCATTGTTGTAATACGAATTTTAAAAAAAAACGTTTGAAATCCTAACAAATGCGTTACGTGTAAGCCTTGTTGTCAAGTTATGTATATACTTAGTATGTTTATTAGGTAAGAGTTTGTTGTTTGTTATTATTTATTTATTACTGTTGTTATGTTAATGTTTTTTAAATCATTATAGTTTTCATGTTCGTTTAAAGTTAACTACAGTTGACAATTTACATGCCAAGTTCTAAAATGAAAAATTAATGATACAGCTTTTTCAAAAAGTTTTGCCAGATAAAAAAAAACATAGTTTTGTGTTTAGTAAATGCATTTCAAAAAGAGTTTTTTAATGCATTTTGAAAAGGGCTTAAAAACCTATCTAAGTAAACTTCTTGTTGTCATGTATAATTTATTAGTTGAAGATTTATTCAAGAAATTCTTTATTTATTTTAATTTCAATTCAATTTGATGAAAAAATACAATAACATTTTGCTCTCCAAAGATTGTCAAATTTATGGTTTGAAATTTATAGATGTATTAACGATTAATTGATAAATTAAGGATTAGTGAATTGCAAAACAGCCAGAATATCTGTCGAATTACTTTAGATTCACTGTTCTGTTGCAGTTTTTTATCACTCTGTCTGATTCTCGTTAAGTGGTGACTATACTTACGTAATTATGAGAGATGAGTCTTGTTTCTTTAAATTTATTCGTTGACATTATTTCATATTTATTAAACACATTATTTATTAAACTTAAATTTTACGTTATATTTTGTCTTTTCCTATTTTTTAAATATATATACACATATATATATATATATATATATATATATATATATATATATATATATATATATATATATATCAGAATTACGTGTATTTAATTAATGCTTCTACATGTATCACTCAATTTTAGAACCGTTGTTGTTTTTTGTTTTTGTTTTTGTTTTTGGTTTTTTTTTTGTTAGTTTTTTGGTTTTTCACTTTTTGTGTTGTTTTTTTTTTAATATTCTTGAATTTTTTTTTACCTAATTAACCAATTACCACTAACCAAAAGAAAAAACAAGAAGAAAAATTTGCACATGTTTTAGATTCTCTTTTTTGTTTATCCCAAGTGACTTTGAAATATTGAGTCAGTAACAATTAAACTTCATCGTATGGATAGAGGAATATTGTGTATTTTAGCCGTGTTGTATTGTTTATTAAATGTTACTTCAAATAATAGTGTCTTTTTGCAATTATTTTTGCCATAAATGGTAAAACCTTTTACAGTAAGTATCTTGAAGTCACGAACTCTATTTTCCCTGTTTGATTACGCATTCCTTCACTGATCGCCAAAATTTTAATTTAAATTTAATGTCAAAATCTAACCGAGTAAATGCTTATGATAAATTGAGGTTTTCTGTAAAAGTTACATGTACATTTACCAAAAATAACAAGAATCTACAAAGTTTAATAAGACGAGGGACCAGTTTCACAACCATTCCTTAACTAAGAATTCCCTTAAATTCCGTCAAATATGAGGTTTAATTAATTCCATTAATTGTTAGTCTCTTTAGATATTTAAGATGTTATTTTTAGTTTTCAACACTATTTATATTTGTTTCGTCAAAAATGTTTGTTCGTAGTACCATGAAAGATAAATAAAAACTAAGTTGAAAATCTTAGTAAAGGAATGGTTGTTAAACTGGGCTCAGGACTTTAATCGACCCTTAGCACAATGTTAAGCGATACTTTAAAATTTCTATTAAACAAAATTGAAATTCAAATGTAGTAAATTAATTCAAGTTTTTGATATGGACCTACCCTTCCGGAGCACCCAGCCTCACCTTCCTTGTGAAAGTTCACGTTTTTATCTGGGCAGTTTTCAGTTTTTTACTTGCTTTTGGGGTTGTGATTTGGACATGGACCGGTATGATTCCGTTTATTTATTGGTACATTGATCACTTACTACAGTCAGATTTCAAACTGGTAAAATTCAAAATAGAATACATTCATATCACATTTATTAATTACTAACAAATAAAATAACCTATTCTACATTAAATTTATTCAGAAACGCTACACACTGAAGATGAAGCAACAGAATTCATTACTAGTGCTATGCCTTAAGTTTATGTCGATTTCAACAAGGGTTTATCGTTATCGTACACCAAAACGCCGTTATCAAACGACGTCTATCTTTAATTTCTTTATTCTGAAAATGTGGGTTAATCATTGTTTAATATTATCTCATAATTAGGAGTGTCATAAAGAAAATTAATACAGAAGATTTCTTTGTTTGGTGAATTATCTTTAATGAGTGTCTTTCGTTTTAACATCCGTTTAGCTAAAGCCAGAAATGGTCATCACTTGCCTAATTGACCACTTCTTATGCTCAGTGTCAACTTTTTTATTTCTGGACAATATTATTACTTTAAACGGTGAAGGATTTTATTTCAGTTTAATTTCAGTAGCCGGTATCATCATTCTCCTCTACGATATTAGTTTGATCGGCATCTATTGTTACTTGCACGGCATAATGATCCGACATGGGATAGCCAAAGTCTTTCATATTCTTGAAATAATAGCGCTGAAAATAATTATGAACATTTAAGTTTAATAAAATGAATACATATCTCGCCTTTTTGGTTAAATCAATGAAAATGTGTAAAATTTATATAACTGACAGATCAATGAAAAGAACTTTAAAATACATTAGTTTTTAAAAGGCAACAATTGTAAAAAAAAAATGCTCATTTCATTCTTGGAGTGTCATTTGGAACAAGGTTCTTCATTTTGTTCATATTAATGCTTATAAACCAAATTATAAAATGTTTGATGTATGCTGTTGATGAGATTTTGGAAAAAGAAAAAAATCAATGAAACGAGGAAACAGAACATTGAAGACTTTTGTCGACCCTAGTGTGTTACATCTTGTACAATATATTCAACAACTTCCAATGGTGGCTTATTTCTGACATCGACATAATTTTTGTCGACATAAAATTATCTCGACATGTCAACTTAATATCTTGACAAGTCAAGATATTATCATGGAAAGTTGTGATACCAAAATAAAAAGTTGAGATAAATAACATGACATGCCGCAATACTTATGTTGACCAGTCATGATAATAAGTTTAAACATATTTTATTTTGTCAAAAGAGTTATATAATTACAATATCTTGAAACAAATGACAAATGCAAATGACAAAAAAGGATTCAGTAACAAGTGTGTTACCACTTATGTAAACTGTTTCCTAAAGATAGAGATAAGTTACAATAATAACGCGCTATTTATAAAATATATATAAGTTTAGGGAATTCCACAAATAAACAATAATATATGTAGTACCAAATACTAGTTAACTGTATGTTATAAGTCAAGCAGTAGTATCAAAACGTTTACTTTGATGTATGAATTTTTGTGCTGTTTTAAATATAGTTTTATTTTGTGTTGTTGAAAGAGAAATATCACCATAAAGTAACAGTTCAGCAGTTAGGGTATGGGGTAGGGTGGAAAGAGTTGTATTTCGAATGTGAGAGTAACGATTACATTGTAAAAAATAGTGTGTTGAAGTTTCAATTTCTCCACAGATACATAGAGGATTATCTACCAAGTTCTTATTGTAAAGATCGTATCTTAAAGAACTGCAGTTAGTGCGAAGTCTGGTGTGGTAAATTTGATGTTTTCGAATGCCGGTGTTATAATATGACGGGGGCTTGTTAAGGTCGGAATTAAGGAGTCTCTTAAAAGGTTTAGTTTAAGTTCGGATGGCAGAGAGTTCCATTCTCTTATTGTGGAAGGGAAAAAATCATTGTAATAAGAGCTAGAGTGACAAAGAATAGTAGGAATTAGGTCTTGCTGTCTTGTTCGTCTGTTATGTCTCGTGGGAATAATGTCTCTCAGGTATTGTGGTGTCGAATTGTGTATCATTTTGTGTAGTTGAACCAGTCGATGTTTTTGTCGTCTGCGGGAGAGTGGTTCCCAACCGGTTTCTAAGTAAAGTGTATTTCTTGAACATAATTCTGTTGTACCCGTTACTATCCTAGCTGCTTCGAGATTTATTTTTTCGAGTTCTTCTTGTAGGTAGAGGGGAAGGTTGTCCCACACAATGTCTGCATATTCGAAGATAGGGCGAATGAAGGAAACATAAAGCTTTTCTAAGGTTGTCCTATTCAAGTTGAATTTAAATTTTCGCAACATATTAACTCTCGTAGTGCTTTTAGCCAAGATATAATCAATGTGAGCTTTCCAGGAACCGTCTGATGAGAATACTACTCCTAGATGTTTGTGTGTGGTTGTTTCTGTAATGTTGACATTGTTCAAGAATAGGGGTGGATGTTGGATCTTTGTAAGCTTGCGAGAAATGACCATATTTTCAGTTTTATGAGGGTTAAATGAGACTAACCATTTTTTAGACCATTCATGAATTAAGAAAAGAGAGTAGTTCAGTATACGCGAAGCAGATTGAGGATTTTCTACAATGACATAAAGTGTAGTATCATCGGCAAATAGTCTTATATAAGCTTGTACATCTTTTATAATATCGAGTCAATGCAGTCATGATAATTATCTCGATATCATGACTTATTTTTTTTTTTTTTTGCGACATGTCGTGTTATTTATCTCGACTTTTTATTTTGGTATCACAACTTTCCATGATAATATCTCAACGATATGGTGGCTTATTTCTGACATCGACATAATTTTAGTCGACATAAAATTATCTCAACATGTCGACTTAATATCTTGACTTGTCGCGATAATATCTTGGAAAGTTGTGATACCAAAATAAAAAGTTGAGATATATAACACGACATGCCGTGATACTTACGTTCTACAAGTTACAAAAAATAAGTCGCGATATCAAGATAATTATCACGACTCGTCAATATGAGTATCGCGACATGGCGTGTTATCTATCTCGACTTTTTATTTTGATATCACAACTTTCCATGATATTATCTCGACTTGTCAAGATATTAAGTCGACATGTCGAGATAATTTTATGTCGACTAAAATTATGTCAATGTCAGAAATAAGCCACCATACAACGATATGATTTTATGTCGACTAAAATTATTTCGATGCAAGAAATAAGCCACCAAAACTTCCTTATATGTTCTTAAGTTTTTTGCCCCCCTCTCTCTCTCTCTCTCTCTCTCTCCCTTTTTTTTTTCTTGCAAACGTTAAACCGACTTACTTTTGCTGCTATAACGGTATGTCCCTTTACAAGTATATGGTCCAAAATGTGATTTTCCGGGTACTCGGAGCCCAACAAAGGATTAGCTCTGCACCAGGTACATATCCCAATTAAATCCACATAAGGAGACTGGAAATTGTTTTGTATGAAATATCTATATGTATCTGAAATAAATTAAAGTGAGGCTTGGTTTCAAGCAGATTCTATTTGAAACTATCTTGCACAAAATTTTAAAATATTACTCATCCATACATTAACAAATTATTCATGTTTTGATGCATTTGTATAGTTCCTGTTGATAAAAGGTACGATGTTGATTTGTTAATTTTTTTAGTCATATACATACAGTAGTATAAAAACAGCTTACAGGGTGGATTAGTCTCGAGTCATAATAGTTGAGTAAAAGTGGTAAGAAGATTTAAACTTGCTTAGAGTAGGGTCATTTGCCAGTTCAACATCTAATACCGGTATCTCAAGGTTTTGATCATCCTAATTAAGGAAGCTTCTGTTGAAAAGTAAGTTAAGTACTTGAATCACACTTCTGTGTACCATTCAGCAGTGGTGTTAATGCGTTTTTTTTTTGTCTCCCAGTCATTGGTGGTGTATAAGGTGACTCTGCTTTGTATAGTTTTTGGTAGAAAATTGTAAAAATGTAAAATTTTGTGTATTTATTACAATTATTTTAAATGGATATTGGTATAAATATAATTGTTATAAACTGAAAACGAATGCACATTATGGATATCGTACAATATTGATAAAAAAATACCTTCAAAATCCCCAGAAATAGATCTGCCGATGAGAGTGGGACCACAGTTCAAATCACCCATAATCAAAGCTTTGTCATTCTGACTTGTTACCGACACAAGCACTTTTCCTTCGTTCTTGTTTTGTTCTTCCCAACTTTTATATGTTGATTTTAAATTGGCTGAAATCACAGTTATATCTTACAAGGATATCAAAGCGAGCTCTTTAAAATGCAAATTAACAAAAATAAATGGAAAATACTACCAAAGCTAAACCTTTATTGTCATCAGTTCATTTAACACATTTGCCAGTTGAGACCTTAAACTTCTAGGTAAGTAAATGTAGTTGAAAAGCAAATACAAAAAACTACTTTTCTTTCCATTGTTGTAGTTTAATTATAACGTCTTCTTCATATCCATAGCAACTTATTTTTGAAAATAAAGCGCTTGTTAATAGTTACTTGCAAAAATGATAAGAATTTGTGTATGTTCCACCTCTCAGATCTTCTCCAAAACAAAATACATATATTATAAATGAGATGTAGATTTCATGTTCTTATTAAAATCCATCAACCCTGATAAGTTTTACTTACGTTCATAGTGTATTGGTCCTAAATTAGGGGTTAGATGTGTACATATGATTGTGCCAATGCCGTCAGCCTAAAATAACAAAAAACATACATTAAAATATTTCTAAAACTCACCATCTCCCTTTACACACCGGTCTAAATTGAAAGTAAGAAAATTCTTAAAAATGTTTAAGTATGATCACAGAAGACAAATATTCTGTATAATCCATAATTTTGTGTCTTGCCATCATAAGATCATATTATCATTTACTTTCCCGCTGTTGCAAATCATTTTAAGTGAGGGACATACTTTTCATGTGCATTTTATTTTTTAAGTGTCTGTCAGATTCATTATCGTTTGTATAGCAATTAAATGCTTGGATCTCATACCTTATCTTAGCTAACAAGTTTTTTCACATTTGCACTTTTCCGTCCTTTTAATGCATCTTGAAGAAGATTATCCGCTGTCTCCTACGACTTACCCCGATTCTGATTTAAATTACGGAAACGGAAACAACTGTATATAACTCGTCAGCACCAAACAAGTTCAAAGCTTGGTTAACTTAAGTGAGTAAAATTTAAACGCAATGACAGTAAAACATTTCAAGAGAAACCGGAATGCCCGGAGTGTCAGAAAGTTTATCAATTCATTTGCCAAAGGTCGGGGATTTTCTCCAGACACTCCATTCTCTTCCACCATACAAGAACTGACCGTGTCATACAAATAAAAAATTTTGATCGGGGCGTTAAACACTAATACTCCATTAAAACATTGTACTGAAGAGGAATAAAACAGTGATGAATTAGTTCTTCTTGATATTGAAAACTGTAACATAATTGTTTTAAAAGAAAATAAGAGTTTCTTTTTAATACTTTCGCCTAACATAACTTTAAAAATCCTGCCCTTGTATTACCCTTGCAATTACATAGTCCTTGATTCTGGTCACGTTACCTGAACTTGTAAGTATTTTCTGGGAACTAATTGTTTAACATCCTTGTAAAAGTTTACTGTTTTGGTATTGGTCAATTCTTGCTTGCTAAGTATCAACAACCCCGCTGCGTTCATCCCCATGGTACTGGTCAAGCATTTAGAAATAAGACTCCAAGTCGTGGTAGCCGATTGCATGGCGCATATTATACAATCCTGTGACAGAAAATCGGTAAACTTGCATTCTGTCTCGCCACATTCGATGGCTTCGGCGTATGTTGTTTTTGACATGCACCCTTTACTGTGAATACAGATAAGAGTTGTGTAACTGACATAGTCCAGCATCCCACAAGGTGGTCCGGAGGTATCCAGTTGATCGGATGACTTATGTAGTGAACTGTAGGAGTGTGGGAAGACAGATGAAGACTCTGTAACAATGTTATAAACATCTTCAGCATACCAAACCTAGACGCAAGTATAAAATAATTTATATCCAGAGATCGCTACATAAAGTAAAATTGCAGAAATTTATAATGCAATGTGCAAATGGCAACAAGGTTTTGAAGTTTTGCTTGAAGAAAAAACCCACAGGAAAACGAGAAAAAAAAAGATTTCAAAGAGTTTTATATAGCAATTGAACATTATCACAGACCGTTTCGGAGACCGTTAGTATTTGCCCGTTAGTGTTGTAATTTTAGCGACAGTATTTTTTTAGCGGTTCAACTCTTCCGCCAATTGCGCCAAAATAAAACTGCCGCTAAATTTTCACGGTTTACAGTATTTAATCTTCGGAAATCTTTGTTTTTGATATGCCTCTATATATGATTGCATGTAATGTGGTAAAGGTGCACAATGAACAACAAATGTCTGAAGTACCAATCTTCGAAAATCGGGTAATTAATGTATGTATTTTATAAACCTCTTTCAAATAAGATCTTTATATGTGAAAGTTTGTAATTTCGCATGCCGAAAGTAGGTGGCTTCCTAAATCATCCAAATTTGACTGCCTCATAAAACTAAAAGCATTATGACTGGGGCGTTAAACGACATTGATACAATTTTATCCATTCCAATCTCAAAATTAGAAAAAAAAAAACTTATATAAAAATCACAAAACTTAAAGTTTTCAAAACTTTACAAAATCCGATTAACATAAAAATTTTGTTTTAAAAGTACAAATTCTGGTAAATATTTGACAAACAAGACATATACATTTACTTAAGCAAACTTACACTAAGCTTAAACTATCTACAGCGAAATATAAACAATGCATGGAACAGATGACATGTAATTTTAAACAAAAGTTGTCCGAAGACAGTAAAGATCTTCTTCTAGCAAAATTAAAATTTTGTTAAAGTATGTGATTTTTATTCAGAATAGCAGATTTCATACAAGCTGTTTATATACTAAGGAAAATATTTACAATAATTTATAAAAGATCCTAGATTTTATTCAAAAAGTGGGCTTATAGAAAATTATAGATGTTTAAACTGAATTAGTACTAACATTTACATACCTCTTGAAGACATACAAAATGTGATTTTGAGTGCTTTAAAGCTGATATCACGGCTGTTCTTCTCTGATCATATTCCTCAATATTCATTGTTAAACCTGTGTTAAACGTCATCAATTTCTGTCTACACCCTCCAGTTACAACTTCAATAAATACATACATCAACAGGGGCCTTGGATCCATCTAGAAAGGCCAACAATAACTAAAAAAGAGAAGACATGTATATATCTTTTTAATTCATGTACATATAGATATTTCAGGGCGCTATGAATAATCCCTGACAGAAAACTGAAAACAAATTAAAAAGAGAGAAAAAAAGAAACAGCCGCGAGCATTTTTCTATTTAAGATGAACTCTGACTACAAATCGACAAGATGGCTAAACACAAGATAAATACACATTTAGTCAACAGAGGTTGAAATTATTGACAAAATGGTAACCAGCTATTGTGGTTTAATTATTTTCAAATGCTCTAAATCGACCCTAAATGGCCACTGCGGTAGCTCAGTTGGTAGAGTGCTTGCTCCGTAAATGGAAGGTCGTGGGTTCGAATCCCGGCAGGGTATGACCCAAGACTTGAAAGTGGGTAGTGACTGTTCTTTCGCCAAGCACTCGGCATTACGAAATGAAAGTCGCGGTTCAATCTTTCGGATGGGAACTTAAAATAAACGAGGTCCCGTGTCACGGCGCGCACGATAAAGAACCCTGCTATATAATGCCATCAGTGCAACGCACAGGCGAAATTTCTGCACTTTCGTCTATAGCTGGCGATGTTCTATATAAGTGAAATATTCTTGACTGGGACGTTAAACATCATTACTAAACTCAACTCAACTCGACCCTAAATGTTTATAAAACATTTGTTCTAAAATATCACAGAAACTTCCGGGAACAGTATCTCAAATTTTAATACAACATTTGTGTTTTTTCCAAAACATAAATAAAGTCGTGTTAAAATTTAGTCTTTCTTTCATAGATTGACATTTGTCACGTATATTAGCCAAATATATGTCTACATTATCTCTTTTTCCCCAAATGTTTGCGGGTCCTCGGTGGCCGAGTGGTCTAAAGCGCGCGCTTACGGATCACAGTGCCCCCCCCCCCCAATCGCCTAGGTTCGAATCCCAATCGGGACAGATCCTAGTAGGAAAGATCCTAGTGTGAGAAAGTTTGTCAGTTCGCTTGCCGAAGGTCGGTGGTTTTTTCCGGGCATTCCGGTTTCCTCCATCATCCCGGAACTGATCGCCTCCAAATAATGAAAGAATCTTCACTGGGGCGTAAAACATCATTACTCCACTCCACTCCAAATGTTTGACATCTTTCATATATTACCTAGACGTTGCCTTGATTAAAAAAATTTCATTTAAAGTTTGAGCTACATAATTTCCAAAATGGCATTTCGACGTGTTGAAGTTATTTGACAAACCGTTGGTTTTCTCTACCCTGAAAGAGCAGGATAAAACAAGGTGACGATTTCCTAAGTTGATGATATGTCAAGATGATAATAATTTAAACATAAGTACTTTTCTAATCATCAGCTACAGTTTGCCTTGCCAATGACATGCCTATATATATATCTGATACTATGTTGCAAAACATCGTTATTGTTTGGAAACACGTGTATATATTATTCAATAATAAACCAAATTTATCATTGTTTTTACTGAAAAATTTATGACTTGGCGAGGTGCCCCAGACCTGTAACAGTGTGGCTGTGCAAAGGATAGAAAACCATTATTTCTCTATTATTAGGTTAAGACAATTTTAGATTGCTGTTTTGATAATGCTGATATAGAAAAGAGGGAAAAACGAATAAAACAAACGCTGCAATTCAGTATTAACTTTACGCTACTGACCTCATTTACTTGTTGACACACTGACAAGCCGGTGAAACGGATATCCGGATTGAAATCACGCAAGATAACTCCGTATTTAATTCAGGATCAAAACCATAGAGACTTCACATGTCCGTTTCACGCTTATAATTATATTTAGAACGGAACAACGTATATTTCATAGATTCATTTATAATAATAATAATAATAATAAAAGTGCACGGTGAGTGTCTTGAATACGTGTTTAGTTTCCGAGTCTTTTAAGAGCTAAATAATGACACCACAGCGTTCAAACATGATATCGAAACATAACTTGTGAATTTTAGGCATACATATATCTATTTAGTATACTTGAACTTAGTAAAGATGAATTATGTACATGTAAAAGCAAGTTTTTTTGAAACCATATTTCTTAAGATTAGCGTGATCACATTTTAACTTGCAGAGCTCCCGATAAGGATTTTAGGGTGGGTGATAGAAATGGGTGCGTCCAAGATTTTTACCCAAGAGTCGAACAAGCAACGTCTAAACCCCATCCTTTTTTTAAAATCCATTCGCTGTTTGCTTATTACATGCATGTCTTTTCGAATACACATACACACATCAAGAAACGGAAACGTTTCTCTTATGTGAGATAACATCAAACCAAAACCAATCATTTTTGGAGAAAAATTTTGTTTACAAACGAATTTACTTTCAAAACTAACAGCAGTCGGGAAAATGTAGAGTATGGCCTTATCCTCATAAAAAGTACATCCCAAGATGCATTGTTCAAAACGACAGTGAAGCACCCTGCCAAGTCCACGTATGGAGCATTATCTCGCCCTTTGGACCAGGTATCTTAAACAGAGTGACTGGAACTATAAATAGCAGTCAATTATATAATAAATGAGGTATATGTTCTTTGTAAATGTTTGGTTATTTCTTACAACGAATACATTTTTCAGCAGCAGAACGCCTATTGCCATTGGTCCAGGACAACCCTGGCGTATACTTGAAAAACAAAGACGTAAAAGTTCGTAATTAACCTTCAAGTTCTACAGATTAGTCCCCGATTGGAAACGTTTGCGACAAACGAAAGAGTAGCCCGAGATGCATCAACATCTGCTGACAATCTGTGGAAATCTGCTAGTTTCCATTGGTATAATATTGATAGAACTTACTTCAGGAGTCTTTGTAGAAGTATGACAAGGAGAGTCGCTAATTTGTATAAAGCAAGGGGTGGCCAAACGAAATACCGATGTATTGTGAAGGTGGTATTAAAGCCATTGCTTTTATGATAAAATGAAAAATGTCCGTAAGAAATGAAATTTTATTTTTTAATTTATTTTTTTATTTATTTATTTTTATTTTTTATTTATTTATTTTTTTTTAATTTTTTAAAATATTTTTTGTTTGTTTGTTTAAGGGGGTGCAAAACTTTCTGAACGGACCTGTATGTAATATACTTGATTTTAGTTGGAGAAATCGGGCTAATTAGCGTGTTTTATCCTAAAATTTGTCACTGATCGACCGCAATTCAATTTATCGTGAAAAACGTAACTTTTTTAAACCATCAAACTATTTTAGTCACGACTGCTTATTTTTTTTTTTTTTTTTTTTTTTTTTTTATTTTAATTTTTAGACGACATTACTGCACATTCAAAAAGTGGTATATGACATCAGAGACATATCATCAGAGACATATGTCTCTGATGACATTACTAACACTACTTTCACTTTCATTTTGACTGTCACCTATATGTTTACGCACAAACCAAAAGATAATAGCTATCGCCTCGCATAACTTGCACAACTAAAATATTAATCTGTATTAATAGCTATTTACTCGATTTTTAAAAATCCTATATATTTACCGGGTTTTCATATATAATTTTCAATGAAAACAAATTTTTCCATTTTATCACAAACACGTGATCGTGGATTTTATTTTTATTTATTTTTTTTTTAAATATTTGTAAACTAAACTTAAGGTATACTTTTAAAATAATTTACGATAAAGACTTAAAGTATTGAAGTTTTCTCAGAATCCAAACACTTCCTTTTCTCAGAATCCAAACACTTCCTTAAATGTTTTATTTAAAATTCTTATATTTTCACTTTCAAAAAATCTTTTATTTCTTCAAAGTTTAATTTTATGGGGGTTTTATCCAGTCTTGCTTTCCCTTTTAAATCCTTACACCAAAAATTGTCAAAAATAGTAAAAATTAGCACACCAAAACAATATATTTTTATTGTTTGTGTTTTAAGCTAATGTAAAATACAATGTATGTGTCAATTTGAACTTTAATATAAACTTATATACATGTATTTACAACCTTTTCGCTTTATTTTGAAACCCTGTATAAAAACACATACGACAAAGTGCAGTACTGAATTCTTCTCTGTTTAATAAATAGTCAAACATCATTTCCACAATTAACTTTTTCTCGTCTCTTTTTACACCTTATGGCGTACTTTAAGAATCATGGCCTTATCCAATGAAATACTAGAATTGCAGTATGTAATATACTAGTGTGTGTGTGTGTGTGTTGCAAATAAACTAGATCAATACTTATAACTCATCATTTTTACTTTTAATATACACTGAAATGTTCAAAACACAGAAGGCATTAAACTGTCATAATGCATTTTTTAAATTTATTTCACGATAGATTATTTAGTTTTAACAATATTTTATTGTCTCTTAGTTTTACATACAATTGTTAAACATCACAGTAATACGGGGAAGTATTCTCTTATTTAAATCAGTCTCCCACAATACAATTTTCTAGTTCACTAGTTTATATACACATAATATCTAGTAAATATAATTATTAACATTAACCCTTACATTATACAGTAGCTTGTTAACATTATATGTAAAGGTACTGATATTGTCCATATGTTTATTAATAGTTTTCAAAACTCCTAAATGTTATAAAAGTGTACTGATGTAAAAATGTATTTATATAGTTCAGCGGTGCGGTGTTGATCTTGGTTTATTGCGTAGAATGGTACATTTTCTCCCAAAATTTTAAGTGGCTCTCTCTCTCTCTCTCTCTCTCTCTCTCTCTCTCTCTCTCTCTCTCTCTCTCTCTCACACACACACACACACACACACACACACCCACACACACATTTTATAAACAACAAGTGCATAAGTATTTATTTAATTCACATTACACACGTTAACAACAACAACAACAACAACACACACACACACACACACACCCTAAGGGTTTTGTTTTGCTGTTATTATTTTCATTATTATTATAATTAATATTATTATATAAACTTTATGTATATATCGACATATTATATGTAGTATAACAATATATTCCATAATATCTAAATAACAAATAGTACATGTTAAAATGTTGTGTTAACGTACTTTGTAATTATGTAGGTTTTTATCTTTATATAATCTCTCTCTCTCTCTCTCTCTCTCTCTCTCTCTCTCATACCCACTTAATAAAATTAAATTGCGCTTAAAACACTATATTATCTTTAGCGTATCAAATTTCATAACTATGGCATGAATATTTATTATTTATATTGTAATATCAATATTGTAACTGAATAATGTAAAGCCGTATATGGCAGGGCTTCTTTGAATGATAAGCACTATAGAAACTTGTAGGTAGGGCTACCCAATCACTTGCTACCCTGTTCTGCTTATCATACAACTAAGTCATGCTATTAAAGCAACTCTTTTTAATCTCTTCTCTTTCTCTTTCTCCCTAATAAAGCTTAAAAAAGTTATTATTATAATATTATTATTATGTGACTTTATATGTTAATATCCTGGCATATTATACGTGCTATATCAAGCAATATACTAAATATTAATTATATGTATATAATATACATGTTTATCTGTACATACGTATACACATATATGTTTATATCTACATTTTTTTTAAATAAATTGTTACATGTGTTAAAACGTTGTGTTACCGTATATACGTGTTTATCTGTACATACGTATACACATATATGTTTATATTTACATTTTTATATGTGTTAAAACGTCGTGTAACCGTATATACATGTTTATCTGTACATACGTATACACATATATGCTTATATTTCCATTTTTTATATGTGTTAAAACGTCGTGTTACCGTATATACGTGTTTATCTGTACATACGTATACACATATATGTTTATATTTACATTTTTTATATGTGTTAAAACGTCGTGTTACCGTATATACATGTTTATCTCTTACCGTATATACGTGTTTATCTGTACATACGTATACACATATATGTTTATATTTACATTTTTTATATGTGTTAAAACGTCGTGTTACCGTATATACATGTTTATCTCTTACCGTATATACGTGTTTATCTGTACATACGTATACACATATATGTTTATATTTACATTTTTTATATGTGTTAAAACGTCGTGTTACCGTATATACATGTTTATCTCTTACCGTATATACGTGTTTATCTGTACATACGTATACACATATATGTTTATATTTACATTTTTATATGTGTTAAAACGTCGTGTTACCGTATATACATGTTTATCTCTTACCGTATATACGTGTTTATCTGTACATACGTATACACATATATGTTTATATTTACATTTTTTACATGTGTTAAAACGTCGTGTTACCGTATATACGTGTTTATCTGTACATACGTATATGTTATATTTACTTTTTTCTAAGAAATTGTTACAACCACTATATCTATACAGTTGGAAGGCCTACGCTTGTAATATATTCAGACTGGCTCTTCTCGCACACAATTCGTCTTCAACTTCAACATTTCATCTTTACTTTGTTTATACTTATTTCTCTTTTCATTCTTTAATGGTTTTATTTTTTACTCTCTTATTCATATTTATTGTTGTGTAGGTTTATTTTTGTACAATAAATCTGTATTAGTAGTTACGAAGGCCAAAGCTGCTCTGTCGTTTTATCGGTATTATCCTAGTGGCATAACTTAAATATGCCAGTCTCGGTCCAGCAACACAGAGTCAGCATTGGCCTTTTTAACACTCGTACTACAGTTAATATATCAAAGTGTGTAGTTACACCGCATCCACTTCTAAACATAATTTTGGCGTTAATTACCTTAACGTGTCGAATTGTTGTATTGTCTACAACGGGTATATTCAGTTTATTATGCTTACCTTTTTCATTTATGACAGTGTATTCAATATTGTTATTATTTTTTACACTTATGTCAATTGAAACTTTGTATGTTTTTATTAGAAACTTTGCTCCCTTATTCCAATGTAGTGCAGCTTCTCTCATCATTATTATTAAAACGTATTTCAACCTGCACCGGTTAAATATTTTCACTGAGTACATATCATTATGTTATTATATCCGTGTATGCATATTATTGTTATATCAATCTGGTGATGTAGAGAAAAACCCTGGTCCCCTTTCTAGTAACTTTTCAAATGATACATCCCTTTCCAGTCAATTTAGTTCCAGTAAATTTTTAACAATTTTGCATTTAAACATACAAAGCATTATGCCCAAAATCGACCTAATAGAATCAGAACTTAATGACATTGATATTTTGACTTTTACAGAAAGCTGGTTACACTCACTAGTTCTCGACGAAGACATCCACCTTGACGGCTATCATAAACCTTTTCGACACGACAGAACAGATCAAATTGGGGGAGGGGTTATTGTATATGTTAGGGATACTATTTACGCAAAGGAAAGACATGATCTATATGTTGACGGACTTGAATGCATTTGGCTTGAAATTTTTATCAAAGGAAAATCAATCTTACTAGGCACGTTTTATAGACCACCAAACACCGGACAGGACACTTGGGACAAAATCGAATCTTCGATTGACCTGGCAACCGAAATTTGTTCCGATTACTTAAAGCTGCATTAAGTTTTCCAAAGAAAAAATTAAAACGGCACTAATCTAACTAATGATGTTCCTAATGAACAATGTTACATTTGGTTCAACGATAAAAGCTCGAATAAATGCAGAAATCACAATATTTACCGATCGAGATGCAGCATTTAGGATCTAATATTAGAACATGGTTACGTCATCAAAAACCCGGGTAATTTAAACACAACTTTCAAAACGGTGAAATACGATAAATTAAACACAGAACTTCGTTGAATTTGTCATTTGTGACTTAGTAAGGGATACAAAACACCATTTCAAATACATCCGGATATAAATGAAGGACAATTTATGTAATCTGGTATGTTTCACTTTCGGTTCTAGGGTTTTTCCGTACATCCGACATGATCCATGCGCATGCTCCAAGCTCATAATTACCATCGTAAAACTCTGACCAACAGGTCAGAGGATTCCGTTTATTTACAGCTAAAAGAAATGAAATTTTAGAAAATGAATGTCACGGATCGTGGTTAGAAGATATCTATTTTAAAAAAAATATATTTTTAGAAAATCAAAAAAAATTCAGAAAATTGATAACCTTAATGCAGCTTTAATACTAACAGGCGACTTTAATGACGACCAATTAAAAAATTCCAAGACAAAAATTAGACATCTACTCGACTCTTTTAACTTAAAACAACTAATACAAAAACCTACACATTTTGACAAAAATACTTGTTCACTTATTGACCTATTTATTATAGACAATGACGATTTAGTAGAAATTTGTGGTGTTGGAGAGACCTTTTATGACGTTAATGTTCGCTATCATTGTCCTATATATCTGACTCTACGACTAGAAAAACCCAAACATACTTGTATTAATAGAAAGATATGGGACTATAAAAACGGCAACTTTCAACTATTTAGGGAAAAATTACATAACACTGACTTCAAGACATTAATAGACAATAACGACATTGACGAAGCAGCGACCAAAATTGCAAGTTGCATCCTAGCAGAAGCTGACAAAACTATCCCTAACAAAGTAGTTACTATCAGACGAAACGACAAACCATGGATGAGAAATGACATTAGAAGACTCATACGACAAAGAAAACGAATCCATAAAATAGCCAAAAAATCAAATATTCAAGGCCACTGGGCAAAATTCAGACTGTTAAGAAATCGGTGTGTTACTACTGTTAGGAATGCTAAAGCTGACTATTATAAAAAGCTCTCAGACAAACTAAACTCAAATTCTATGACGAGTAAAAATTGGTGGCATATTGCTAAAACTTTCATGGGTAACAACAACAAAAATGACACGCTTCCTCCTTTGACTTATAACGGGAATATATACACAGACGACATAGACAAAGTAAACATTCTAAATGAATATTTCACCCAACAATCGACTTTTAACGACAAAAACATTGACACTCCAATTTTACCACAATCAACTTGTATAATGGGAGACTTCAATATCACCTCTTCTGATGTCAAAGATGTTCTCTCATTACTTGATGTCTCTAAAGCTCCCGGCCCAGATTCATTAAGCCCCAGACTTTTAAAAATTGCCGCTTCTGAACTAAGTGAACCACTATCTTACTTATTCAATAAGCTTTTAAATTTACATACCTTCCCAACGCCGTGGAAGATGGCCAATATTGTTCCAGTTTTCAAAAAAGGTGACCGTTCAGTAAATATTGAAGCAGCTCGAATAGTAACTGGGGCGACTAGGTTAACAAGTTTAAATTTATTATATCACGACGTGGGGTGGGAAACATTGGAAACAAGAAGGAAAAAACATAGATTAATTCAATTTTTTAAGATGTATCATAAGCAATCTCCTACTTATCTTTCTCAAATGATCTCATCTACAAACTCAGAAATTCATTCTTATAACACCCGTTCGTCTCAAAATTTAGAAACCATATTATGTAGGACAGATTTTTATTATAAATCATTCCTTCCCTCCACTATTAGAGATTGGAACGATATTCCTGTATCAGTAAGAAACAGTTCACTAAACATTTTTAAATCCTTTTTAAACCATAAATTACAAATTCCCAAATACTTTTATTCAGGTAGTCGCATAGGACAAATTTATCACACTAGACTAAGGCTAAAATGTAGTTCGTTAAATCATCATTTGTTTGCAAAAAATCTTGTTGAAAACCCTTATTGTGCATGCGGTCAAACCGAAACTACCCATCACTTTCTACTACAATGTAATTTGTATAATCATATCAGAAATGCCACAATTCATACTATAAACGCCCCTTATGACATTGATATATTATTGTTTGGGAATCAAAACTTAACCAATGACGAAAATATTGCTATTTTTGACAAAGTGCAAAATTACATTCTTCTAACAAAGAGATTTTCTAACTAAGTCCCGTTTAAATGTATATTGAATCTACAGGTTAACATATGTCTCTTAAAACACATTTACATAGTGAATTATTGTACATTTAAATACTTCGAATTTGTCTTTTAAAAACCTACACTTTATTTATTTATTTATTTATTTATTTGTTATTATCATACGTTCTTCTTAGTCATGCAGACTATTTGTTTTGTACCGATTGTTAAGGAAACTGGTTAATATAAGAGTATTACTCTTGTTCCAGGATCCTCTATATGTTGTAAATTATTACGCATGTTGTATGTCATGTAATCATTTAATAAAAATATTGTTTAAATTAAATCAGTCTCCCTATCTATAATTATAATCATAAGTGACCAATGATATAATTAAGATTATTAGTAATTATCATTTTATAGTATATATGCGGTGCTGGACGTTTCGCCCCATTACAATTCCGCCCCAACTTTTTTTCCTTCCGCCCCAACCCATTCTTCCGCCCCAATTGTTTCCGCCCCAATTATTTTTCCGCCCCGAATTTTTCCGCCCCCATTCACATCATCCATTCCGCCCCAATTAATATTTACTAGTAATATCAGATTATAGAATTATTATAGAAACAAACTTAATCGTTAACAAAAACTATGGAATTATTGATGTCCGTCGTTTCATTTGAAATTGCTTTGATAACGATTAAAAGAATTCTTGAGATAAAAACTGAAAATATAACTACAATTAACATAATAATTGTTAAAGAGGTGTGCATTGTTAACGCTTTGCCGAATGTCTTGAGTACACAGATTATTGATGTCCGCCGCACACTGGAAGAAAACTGAGTAAACATAAGCGATTAAGAATCACAACTGCTTCGGTTCATCAAAAACGTAAAGTTATTATAAAATAACACGTTGGTGCTGGATGGCTTTTTGTACAAAAACATCCGCGGCATGCATCCTTTTATAACGTCCGAAGAAATTAAATTTCTTTTGAAAACAATAATTTTATCTTAAAACACAAAAACTGGAATGACCAATGAACATAAGGAGTAAGTTACCTACATTTCAACAGATAAGTCAGCGGGCGCAAGATTCCAACTCAGATGTTTTTCTCCGTCTAATCAGATATTTCGAGAACAGATATGTGGCTAATCCGAAACTTCCAATCGCTGCCTGGAACATATTTATGTGTGCTATAAGGACTAACAATGACTGTGAAGGGTGGCATCGTAGACTCAATAGCGTGGCAAGAAATGGCAGTCCACCATTCTATGTGTTGATTCCTGAGCTCTTTCAGGAGGCGTCTAAGCTACCAATTCAGAGACAGATGATATGCGATGGAGTTCTCAGCCGACTGCAGAGAAGGAGAACACGGGAGGTACAAGCCAAGTTTTTCAGTCTGTGGGACTCTTTTAATAGGGGCGATATCAACACCGGTAGATTAGTGAGAGAGGTTGCAAAAGTTCATGGACCCGTCAATTAGTTTCTCAGTAGCGTAACATTCATGTGATATCTGTGGTATTAAATCATATAACAGAAGTAGATGTATTGTGTGAATTCTGACGTAGTGGAATAAATGATATAACTGTGATGAACCCACTGTGATATTATCAGAATACATGTTGTTGATCATCTCTTGTTTAATTTGACAATTGATAATTACATGTGCATATTGTGTTTATATTTTGTACATGGTCCCAGGCTGAACTTTTCGACCAATTAAATGCATTAAAAACAGAAAACGGTCATAAAAATGTAACCCTCTGTTTCACGGAATTTCTCCATTTTGTTTAAATATATATAACGTGTAAAATATTAAATTGATATATAAATATTTAGATAAAATAATGTTGTTCTTGTTTTGTTTTTCATCGGTCACATTCATTTTCCCGGTCATTGGATTTATCATAGAATGATCTAACGTATCCGACAAGGTATGATGTGCCCATCTCTTATTAAGTCCATTCTCGTAAGTTTCAAAGTAATTCAGTTTTCTTCTTTCTCGTCTGGATTTACGAATCCTCAGACTTGGAAGATATTGTATTTCGTGTAAGAAAATCACCATCATTCTTACATTTAAGATTTCCTTAACTTAATTTTGGGCCTCTGTTTTGACTTATAAATTGAGATTATTGAATATTTAAAAATACAGATCAAGAAATTTTCAGTAGAAGATTTATTTGATAACTCAAATTCCTTTTTAAAAAAATATAAAGATATCCATATTACAAGTTTGCTTCCTTTAAGTTGATGAATTCTTTAAGTTAAGAATTATTGTGAAAGCGAAGCCTGCAGGTGGGACAAATAAAACTAGATATTATTGAGAAAGGATGCTGACTCGAAGGAGTCCCCTAAACGAACCCCAAAGCCCCAACACCAAACTTATTGGGCACTGCAACTGGACAGTTCCTTTGTAGAATCTGTATACCAAGTTACAAGAAGTTCCGACAAGATTGCGTACGGAAAGAAACGATAATAATCATCATCATCACCATCAAACAATAAGTCCCAAAACTTCGTTTGGGGGACTTGGAGAATAGATCTTCCATCGTATAAAAATTTCTAACCTCGCAACTGTCGGACAGTATGGGCATGTTGCCAAATCACAGAACAGAAGGGATGAAAAAATTTACATTTATGTGGTATACTTGTTAAACGTACGCAATATAATCAGAAAATTTCCCTTTGTTTTGTTTCTTATTGCTTTATGCCGGAATTCCTTACTGTATATATCAATTAGAGCGAAAATCTGCTGGGGCGGAAAGTAAAGATATTGGGGCGGAACGGTAATATGTTATGTAATGGGGCGGAAAAATTCGGGGCGGAAAAATTAGTGGGGCGGAATCAATTGGGGCGGAAAATAAAAAAGTTGGGGCGGAACGGCATGGGGCGGAAATGCACGTGTATTACGACGCCGAAAATGCATGTTCTATTGGTTATGTAACAGGAGGGAGGAAATACCTGAAAAGAAACACATCCTCACCAAGTGCCCCGACTGAGGATCAAACCCAGCCCTAATGGGTGATAAGCGAGCGCTCTACCACGAGGCTAAAAGATCCGGACCAGATAGTCTGGCAGTAAATCACTATATTATACCTACTATATATATACAAACACCACGACTAGCTCAGTTCCGCTACAGTTATATCATTTCCTTACTTTTCTGTAATCATTTTAATAACATCTCTTTAGAACTTCTGGAAACAATGTTTTCAATGCTTATATTACATATAAATACGTGCAAAATATAGATCAGTGATGTTTTAAATTAAGACAGTCGGAAAGAGGCTATTAAACTGTTAAAAGCTTATTTGAACTACGAAAACGCCGACTCATTAAGTGATATATATACGGAATAATTATACCGTTTTATATTGGACTGGACTTGAACTCTCGAATCAAAGTGAGAATCAGGTTTCAAGATTCTTTAATGCATCAAATTTTGTATCAAGTAGACATTATCTTTCAATGTCTGGAAAATACCCCTTGAAATTGAATAAAACTCAACAAGATCACCTGTCTCGCGTTTGTGTGGATGAATGGCGCCTGTGGTGTCTACTTATTATCAACATGAAAATACAGATCGCCTTGAACTGCGAATCCTCCCCTTTTGATAAATAAACATGAATCAGGTATAGATAGTATCAAAATTTAAGATTAAGTTAATTTGAAATTACATATTACTTATATATATATAAGTTGGGTGTTCGTACAGTACTCGAAACGGATTCATAGCTGCATTACCAACGCATTTTCCGGAAAATATCAATGTAACGCGGTTTTATTTTAGATATTACGTTACGTACGCTTTTTCCGTTTATGGTATTTATCCGATGTTGCATGAATGTCAGAATGAATCCACAGATTAGAAAGTCAATATTTGCTCTTTTACAAAACAGATTATTCTGTGTAAGATTTGGTAATATAATACCCGTGTTATATTTCGGAAATAACAGTTAATTTAATGATTAATAGCAATCTACCCTCTTGTCTGTAACCTTGAACAGACTGACTCAAGAGGCGAGATAATTTATAATAATGTTGCCCCAGTGTTAATCTACCCCATTTGCCATTTGCCAACTTATCACCAGTGTGCGTGTAGATTAGTAAACAATTAGTAATTAAGGAAAAAGTAGAGAAATATAAAGATAAAGATTAAGAAAAAGGTAGAAAGAAGTGGTTTAAAATATTAATAAGAAGTAGTGGGGATATTAGTATTTGAGTCGAACGCGAGTTCTAGAAGAGACCAGGTGTTTGAAGGTCTCAACAGAATCTGAATGTGCTATGCCACTAGGCAGACTGTTCCACTGGACTATTGTTCTCTGAAAAAATGAATATTTGTAATAATCAGTTCTTGAGTCCCCTCAAGTCATTTCGGCACCAATTAGTCGATTCGGCACCAAGAAAAAATATTTATGATTTGTTTAAAAAATATTTTATGTTTCCATGTTTGTGTATGAAATTAATATTTGAAAATTTAGTATTTTTAATTAGAATATGTAAATTTTGCAGTTACATAACAGATCAATAGACCGTGTATAATCATCATGTATTAACCTCCTTTGAAGTCGGGTACGAAGGGCGACAGCAAACGAGTGATATGGGTCTGAATTATGTTGGTACATTTATTAGGAAGTGTGATAAGAATTTCTTTTGAAGTGTGCAGATCAGAGTTAGTGAATCATAGAAACAAAAGTTAAATAGTAGAACAACATAAGCTAAATACGGTTTCAGAGAGCTATGCAGTGACTGGAAATATTTTGGTCATGAAACTGAAGAAAAATAAGATTTGTGTTGAAAAAAATTAAAATTGAGATTGTAATTAATGGCAAATTAAGTTCATGAAAAAATCAAAATATCAGTTGAAGTGTTGGGGGGGGGGGGGGGGGGGTACCGAGTAACCATTCTTGTCTCTTTGTGCTAGGTATAGAGATGTTGGATAGTAGTTTTATTTTTATTTACATGTATTTATTTAGTTTCAATGTTGTTGTTGTTAATTACAAGCTCCTGTGGTCTTAGCTAAATTTTTGGACCAGGTGCCGAAATGACCTGGTGCCAAAATAACTTGACAGGTGCCGAAATGACTCAGTCCAGAATTGACTTAGTGCCGAAATGACTAGAATTCTTAATTTATTTATTCAGTTTTGTTGGTGAGATAGAAATGTAAATATTAGATAAAACATTTTACTTTTGGTACGAAGCATGTAAAATATTACTGGAAAAAAAGGTTCCGGGATATCAAAGGTCTAGGGACTCCCAAACAAAATTAAGATGTTTCTACTTGTTGATTTGCAAATTTGAATCTGGAACTGGGCCATTTCATCCCTACGTTTGTAGATATCATTTCTTGTGATTATGACAGTTACCTTTCATATTTGTACCTTGAATAAATTGTAACAGGAAAGGGGAAAATGCACTACTCAAACCTGGGACCTTCCCAATACTAGCTGGATGCTCTGCTGACTGAGCTACCTTGTCACCTATTTAGCCTGCTCCTCCACAACATTAAGAATAATGGATTAATTGTCTTGGAAATTCCATGTGTATTTTGTCTGAAAGTATTTTACTTTATTTGATTTTAATGACTGTCTCTGATCTTTGCACACATTAAATATAGGAATATAAAACTAATTAAAGCTGCATTAAGTTTTTCAATTTTCTGAAATTTTTTTTGATTTTCTAAAATTGTATATTTAAAAAAAAACAGATAACTTCTAATCATGATCCGCGAGTTTCATTTTCTAAAATTTCATTCCTATTAGCTGCAAATAAACAGAATCGTCAATGCTCAATTGGTCAGTGTTTTATGGTGATTATTATTTGCTTGGAGCATGCTCATAGATGTAAGGGAATTCCAATGAATCGAAGGTGAAACCTGACAAATTGTATTAATTGTCCATCATTAATATCCAAATGTATTCGCAATGGTGTTAGGTATCCCTTACTAAGTCATACATGACAAATTCAATAAAGTTCTGTGTTTAATTTATCATATTTCACTGTTTTATAAGTTGTGTTTAAATGACTGTTTTTTATGACGAAACCATGTTCTAATATTAGATCCCACATGCTACATCTTACTGGAAAATTATTGTTATTTCTGTATTTATTAGAGTGTTTATCGTTGAACCAAACATAACATTGTTCATTAGGAACATCATTAATTAGATCAGCAACATTTTAAATTTTTCCTAGGAAAACTTAATGCAGCCTGAATATGATATTATGTACCTGTATGATATCTCATAATATCACCTTGCATTGTTAATGAATAAAGAGAACAAACACCTGACAATGTTAACAGATTAAGATATTTCTGTAATTAATTATTTAAAGGGTATAATGTTGCTTCACTAATTTGTAATTTTCATGGTCTTTTTATAAATGAATTGGGCTAAAACATCATGAATTACCGTACAGTGAAGTTAGTGAACATCTGAACATATAAAACATATCCAAGAGACATTTCCTGGGTATTATAGTGTCTAATATTCTTCTTATTCTTCCAATGGAATATAGGAATTCAGAAGATAAGTTATTTTATGTCATTCTACTTTTAAAAAATAAAGTACATTGGGAATGTGTCAACCCTTCACACTCTCCCAACTTTTTGATTGGTGTGTATTCAAAGAAATAAACAATAGATAAAATGATTTGACAAATACAAAATTTAATCATTCACAGATGTTTTAAAAAAACTTTTCTTATGTATATGTAGATATCGGGTATCCATGATAGCCTATGATAATAGAGAATCCTACCCTGTGTCCCATTAATTCTAATACATGTACCATATCATAGTCATTCAAAATGTCAGAGCAAATATAAAAATGTATCATTTTATATTAAAACACCACAATAACATAAATTATGTCTTTTTTTTATGAAAGTGGAATGCATAATCATAAAATAATCATGTAAAATGTTTTATTTGCCATCAAAGTATTTTTCTGTCTGCACTTAGCATGCTATTTTACCATGCAAACACAAGTTATGAATGATTTGTAAATATAAAAACAAGCACTACGCATATTTAAGAATTAACATAATTTACATTACACATCTAACAAATAGATATCCATTTATGTACTGTAATGTACAATGTAATTGTAACATTTCTTGTAGGAATTTTTTAATATTTTAATATCTGCTTTGAGAAATATAGGAAATGTCTTTTCCCTTACATTAACTTGAAAATCTGACAACATAACAGTATGAACCAGTTACATTAAAGGTAGATAAGTTGATTGTAAAAAGAATCAGTTCAGGATTTTTTTTCTGTATGTTAATACACTCTTATTCCATGAGTGTAGATTTAAGCATTTATTATGAATTAAAGTCTTTCAGTTGCATTTTAAAGCAAGTGATATGAAAACGGAAAAGTTCTGTTTTAAAGCGAGTGAAGTTAAACTGTTCCACAACCTTGATCTGCATAAATCCATAACTTACAAGGGTTTGACCCAGCCTAAATTGACTAGTTTGACTGTAGTCTAATTATTTTTGTATTTAATTTCAGAGTAATCCAACAATTTACAGAAGATATTTAAATACAAAATGTGATACATTCACCAGATCCACATGTTTTACGATCACAAGGAACTCCAACACAAGATTACCATTCTACAGCTCTTCTTGGTTATGTCAGATTAATTCAACAGAAAATGTTTTACCCAAGAGATATGCATACTACAATAATGTTCCATTTCATCCGATATGTCAACAGCCACTTAAGCATGAAGTAAAAGGTGATTTGGTGTATGTAGGATCATTATTGAAGCAAATTAAAAGAGCTAAAGGTTTTGCATTTTTTAACAGCATTTTAGCAATTTCTCTGCAGCCATTCATGATAAATGCGTTAGATATATCTGAAAGACTACAAAGCAATGTAGGATTGGCAGCGTATGCTTCTGTAATGTTTGCTCTCATTGTTGGGTTGCCTGTACTATTTCAGCAAATGACCAAATCATATGTATTGTATCTTTTTTTCAATACGAAAACACAAGTGTTCACTGCAACAACACTGAGTTTTTTTATGAAGCGTAAAGATCTTCAATTTAAAGCAGAAGATGTAAGAATTCCAATGAGTCCTAGCCCCTTTAAACATATAGAAGTTAAAGGAAAACCATTATTTTTATCTCCACCCTCTTTCCGGTCAGTGGAAGTTTATGAACACTTGATGGGCTATGATAAGCCAATTGAATTAGATTTTGAACATCTTAAGAAAAACAAAAAGTGAAGAAAGGTTTGATTCTCTCTTATATATAAAATATAAATTTATACATGAAACTGATTGTTTCATTGATTAATGTTTTTGTTGTTTTCAGTAGCTACAAGTTTTTATTGTTAAGGCTAGAATTGAAGTCAAATTCACAAATGTTTATTGAAGAAGTGTGTAAATTTTAGCATGACTTTTTTAAAGATATAATATTTGTCTATATTAAAGGTGAAAACCTTATACACTTCCTCTTTGTTCCAATTTCCAGTATTTTGTGGAATGAAAAAAAAAGGAGGTAAATGACGGTTGCATACACAGTTTTGGGTCTAGCGTTTCACAAAATATATTTTTGCTATCTGATTTGCTAATAGTACAACATCAAAATGTCATACCTTTTCATTGTCAAAGTGTTTAATTCTTGTTGGTCATGAGGGAAGCAGCATTATTTTGATTTGATGACTAATGAAGAAAAACCCCCAAATCAAAATAAAGCACCTTAAAATTGTTGCTCAATTTTTGTCTACAGTTTATTCATTTTTTGATGTGATAAATGATGTAATGAGATGTAACTTTGAAGACACAAACTTTTCTAGAATTGTGGTCATATATTAAACAGGAGATAAATAAATCTCTGTTGTTATTATTATATGGCAGATAAATAACATACTAGTATGTAAGATGAATGACCCCCTGTTATGATTATGAGAGAGGAAGCAAACTGTTATGACATGAAAGATGAATAATTCCCTGTTATCATATGTTAGATGAATAACTCTATTATTACATGCGAGATGAATGACTCCCTGTTATTATATGCGAGATGAATGACTACCTGTTTTAATATGTGAGATGAATGACTTTCTTATAATATGCAAGATACATGACTCTCTGTCATCACATATGAGATGAATGACTTTCTCAGTCATATGCGAGATAAATGACTTATTAAGTTATTATAGATGGGATTAATGACTCTCCTCTCTTATCATTTGCAACATTATTGAATACTTGAAGCATCATTGGTGTGAATGACCCCTGTTACCATATGTAACTCAGTATAATAACTCTGTTATCGTATGCGAGGTCAATGATTCTGTTATGATGTGTGTAGTCAATGACTCTTTAAGATATTATGATATTTAAGATAAATTACTCCATTTTATATGTGATATATGCAAGATAAATGGCTCCCTTTTATGATATGTGAGAAAAATAACTCCCAGTTATGATATGTGAGATAAATGACTCCTTGATATATGTGGGGTAATTGACTCCTTGATATATGTGGGGTAAATGACTCCTTGATATATGTGGGGTAAATGACTCCTTGATATATGTGGGGTAAATGACTATGTTATGATATTTGAGATAAATGACTGTCTGATATCATGTGATAAAAATGACTGTTATGTGAGATAAATGACTCCCTGATACATGTGGGATAAATGACTCTGTTGTCTTTATGGTAAGTGACTTATTTTTATGATGTTTGAGGTAAATGACACCCTATTATGATTTGTTAGATAAATAGCTCTCTATTATCATATGTGATATGAATGAATGACCTTTTATATGTGTGGTAAGTGACTGTGTTATGACATTTGATCCCTTTTATCGCATGCGAGAAAAATGACTGCCTGTTGTGATATGCGTGATAAATGACTGTCTGTTGTGATATGCGAGATAAATCACTGCCCGTTGTGATATGCGAGATAAATCACTGCCTATTGTGATGCGAGATAAATGACTTGTGACGGCGAGATAAATGACTGTTGTTATATGCGAGATAAATGACTCTGTTGTGATATTCGAGATAAATGACTTCCCACTATGGTATTTGAGATAAAAGACCTTCTATTATCATATATGCGATGAATGACTCTGTTATAATACATGTGATGTATGACTCCCTGTTATGGTATGCGTGATGAATGACTCTATGCTATCATACGAGAAATGATTGACCCCCTGCTATGATATATGGAATAAATAACTCCCTTTGATCATACGGAACATTAATAGAAAAAATGCCTAATTAATGTAACCCTTTATCAGCTGGTAAATGGATGATTCCCTGTCATCTTCATGATAGAACTGTAGTAGACGAACTAGTCCTTTATGTTTGGTAAATGATTTGATTAATAGAGTTTTACGCCCGGTCAAGATTCTTTAACGTATATCCAGGCGGTCAGTTCTAAAATAGTGGATAAAACCGGAGAAAATCACCTACTTTCGGCAAGTAAACTAACAAACTTTCTTGCACTGTGTTTTTTTAATGTTATATATTTCGGATTTTTTTAAAGTTTGTTAAAATGGATTTCAGGCAAAGTTATCGATATGTATGAACTAGTACCAACCTCGTATGTAATAAAAACACCGATAAATAATCTTTAAAACAAAAATACCGAAATCCTGACACCAAGCCCCTGTGACTCGGCCTCTAGGGCCCCCAATATGGTAGGTGAATTAATCAAATATTTGTTACAGTCGTTTGACGTCATCTTTGGTCAATATTTTTTTTGTTTTTATTATTTATTTATTTATTTTTTATGATTCCCCACCCAAAGGTGGGGAATCATATTGTTTTCGTTCTGTTTCTTCTTATTATTATTATGATTCCCCACCCAAAGGTGGGGAATCATATTGTTTTCGTTCTGTTTCTTCTTATTATTATTATTATTATTATTATAATTTTTTTTCTTCCTTAAAAGTGTCCGGTGCAGAACTCGGAAACGGTATGATGGGTTTCGATGAAATTTGGTACTAACAATCTGCTATCTTGGTAGATATGGATAAATGATCAAATTTTTTTCTATCTCGACGGCTCAGCGGTCGGTGCTTGTAAATTGCAGTAATTTAATTCCAAACATCTTTCTGTCCAATACGTACAAAGATAGATAACTCTTACAGAATCTTCTTCTTTCTTATTCAGTTTCTCAGATATATGAGTGCCCGATAAAAATGGGTAATCTGAATTAATGTATACAGTTAAGCACTAAACAAAAATGATTGAATGTTAATGAACTAAATGTTAATTAAGTGACTAACCTCTTTCTCACATACATAATTTGTTCTTAATAAATTCTCAGTTACTATGTATTAAATTGTTAAAAATATATCAAATTTTTATCAGCACTGCCAAACAAGTTAAACGCATCATTCAATCTCGTTCGAAATTTTAGGATAGGTTCCTGCACCATTAAAGTTTTACATTCATGGGTATTTATTGGGTGAGGGACAGGAAGATGGGATCTTAAAAACAAAAATCACCAATTTTTCCTTAAACACTTTGCGGTGTGCTATAAAACCATATATAGGGCTTTGTCATAACTCATAAACTAATGAGATCCCCATCCCTAAAGTATATATTTTCTGGTTCCTAATGATAAAATGAAAAGAATGACACTAATCAAAGACACCTAAGGTCCTTTCCCACTGAAGGGTAGGGCTGGGTGGTGCTAAGTTAATTTTAAACTATTGAAATCCCCACCCCTAATTTATGTATTTTCTGGTTCCTTATGAAAAGTTGAATAGAGTGATATTAATAAAGGGCACCTAAGGTCATTTCCCACTGTGGGTGGTGCTATGTACATGTATAGCTTTTAAATAGTTAAAATCCTTTCCACTCATCTGTATATTTTCTTGTTCATTATGGACTTTTGAAAAGAGTGATAAAAACCTCCAGGAAATCATTTTCAAGAGAGGGTAGGGGTGGGAAGCCAGAATTCTAAACACCCACCCTCAGTCAAGAAACACTATCTTATGGCATACTTGATTTCATTTCTTAAGGCAAGTTTACAGGATTAAATTCCTATTCAAAGAATTGTAAACAAATTCAATAGCATTATTACATGTTTTGATATGGATAATTGCTTTAATCTCTTTGTCAATTATCCATTAATATATAGGTTATGGCTACTTCACAGTCATGACACACGTCAATCAAATTTGTTGGTTAAACACCTCACAGTTCGTGAAATAGATTTGCTATCAATCAAAGTTGAATACCTGTCCAATCAAAATACACCAGCTAATAGAATTGCCAATTAAATGGATAGGACCTATGTCAGAAGACAGAACGCATGATTCTGATCTATTAATCTTGTATAATTTACATACATTTCGAATTATAAATTTATACATGCAGATTCGGACTCCCGTGATCAATGGTTTCTTTTAACAAAAAACATTGTTGCAACAATGGGGTATGAGGGAATGAAAATATATATTAAAATGAATTCTGCTCGAATTATAATTGTACAATTCGATGTTAACTTTAAATTTACTTGTCTTCCGCCCTTTCTCTTAGTCAGCTTTCGATTACTAGTAATGGATACTATCAATCCATCTCGAGATCAGTCCATCAGCAGGTGTATATTTTAGACAATATATAGATTATGGATGGTGGGGAATCATACGTAACTGGTATCCCAGTTACAATCTCTAGTTATGATTCCCCACCCAAAGGTTGGGAATCATATTGTTTTCGTTCTGTTTCTTCTTCTTCTTCTTCTTCTTATTATTATTATTATGATTCCCCACCCAAAGGTGGGGAATCATATTGTTTTCGTTCTGTTTCTTCTTCTTCTTCTTCTTATTATTATTATTATTATTTTGATTTTTATAATTTTTTTTCTTCCTTAAAATTGTCCGGTGCAGAACTCGGAAACGGTATGATGGGTTTCGATGAAATTTGGTACCAACAATCTGCTATCTTGGTAGATATGGTTAAATGATCAAATTTTTTTCTATCTCGACGGCTCAGCGGTCGGTGCGTGTAAATTGCGTAATTTAATTCCAAACATCTTTCTGTCCAATACGTACAAAGAGAGATAACTCTTATAGAATCTTCTTCTTTCTTATTCAGTTTCTCAGATATATGAGCGCCCGAAAAAAATGGGTAATCTGAATTAATGTATACAGTAAGCACTAAACAAAAATGATTGAATGTTAATGTTAATTAAGTGACTAACATCTTTCTCACATACATAATTTGTTCTTAATAAATTCTCAGTTACTATGTATTAAATTGTTAAAAATATATCAAATTTTTATCAGCACTGCCAAACAAGTTAAACGCATCATTCAATCTCGTTCGAAATTTTAGGATAGGTTCCTGCACCATTAAAGTTTTACATTCATGGGTATTTATTGGGTGAGGGACAGGAAGATGGGGATCTTAAGAACAAAAATCACCAATTTTTCCTTAAACACTTTGCGGTGTGCTATAAAACCATATATAGGGCTTTGTCATAACTCATAAACTAATGAGATCCCCATCCCTAAAGTATATATTTTCTGGTTCCTAATGATAAAATGAAAAGAATGACACTAATCAAAGACACCTAAGGTCCTTTCCCACTGAAGGGTAGGGCTGGGTGGTGCTAAGTTAATTTTAAACTATTGAAATCCCCACCCCTAATTTATGTATTTTCTGGTTCCTTATGAAAAGTTGAATAGAGTGATATTAATAAAGGGCACCTAAGGTCATTTCCCACTGTGGGTGGTGCTATGTACATGTATAGCTTTTAAATAGTTAAAATCCTTTCCACTCATCTGTATATTTTCTTGTTCATTATGGACTTTTGAAAAGAGTGATAAAAACCTCCAGGAAATCATTTTCAAGAGGGTAGGGGTGGGAAGCCAGAATTCTAAACACCCACCCTCAGTCAAGAAACACTATCTTATGGCATACTTGATTTCATTTCTTAAGGCAAGTTTACAGGATTAAATTCCTATTCAAAGAATTGTAAACAAATTCAATAGCATTATTACATGTTTTGATATGGATAATTGCTTTAATCTCTTTGTCAATTATCCATTAATATATAGGTTATGGCTACTTCACAGTCATGACACACGTCAATCAAATTTGTTGGTTAAACACCTCACAGTTCGTGAAATAGATTTGCTATCAATCAAAGTTGAATACCTGTCCAATCAAAATACACCAGCTAATAGAATTGCCAATTTAATGGATAGGACCTATGTCAGAAGACAGAACGCATGATTCTGATCTATTAATCTTGTATAATTTACATACATTTCGAATTATAAATTTATACATGCAGATTCGGACTCCCGTGATCAATTGGTTTCTTTTAACAAAAAACATTGTTGCAACAATGGGGTATGAGGGAATGAAAATATATATTAAAATGAATTCTGCTCGAATTATAATTGTACAATTCGATGTTAACTTTAAATTTACTTGTCTTCCGCCCTTTCTCTTAGTCAGCTTTCGATTACTAGTAATGGATACTATCAATCCATCTCGAGATCAGTCCATCAGCAGGTGTATATTTTAGACAATATATAGATTATGGATGGTGGGGAATCATACGTAACTGGTATCCCAGTTACAATCTCTAGTTATTTTTGATATTTGAAAAATAAGTTGTTGCATTTCTTCTCAGGTATTTAATAATATAAATAAGTATTATGTTGATAATTTCATACGGTCAGTAAGAAATAACCGAAACAGACATGTACACACTATATCATTAGCTTTGTGAATTGCAGTGTGCACAACGTCTATTTAGGTTTTTCTTAATGAGTAATACAAGAAACATTGCTTAAATTACTGGTCCCAGTTTCACAATCATTCCTTAACTAAGATTTTGCTTAACTTAAATTTAGCAAAAATTGGCAATCCCATTATGAAACACGAATTGTCGTTTTTGTCAGATGTCATAAGCTTGATATGATCTTCAAAATGACATCTTAAAATACTGAATATTTTTAAAATTACTGAGGTTTAAAAATTTTCCACATTAAGTTAAGGAAAATCTTAGTTAAGTAATGATTGTGAAACTGGGACCAAGTCAGTTACCCTTGTGACGTCATTAATAGACTGTTAAAGCCAGTTCTTTCTTCTCTCAAAGCCTAGGTTCCAATCCCACTCGAGCAGAGTCTAGTGTGAGAAAGTCAAGTTGTCAGTGTGTTTGCCGAAGGTCGATGGCTTTTTCAGAGCACCTCAGTTTGTTTCTACCACAATCCAAGAACTGACCACTCCGATGCAAGTGAAAGATTCATCATTTGGTTGTAAAACACCATTACTCAACTCGTTCCTCTCAGAATTACCTTTAGGGGTTCGAACCCCGACCGGGTCTGACTCAAGACTTGAAAGTGGGTAGTGACTGTTCTTTGACCAAGCACTCTGCATAACGAAGTGAAAGTCACGGATCTTTCGGATGGGAACTTAAAATACACGAGGTCCCATGTCACGGAAGGCGTGGCACGATAAAGAACCCTGCTGTATAATGCCATCAGCGCAACGCACAGCAAAATTTCTGCACTTTCGCCTATATTTAAACTTTATTTCTTTTACAACGATTTAGAAACAAGTTGTGCAACTTATATTAATCTAGCTCGTTGGCCCGAATTGTAGCGCGCGTGAGGTCTTATTGTGGGAGGAAAACCGGAGAAAAACTCACGTGCTCAAGCAGGTGACCTCATACCTTATCGCCTATAGCTGCCGACGTCTCGATATAAGTGAAATATTCTTGACTGGGACGTTAAACACCATTATTCAACTCGACTCTATCTGTTATATTGCAGGATATAGTTAGAGTTGCGAAACTCGACGATCTACATCAGTCGAAGGATGTGTTTTTTGTTGAGACTCGAGGATAACCATTTAGCCGTGACATACTCGGCTACTTGCTACAGCTAATGGTGCTTTTAAATGTTGTCGTGTGCCAATTATGAATTTCTATTAAAATAATGCATTCAAAATACAACGCGTTGTACAAAGTTCCGAGCTTTTTACATGTAGCTTGTGTATTCTAACTATTCCCATCAGTTACGAAAGTCGAATCGTGCCAGTTTAAAAAAATAAAAAATGTTAAATTTCACGTAATTACGAGAAAAATTCAAGCAATTACGAGAAAAATTCACGTTATTACGAGATAAATTCATGTTATTACGAGAAAAATTCACGTTATTACGAGAAAAATTCATGTAATTACGAGAAAAATTCATGTTATTACGAGAAAAATTCACGTTATGAGAAAAATTCACGTTATTACGAGAAAAATTCACGTTATTACGAGAAAAATTCATGTAATTACGAGAATAATTCACGTAATAACGAGAATAATTCACGTAATTACGAGAATAATTCACGTTATTACGAGAAAAATTCGTGTTATTACGAGAAAAATTCACGTTATTTCGAGAAAAATTCATGTTATTACGAGAAATTTTGATGCTTTGAAAGGTGTTTATTTTGTTTCGGTACAATTCACACTCTTACAATCTCAGTTGTAGGGCAGACGACTATTGAAAGTTTTAGAAAACCTCGTAGATGGTTTATGATATATTACCATACATTTTGTTATTGTTGTTGATTTATTGTTTGCTTGCTGGCATTTTATATTTATAATTATTCACTCAGTATACGCGTTCGTCTGTCTTAATGCAATTTTTTTTCATTCTATGAACTTATTAAACTTCACGGGGGAAAACGTGGTATCCAGGTTTATAGTACTAGTTCGAATTTTACAACCGTTAGTATACAAGTTCTATTCTTGTGTTCAGATGCTGCTTTACTCTCATATATATTTTAAAAATCAATAAAAATTGAAATAACGTTTTCAAAAGAGACAGGGAGGTCGGGTTCGAATCCACGACCGTGTCTGACCAAGACTAAAAAATAGGTGGCGACCTGTTTTTCTTAAAGCACCCGGCATTTAGAAATTAAAGAAACATGGTCTTTAAAGATAAGACGGTAATATTCTTTACTGGGACTAAAGCCCTTTAAATGAAATCAATCCATAGAGAAATACATACGCATTTTATTTCATTTTCAAAATTGGTTTCATTCGTTCCTTCGATGAAAATTCGTAGATGCATTATAATTATACACTCATTTCTCCAAACGCCTGTTGGTTCGGCGTTTGCAGTGTTTGAGGCGTTAATCTTTAAATCCCAGCTCTGGCATTGCTGTAAGTTTTAAGTCATTTGACCACACGTGGTTGGCCATTTTGTTCCAGTTGATGTCAATAGACAACCGAGTTGTGTGTAATGTGAATCTTAGTGTAATCAAATGTGCTAGCACTAAAAACAAGTCGCCACAAGTGAGCTCAAGTACAAAGTGGATCAAACACATTATTACATCACACAATATATGGACTTATGTAAATCGCTTACTCCTAGATATTAACTTGAACTCTTCGCAAATGGCTGCAATACTACTGCCGCGACGTAAAACTCTAGCAAACAATCAAATTCACCTGCTCATCCATCCATTCTTAACAAACTCTTTTTATGAGACTTGTCTTCTGTAATTGTGTCTCTCTCTGCTAGTTTTGAGTTTTGGGTGTCATTTGACGTGAAATCTTTCAATATTTGTGACGATATCTTGTTCTATTGTATGTAGATCATGTGGTTTTTGTTGGGAAACCTAAAATGAAGCCAATGGGCCTTAACGCTCACCTGAGAATGTGTTCCATATTTCGAATACTGAGTACTAAACTTAATGTTTATCTTCAGCACATTTTAAAGCGTAATTGAAAAAAAACCATTAAAACTGAAAAACTCCTAAAATCTCAAAGCCTAAATAAAGCAATTAAAAGCTTACTTTAGTATTTCTTAAGCTCTTTGTCTTTAGATCCATGCAGGAAAAGTGCTATAACGATGAAAATTAAAAAATCTCCATTGTATATCATCAATTAATTTTTATGGTAGTATCAAAAGCACAAAGGTAAAAAAATCTATTAAGATTCTGAATTTCAAAAAACAAAAATAAGGCTGAAAGAATTGTGATGTGCTCGTTTTATTTAAATTAGTATGATCCTCAAGTGTATTGATTCACACCTGCTATTGACCTAATTTCTCTTCTCAAATCGATGTACAATAAAACCTGCTATAGAGTCCATCTCTATAAAAAGTCCACCTTTCTATAACAACCGGTCTGAAGGATCGACAATAGATTTTACTATAAAACGAATCTCTATATATAGTCCACCTATCTAATGTTAAGAAAGCCCCCCCCCCCTTTCAGTCCTGAAATGGCTCCTGAAACTGCCTATAAATTCCACTTTTAAAAAATCTTTCTTAAAATTTTATAATTTTCGAAAAGTTTATGCAATAATTATCAGCCGAGTTTCTTTTAAATTTATATCAAAATTATTTTTTTTCCAATATCTACACATTAGTATGAAAAGTGCGCCAAAATTTTTGATATACATGTAAATCTTTGATCTACTTATTTACAATGTATTAACTAAAAATGTTTTACATGCTAATATAGTAAATGGTATAGTTTTGACTGATAATGAGTAATATATATATATATATATAAAGCAAATGAAGCCATTAGATCTAAAGATAGTACCAGTATCTATTCTGTTTTATGTATACTATTAAATTAAAATACTTTTCAGAATTTTTGAATAATAAAATTAAAACAGTGTAATAGATATATATCAAATAAGTTCTCTCCCTTTTCGATATAACAATATCAGTTTTATAGAATATATAGATGGCCTTCTATATAGAGTCCACCTGTCTAATAAGTCCACTTTTGTTCAGTCTTATGGGTGGTCTTTATACACAGGTATATTACGTCCCAGCCAAGTATATTTTACTTATAACTAGACGTCACTAGCTATAGATGTAGTGGAAGAAATTTTTACCTTTGCAGTGCACTTGGGGTAATGTGCAGGGAGGGTTCTTTAACATGCCATGACAGGGGGCATCGGTTTTTAAATTCTCACCCGAAGAACCCCGTGTTTCTTTCATTTCTAAATGCCGGGTGCTTGGAGAAAAGCGGACACCATATATTTTCAAGTCTTGGTCATTCGGACCGGGGTTCGAACCCGACCTCCTCGTCTCTTTTGAAAAAGTTAATTCAATTTTTATTGATTTTCAAAATATATGAGAGTAAAGCAGCATAAAAGTATAAACCTGGGTACCACGTTTTTCCCAGTGAAGTTTAATAAGTTCATAGAATGAAAAAAAATTGCATTAAGACGGACGAACTGGTATACTGAGTAAATAATTGAAAGTATAAAATTCCAGCAAGCAAACAATAAATCAACAACAATAACAAAATGTATGGTAATATATCATAAACCATCTACGAGGTTTTCTAAAACTTCCAATAGTCGTCTGCCCTACTACTGAGATTGTAAGAGTGTGAATTGTACCGAGACAAAATAAACACCTTTCAAAGCATCAAAATTTCTCGTAATTACATGAATTTTTCTCGTAATAACGTGACTCTTTCTCGGAATTACATGAATTTTTCTCGTAATAACATGAATTTTTCTCGCAATAACGTGAATTTTTCTCGTAATTACATGAATTTTTCTCGTAATTACGTGAAATTTAATATTTTTTAAACTGGCACGATTCGGCTTTCGTACAAAGTCATCGACTGACTTTTTAACACACACACACACACACAACACACACACACACACACACACACACACTATATATATATATATATATATATATATATATATATATATATATATAGTGTGTGTGTGTGTGTGTGTGTGTGTGTGTGTGTTGTGTGTGTGTGTGTATTAATTTATCTATGTATAAGGGGGATAAACAAGACAATAGAAGCAACATCTAGGAAAGAACAGCGACAATTGAAACGGATATAAATGTCACTGAAGAAAGGAAGAAAATTAGTTTGCATATATCAAGGCGATATGTTTTGGTTGTCTTTGGAAATTGGATTGCTGTTAGAAAACTACCAATTTCTACAAACAAGGTGATATGTTTTGGTTGTCGTTGGATACCGGATTGCCGTTAGAAAACTACCAATTTCTGCAAACGAGACGATATGTTTTGGTTGTCATTGGAAACCGGATTAACTACCAATTTCTGCAAACGAGACGATATGTTTTGGTTGTCATTGGAAACCGGATTATGCAGCCTGACTGCTAACCTTTGTTTGAAGTAAAAATCCAACTGCCACATCTGTTTTACCATTTCTTGGACAAACATTAAAGGGTAACTATGATTTAAATAACTATAAATATAAGAAACAAGACAAAATGACCAAAAACTGAGAAGAAACAATATTCCGCTCACACAATGCTCACAAAACTCACAACATGTTAACAGTTTTAACCGCAAAACTATCCACTCAATTATTGAGTAGACCAAATGACGTTCAACACACTTGAATCAATTAAAATACCAAAAATTGCTGATGCAACATAAAGTAATGCCATTTTGACATACTGTAAATAAACCACCTAAATTGCAATAAGTAACATCACTGTTAGAAAACTAACAATTTCTGTTAATGAGGCGATATGTTTTGGTTTTCGTTGGAAACAAGATTGCCGTTAGAAAACTACCAATTTCCGTAAACGAGGCGATATGTTTTATTTTGTTTTGCCTTGCATTTTTTTTTTTTTTTTTTTTTTTTTTTTTTTTTTTTTTTTTTTTGTCGTTGGAAACCGGATTGTCGCTAGAAAACTACAAATATCTGCAACCTTCTCGCACAAGCATGAATCTGTCCGACACTGAAAGGCATGGCGAGCACTTTTCGATAAATCAGCCACCGTTCTCGATGCCCCTAGAAACGACGGGCAGGAACGAACCTATTTACATTTAGAGAATTTATAATAGCTGTTTCAAATGTCGCTGCTAATAGTAATCACAATCGATTTCAAACACGCTTGTTTATTTCCTGAAATCGGTTTGATTAATTACCAATCAAATTCAGTGAATTTCAGCCATGACTCAGATGATTCTTTCTTGAAAAATAGACTTAAATTTTAAATTAAATCTGTTAATTTTATGACTTCCAAATTAATAAAAGTTTTTGGTAGTATTACTTATGTTATTGCCGACTTAACTTTGTTGTGTTGACGCGGTAAACTCCGGAAAATACCAATGCTGTGCGTTTTCATTTTGGAAATAAAGTTGCGCAGGCTTCTTCCGTTTAGGATTTTCTAATAGATGCTGCTCAATGAATCTACATATCAGACGTTCGGTATTTTCACTTTTAAGAAGTAAATTTTTCAGTGTAAGTTTCTGATATGTGGTTAAAATTTCATTTTCCCAAAAATTACTGTTACTGGAAAATTAAATTTCAATAGCAAAATTACATCCTGACCTGCAACCTTGACCAGTCGCGAGGCAATTTTAACGGGGGGATTAAATCAGGTTTCAACCGAAAGAGATAGTCGTTGGTATTTGCATCTATAAATATTTTTTAATTTAAATACCACTACATATCCTCTTTAAAAAAAATTAAAAGCATTGTTGGAAAATTACGGTGGAACAGAGGTGACATGAAATATATTTTTCATATTACGTGCGCACGTATTACCTTTTACGTGCGCACGTATTAGCTATTACGTACGCACGTATTACCTTTTACGTGCGCACGTAGTAACCAATAAGTGCGCACGTATTACCTAAAAGTAATACGTGCGCATGTAATAGGTTAACCAATACGTGTGCACGTATTATCTATTAGTAATACGTGCGCACGTAAAAGTTAATACGTGCGCACGTAATAGGTAATATGTGCGCACGTAAAAGGTAATACGTGCGCACTTAATATGAAAAATATATTTCATGTCACCTCTGTGCCACCATAGAAAATCATTTGAAAGATAGATTTTAATTCACAGTTAAGGTTCTATGCTGCAAAACAGTTTGGACTTCATTCCTTTTGTGGAAGTTTAAAGTTGGCCAATCAATGAACAAATGGTTAGCTCTATTTAAATGAAACAATCTACCAAATACTCAAACCAGGAATTTTTTTTAAAGATTTTTGTTTTTGTATCAGGAAAGGGAAAACTTCAGCAGTAAAGAGGGAATTTAATCCAGGACCTTCTCAATACTAGCAAAATGCTCTAGCAACTGAGCTTTCCTGTCCACCAATTTCCTCCTTTTTCTTTTTGATTAAGGAAAATACCAGGTACTACCCTGGGACCAACCTGTTGATCTGTCAGTTTCCAAGGTTGAATGAGCCTCTAAAATTTAACAGGAAAGCAAAGGAATGATTTTGATATAAATTTTCAGTTTTGACATTTTCTTGAAATGACTTTAAAATGGTCTCAAGGTCAAAAATTAGTTTATAACCTTGTTTTTCTCTTTTATACTGTTATTCTGTTTAGCTATTTATGAATAAATGTACATGTATACTGTTTCAAGACCTTATATATTTAGGATGTACCATTCTAAGGGACAAGTCATATTTAATTTGCAATATTGTGGCAGTGAGGCCCAAACTGGTTGACAGTCCATGTAATTATTATGGGCCTTAAGTTTTTCAAATGCAGTGTAAAAGCTGCTAGCATGAGGTATGAGAAATGAAATCAGAAATGTGTATATATAGCACATCAAAATTAAACTGGGTATTTTTGTTCGATTCGAAACATTTGATATTTACATAAACATAGATTAAAGCTGCATTAAGTTTTTCAATTTTTAAAATTTTTTTTTTGATTTTCTAAAAATATATATTTTTTAAAAAAGATAACTTCTAATCACAATCTGTGAGATTCATTTTCTAAAATTTCATTCCTTTTAGCTGTAAATAAACGGAATTCTCTAACCCGGTGTTTCCAAGCAGAACCTCATCAAGACAGACTTGAGAAACAGCATAAAACCTGCATCATTAGACAATCTGATGAGAATTTCTATTGAGGGACCTCCATGCTCAGACTTTAACTATGATAAAGCATATGATGTTTGGGCCAGTATGAAACCAAGGAGAATTCTTCAGTGATGTGTATTGAAATGTGTTTGACCTCAATTTTTGTACATATAATTAGTGCTATGACGTAGTGACTTAAGACTCAGTGCTGCATAAATAAAATTTGAAATTGAGCAGATAGTGACTTAGTGCTTCAAAAAAGTAGAACTTTCATAATGATGCCATATTTTTTTGACACAATGTTGATTTTTTGTGATTTTTTTGTAGGTACAAGGGTTTCATGTGTTTTTTATAATGGTTTATGTGTTTGTGTGTGTCTGTGTCTATGTGTGCTGGGGGGAGGAGCGTTAGAAGATAATTGTGTCAGTATGAAAGTTGGAATGGTTTATGCGGTATTGTTACATTTTCAGTTTTATTTGTAATAAATTTTCAATCACAACCAGTTTGTCTTTTCTTACTTGAATTTTGAAAATGGCATGACAAGTATTTGTATTCTAAGTATGATCAGGATAAGCCTTCTGTCTGGTAAAAGTGAAAAAAAAGCAATTATGTCATTTGATTAATGGCTTACTCTAACCATACTTAGAATTATCAGACTTTTAACCACCACAATATTATCATCTTAGAACTTGAGCTACTTATCTAGTCATAAGTAAACATCAGAAATGAATCCTCAGAAGGTAAAAAACATGAATAAAGAATTCAGATTGCTGGAAAATTCATAATTTAACATCAATATTTTGAAAAATTTCTGGGGGAGCATGCCCCCAGACCCTCCTAGGTGGTTCCCTTGCTTTGCTCGGTCACATTTGCGACAGAAATTTTTGATCCAGTGTGAGCCCTGAACCGGTTGGTCAATGTTTATCGATGATTAAATTATGAGCCGGGAGCATGCCCACAGAGGTACGAAAAAACCAATGAATCGAAGGTGAAACATGACAAATTGCGTTATTTGTCCGTCATTAATATCTAGATGTATTTGAAATGATGTTATGTCAACTTATGTGTCCTCCTTTACTAAGTCACAAATGACAAATTCAATGAACTTCTGTGTTTAATTTATCGTATTTCATTGTTTTGAAAGTTGTGTTTAAATGACCCGTTTTTTTTCATGACGTATCCATGTTCTAATATTAGATCCCACATGCTACATCTCATTGGGAAATTATTGTTGTTTCTGTATTTATTTGAGCTTTTATTGTTGAACCAAATGTAACATTGTTCATTAGGAACTTCATTCATTAGATTAGCACCGTTTTAATTTTTTCTTTGGAAAACTTAATGCAGCTTTAAAGCAATTATGATGAATGAAAGTTGTATTTTAAAGCAAATGATTTGAGAACAGAAACGTTACATCATTTTACTTTGATCTGCACAAATCAAAATATACTTCCACAAACTAAATCAGTATCAGTTTAGGCCAAGTCAAAATTGACTCGTTGAACTGTAGTCTAATAATTTTTGTATTTAATTTCAGAGTAATCAAACAATTTACAGAAGATATTTAAATACAAAATGTGATACATTCACCAGATCCACAAGGAGCTCCAACACAAGATTACCATTCTACAGTTCTTCTTGGTTATGTCAGATTAATTCAACAGAGAATATTTTACTCAGGAGTCGTACATACAGTAAAAATGTTCCTCGTGATCCAGTATTAAACCAGCCACTTAAACATCCATTAAAAGGTGATTTAGTTTATGTAGCAAATTTCTCAAAAATTACTAGAAGAGTCAAGGCTTTAACACTTTTTAACAGCATTTTATTGCTTTCTCTTCAGCCTTTTTTGATAAATGCATTGAACCTAACAATAATACAACAACATCCAATAAGATTGACGTTTTATTGTTTAGCATTTATATCCGTCATTGGCAATGGATTAAATTTTCACAGAGTAGCCAAAACAGGTGCTTTGTATATTTATTTCAATAAGAAAACAGGAATATTCACTGCAACAACAATGGGATTTTTTATGCAGCCTAAGGATTTTGAATTTAAGGCAAAAGATGTAAAGTTTCCAGATGATACTTTTCCATATACTAATATAGACATTAAAGGCAAACATTTATTTATTGATTTATCTTCCTTTCTTTCACAGGAAGCTTTTACAAACATGTTGGGTTATGATAAAAAAAAACTTGAATCAAAACCCAATAAGAAAAATATAAAGCGGTGACAAATTTTATCCTTTCTGAAATTTTGGATTTAAATTTGTAGATTAAAAGTCAAGTTTTTATGTTTATTGTTTTGTTTTTTATTTAAGTTGTTTTACAAATTCACTTTAATAACTTCATGTAATAATAACAAAATACCTTTTAGTAATTAAGAATTTTTTTCACTGAATAAATGAAATCTTACTACTATTGTGGCTATAAGGTATTGTATGGTAGGTGATTTAATTTCTAGGATGAAGATCAGATGTATCGAATACCATAGTAGATTAATGTAATCTTCAGCTGGAATTAAAAAAAATTTTATCATGATTTATCATACAACTAAATCCCTATCTATCATGATATTTGAATGAATAGTCATAAAATATATTTGTATACATGTGTATGCTATTTCAGTTGGTAGGAGGTTGGGAGTTTGAACCCCAGTCAAGTCTTACAAAAGACTTAAGAAATTTGTGATACTGCTTCCTAGCACGACACTCAGCATTAAGGTGACAGAGTATCAACTGATTCACACAAGGCTATGTATAATGTGATTTGGGTTGTGGTATGCTTGTCTTCAGAATACTGACTCCATGAGCTAGCACCTTCACAAAAAATCAACCTGAGTGTGAACTAGTACAAGACAGACTGTAATACACATTTGCATATCACGGACATACATGAACTTTTTCTTAGATTAATCCTAAAGAGATTAATAACCTTGCTCTTGACATGAGTTGTTGATTAATTCTTGATGCGACATAAAACAATATAACCAACCAACCATTTCTGTTGGAAGAATGAATTAATTATAATTTGTTATCTGATTGAATCGAATCATGTGTTAGATGAACATATCTCTGATGTATTATGGTATATAAATAACTCCATGCCATCATCTTTTATAAGAATAAATCTCTGTTGTTATGTAATTGATTAATGAAATTGATCACTATGTGATCGATGAATATATTCCTTTTATTATTTGTTAGATGAATCTGTTCCAACTGAATGAGTCCCTGTCATGGTTAAAGAATCTCTTTATCACCATATATTGAACCTTTTGTTGTTTATTGAGCTCATCTTCACCATATATTGAACCTTTTGTTGTTTATTGAGCTCATCTTCACCATATATTGAACCTTTTGTTGTTTATTGAGCTCATCTTCACCATATATTGAACCTTTTTGTTGTTTATTGAGCTCATCTTCACCATATATTGAACCTTTTGTTGTTTATTTGAGCTCATCTTAACCATATAATGAACCTTTTGTTGTTTATTGAGCTCATCTTAACCATATATTGAACCTTTTGTTGTTTATTGAGCTCATCTTCACCATATATTGAACCTTTTGTTGTTTTATTGAGCTCATCTTCACCATTTATATCAAACTTTTTGTTGATTTGTTGAGCTCATCACAAATGAACCTTTTGCTGATCTCACCACCATATATTGAACCTCTTGTCACTGCTAACCTCACCACTATCAAACCACTCGTTTTGATGACTTCATATCATCATATATTGACCCTTTTGTTGTTTTGTTGAGCTGTGCAATTACTTGTAATTTAAATGTTGTGTCTACAACTGTTAATGTTCTGAGCCAATAAAGATGTATGATTGTATTTTTATTCTAATGAAAATAACAAGGAAGACAAATTTATATCAAATTGTGTTTTATTATAATTAAAAAAAATGTGATGAAATAAAAAAAAAATGTGCAATTTGTATCAAAATATTCTAGTTATGTAAACAAAGATGATTACTCCATACATGTAAAACAGGTAAATCCCTCCTACAACTACAAACTGTACAGCTTAAAATGAAAAAATAACACTTATATCCCTAAACATCAACAGACTGCCCATCGGACATGAATATTTACTCTATATCATTATAAATTAATGGATTGTCACAAAGTACATCTTGTTTCGAAATTTAACCTTTAAAGTTTGATAAAGCAGAACCACAATTAATTGTAGAGTGTAAAATAACTGTCATCTGTACTCTGGGCTTTCATCTGGTTCTTAAGATTTTTGTTTAACCGTAGTCAAGACTACATACATCCAGAAAGAAGCTGTAATATTTAAATAATTTTACTCTTTAATTAAATATGTTGAAAGATGCTTTTACCCAAACAAGTCAAGAGTCAAAATGAAGCCATTATCAAGAAAAGGCTGCTAAAAAGAGGGGAGTGAAGAATTTGTCTTAACGCCCAACTCAAGAGCATCTCGCTTAACTCAAGAGCATCTTGTTTAAATCAAGAGCACTTAACTTAAGAGCATCTCGCTTAACTCAAGAGCATCTCGCTTAAATGGTGTTGGTCAGTTCTGAGATGGCAAGCAAAACTGACAATGCTAAATAAGAACTTTAATGGCAAGGTTTTTGCATTTCTTCAGAAATAAATAATAATAATAAATAATATTAATCACAACCATACAAACATATAGGACAAGGGGTGGGCTGGGGTTGGGCAAGAACAGTATCACAATACTAATCTTTGTACTGGAATGTTAGCAGATTATATTTAAAAAAAAAATAGAGACAATAATCTAAATTTGATACATGCATCATTAACATTACCTAAATAATGTATACATCTATGTATGATCTAACATGTAGGAAATTGGGTGATCACTTACTACAGAATTTTGTGTTTACTTTTGGGAGTGGGTTTTATTAAGGAGTTCTTTCTTAATCAAAGAAAAAAAAAACCCTAATTAGAGCAAAATAAATCTGAATTTCTCATTTTGGTTCACAACACTGAATATATGTAATATATAACCATATACATGTATATAAAATAAAAAATACTACAGTAAAAAAAATACAAGTACATATACAAAATTAACAACTCCTGTAATAACGAGAAAATAATTATAAATAATGATAATGAACAGTACAATAAGTAATTGTCGAGGGATTTGACTTTTTGTCAATAAATGATCTGATGTTACATCATATTACGATAAATAATGGGCTTCACCAATGTGCTATGTTATACACAAAAACATTTGTACAGATAGCATGTTCATATAATCCATATTAAAAATCTTTAAGATATGAAAAGTAAGGTCAATCATGGAAAATATTTTATTCTTTAAAAAGACTTGCACATGTTCAGTATAAACCTGTTATACATGTAAGATAAATATTGGCTTTAAACCCTAAAGAATCAAAATATCACAACAGAATTTGCCTACAATCATGTATTTAAAAAAGAATTTTTTCTAAGATCTTTAGATGTATGCATCCCAGTGACTTTAGCTACAACATATGTACATGTATATGTGAATTTATTTTAACAAATGTCAAAATGTTATTATCTGTAAACCACTTAGACCAACCTCACCTGTAAACATTTCATAATCTTATCTGTTCTCTTGTAGAACCTAGTTAAAAGATTTTCAGCACAAATCTTTCAGAGTATCACAAAGTACATTGGTAAACACCATTTCTATATGTATCTATAATTACCGGTTATCATTCCGAATGACCATGTATTATCATAATGATTAACTCTGATATGTCAAATTTATAAAATAAAATTACATGTATTATACACAACCTTTTGTTCCTTTAAAGTGCAGGTGATGAAGTTTATATGAAGTAAAATTAAGCACCAAATAAATAGCTTGTTAATCAATACTGGCATAATACATCATGCTTAACAGGACCACATGTATTCTCACCTGGCAGTCTATGTGTAATTTTTAAGAGAATAAACTGTAAATGATCTCATGGATAAATATGATGTTGTATTGACTACATATAAAAATTTTTTTGAATAAAACTACTTGTATCTGTTTCTTATTAAAACAAAATATTCAAAACTAAATTAAAATTTACCCATAATGTTCTTTTGTGGACTTTGTTTAATCCTAATTTAAAATAACATATAAGTTTAATATTATCATGAGTATGTTATACAATATAGTACTATATTGGTCAAAGAATTTCTCACACCTGATGTAAGGGTTTAAACAAAAGAAACTTAGTCAAATTGTTCTTATAGTTTTTTAAGAAAACCGCCAACATATTTACCCTTGCCATGTTCAACATTGTCCTTGTATGTTTCAAAGTTCAACATATTTGATTCATATAAATTGTTCATTTCATTTTTTTTTTTTTTGCAAAGTAACAATGACAACCATGGATAAGCATTCAAAACACCTGACATATTTTTGTAACTACAAACCAGGGACCTGACATATTTTTGTAACTACAAACCAGGGAACTTCACGACCAAATCATATGTTTATCATGTTTCAGAGTATATTTTTCTTTGTATGGACAGATACATGTAGATGCACAAACACACAATGCCATGCTTAAATTTCCAACTATATCAATTTGCGCAAAACGTTGATTAATACATAAATTACTGTATATGTGTATACAACAAAACACTGCTGAATGGTGAACATTGATAGACTATAAACAAAGTCTGATGCAACAGATAATTAAAGCATCTAGAAACACATGGCTGACCAATCAGTCTTGGTTCATTGTTGTGCATATTGAGAATTTCAACAAAATAAAGATTACAAAAGCTGTCAGAACAGCACAGCTTGCCTGTACATTTAACGTATATTTAGTGTAACAATAAACTCGAATAAAAACACAATGATAAAGATGACAAAAACAACTAAATTCACTTTTTCTGTACTTTTGTATAGGTGAAATGAAGAATAGTTTCCAGAAAAAAATATGGAACTATAAAATGAATTTAAAATTAAATATGTCATTCGAATTACAAATAAAAAACTATAAATTTTAAATACAGTACTGAAAATGTACTAAATTTACTCAAATGACCAAATTTTTGACTGCTTGGAGAATGTCATATATTGTTTGATAAATGAGCTTTGTGTGAATTGCTTTGAAATAAACATAAAATTTGTTCATATATCAAGGTGGTAAAAAAAGTTTCGCTTAAGTAATGTATGTAAATACTAGTATATTATTTACTACTTAAAAATACTTATAACCTTTAAATGGAATATTTTCAAATATTACGATCTGTAAATGAAGCATGAATATTTGATCACTTCATAATGCTGTTTGGTAGGAAACTTTCTTTTTCAAAATAATGTCATTTCTAGCGTGCTTGTAAAATTATCCTATTTTTATTGTCACATAGTCATGGAATGCAAAACTACATTATAATTATCTGAAGTTTATCATCCCTCATGAATTACAGATTTACAAAATACAATGTGTTATAAAAAGCTCAATATTCTTAAGTTTTTGTAATATTAAATGAATTTAAAAAAATTTCTTTATAAAATTGTATCTCGTCATGGAATGTTGACATATATGGCAGTTGTTTTTCCTTTATCTTTAAATATTTGATTTAACTGAATTCTTACCAGTATTTAGTCTTGTGCTCAATGCTGGTTATGGTGAGAGAGGAGAGTTATGATACCACACTGGTGGTTCTACATTCTATTTAGTATTGGTGCAATATTTTATAACAAAAAAAAAAAAAATCTAAATTATATGTCAGAAATAATATCATAATAAAAAAATTGTATGCATTACAGAAATATTTCCTTTTTATCTTCTGTTATAGCACTGTCTATTGCATTCAATCCGATTCAATGTTAAAAAAAAAGTAACCAACAAAAATTTATTAACTTCTGGGGTTTACTTTAAACAATAATATTTTACATACCTACAAACATACATACAAACATCATATATATAGCTTTACATCACAACCAACAATAATTATATTTCAGCTAACAAACAATTAACTTATTAAGTGTAATATACATTTTTCAACTGGCTGACAGCTATAAAACATCATGATTGCACTTCAAAATTAACTGAAGTGACAAAAGAATATATATCAAATTTGTAAAAGTATTTTGATTAAAGGTGGGATGAATCAAGGTATTAACTAAATGCCTAATAAATGGCACTGTGTATTGAAAATATATATCTGATAGTAATTCTTATATGTATTTGCAATAAACTTTGCAAATCATTATTTTTGGGGAAAATCTACATTTTGTATTCATGAAAAAATCGACATTTCATATACATGAACTGAAGTGTAACTAAGTGAAGTAAAGATGTTTTAACATCCAATCAAAATTCTTTTATATATATATTAAGGCACTTGGAAAAACCAGAGTGCCTAAATATGAACTTTAAAAAAACTGACTTACACTAATGAGATAGAATCAAACCTAGGCATCTAAAGGCAAATGATATCCATAAAAACAGCACTTAAGAATAATGGCCACTGTAAGCCCATATATGTATTGAGCTAGATGAGTTAATAAAATAGTTTTAAAACAATTGTAAAACAATTGTATCTAAATGTAAATTACATTTCAATAAGAAAATGAACCAAATTGATAATATTTAATTGCATTTTTCATAAATATTGAACAATAACTAACCATATTGCACAAAAATCTAGAAAAATTGAAGATCAGAAACATCAAATGTATAAAATAGTGTAGATAATGACCTTGACACCAATTTATTTACTGACCAAAAAAGGACTGAAAAGTTTGGAAAAAGAAACAAGGTCAAAGTTAAAAGATGTAGAGCACAAAAAATGTAAATGACAGCCTGTTGGTAAAGAAATGTTCTGCTCATAATTATATAGCACCAAAATAAATTGCATGGCCATCCACAGTAATTTGGCAGTGTGCTTATAAACATTTAACATCCTATACAGGATAAATATGGAGAATGAACATGAAATCAACACATGTAAAATAGATATTGTACCCTACTTCATGATCCTACACATTACCCTATCAGAAAAGTATTTACTCTGCCAAAATACTGTAGAAAATCTGTAATACAAAACATTTTGCACTTCTAATTACAATAATCAATGCATAATAAACATTATATTTTAAGCTCACATTACTGGCACAGTTTACAGATAAATTAGCAATGATTCTGCCAACATTTACTCTCTTTGTTTCTCTAATGTTTATCACTTCTGCTGGTTATATATGGAACAACTACATCACATATTCTCAAAATAATAATCATCAAGTTATGTGATGCCATAACCAGAGAAAATGTTAGTACTGCACAAACAGTATGGAATATCATGTGGTACTCATGTTATTAGCAACTGCATAAATTAAAATAATAACGCCTGTATTTCATAATGGCACAATCTGCTCCTATTTACTTTACATCATTCTAATAAAGAGGAGGGGGTGACATAATGACAAAGTAATGAATGAAATTATCTAACATGCTCTACATTTAAAACATTCAAATGATTTAGACAAAATCAAGCATGCATATGCATTAATCAAGATGATGTTTTTGATGATGATGATAGTGATATGTTAATTATGGATGACTTTGAATCAAATTGAGGCTAAAATGTAAAATGACCTTTTTCACAATGAACAAGGATTTATCTAGGATGAAAAAATGAAAATATATTAAATATCTAATCCATACAAAATTACATGTTTACATATCAAAATATCAATTTAGAATTCGATGATTGATGAAATAGTTCCAAGTACACAAAATACATGATGTGCATTGTATACACAATAAAGATAAAATTGTTATTTACAAAGACTTAACCATGGTAACATGTTTTGAAATTAGCTTTACCCTGCTGATTTTGACATTAAATTATGCTGTTACATGTAAAATCCTCACATGGTGATGAATATACAATGTTTCCATAGCAACATGTCTACATTAGACATGCAACCCACAGCCACACCACAAATTTATAAAAAGGTGACGTTAAGATGACATGATGTTAAATTTTGGTCCTTGGTATGTTGTACTCTCCATTACCACATGGATAACTCTAAAGGCTTTTAAATCCTCAAAAATTTGGTCCATTTGTTTTATATTTTTTTAATTTAATAATACCATGTGTATCTCTTAAATTATGTCTTTGGTAATTAGCTACTTTTAAACTATCCAAATAAAAAGTAATGGAATCAAATTCCAGTGACCTTAAATAATACTTCTTAAAGACCTAATAATGTAGATATGAAACACAATAAGACAGTGAGGTCCCTGACTAGTGCTACAAAATACATGTACCATAAATAGTAACTATAAATCCTCATCTGCTAGTCCATACATATTGGCTAATTTAGAAAATTTAGGTCCCCAGTCATTTAAATAATCATAATCCTGATCTCCTTCACTAGTTCCTGTGTTTAGTGAACTTAGAGATCCTGCGTCACTACTTCCTCCTTCATAAGCAAATTCCATTACATTATCATGAGGTGGAGCATTAGGATCATCGTCTGCATCTCTCAGACGATCATCAATAAAATGTTCAACATCTTCCCCTTCACCAGGTGGTGCTGTAAATAAAAATGAAAAATATGTTACATATGTTCTGCAACTGTGTAAAAAGTAACCCTTTCAATTTTTGTATACTGCTTACAAGTAAATTTGTCAAAATTAATTGACATCTGTCAATGTGTATACATTTACAGCAGCAGATATATATAGATATGTCTACTGAAATCACTTAAATACTATGTTCCATGGTAAATGGAAGGAAATTGCTAAGATAACAACATACATGTGAGAGTACCAATAGCTTTGTAACTACGATGTGACGCAGGTCTGGTCTTATTATATACACATGTATATATAGTTTCACTATAAATCTAATGCATTAGTCTGACAGCAAATGAGAAAAGTAAAAAGTGGAGCCATTTGTCCCAACAAAGATAATAATCTTAACATCAAAATAAACATATTTGTTTTGTATGGTCTCTTTTTGTGACTTATCACCATTTCTGCTCAATGTTTGTGATATTTGAATGACATGTATCATGAACACTCTGAAGTAGCTCAATTAACAAAAACCTTTAGCATCCATGGATTTATGTTTTTGGCCTTATCAGAAATATCTTCTCATTTTCAACATAAGACATTAATCTCAACAGAATGATTCCTCTGTAAATTAACATTTCACAGGTATTCTTTCTGATGATTACACTAATGATTTTAATTTATTTGTACTACTAGTACATGAATGATTTAAATCATTACATCTTTGAGCTAAGTCAGACCTAAAGATGAAGGTGATCGAAGATGAGAAGAAGGTGAAATCTGTCAATCTTTTTTTAAAAGCAATAGTTAATAGCAAGAAGCAAAAAGTATAACTGCATGTTATTTTCAAAATGAAATTATTCTCGGATATAAAATAAATACATGTATAACATATTCTTCTGCTAGATAAATTATTTATATAACATATACTGCATCTTGATGTTAAAACTGTAATAATTTTACATTTAAACAGATATATTCTTTTTATAAAAAGTGACTAATTTTTTCTGTTGAATTCCAAATGTGATATAATTATCTGTACAATGGGGAAAATGTTTTATAAAATACAATAGACATATAAAAATTTCCAACCTACAGAAATATAGATAATGAAGTAGTCATGACTGCAGTCTCGTAATTCAAGGTGTGAACTGGATGATCTTGTTGACCAAGATATTGCGTCATTGCAGTAAATTCTGATAATGATTAAATGAGAAAAAAAACCTTGAAGTGGACTTATGTTTTTACTTCACATGAATTTAACAGTATTATGTACTAACTTGATGGTGGAAGTAGATTTAAACTTACATTGTTAATTTCATTTAAAATCTCCCATTGTACAGATAATTATACAAAATGTACATCAAAGTAAGTTATTTCCCTGTTCTTGTTACAAACCTACCTTACTTTTAATCTGTACTTTCTAAAATCATTTAAATTCAATTCATATTTTATTACCATATAGTACAGTTAAAGAGAGAGAGAGAGAAAAAAGAAATATAATACAAATAAGAGTCACTTGTCCTCAGTTCCAGCGATTGTTTAATAAAGGAGCCTTTTGTTTTTACTTGTTAAAAAAGTATACATCTACTACATTAACAGGACAAAATGACAGAATGAACAATACATATTCTTTCCAAATATACAAATACACAGTCTTAGTTTCAGGGGACTTTCAAGTGATATGTAAATTTTTATCAAATCAAATCAGTGAATATCTTAACTTAAACATTATTAAGAAATTTTGCCTGTGTCAATGGATAAATTTACAGTAGACTTTTTAAGATATTGTCTGGTTCAATACTGATCAAATATTCAAAAAAGACACCATTATTAAGTGTTTAAACGAGTGAACCAGTACTAAAAATATAATCAGTCCATAAGCCGGGAATGTACAGTAAATGATTCTAACTTTGAATCATTGAGTTAGATTACATGTATTAAAGCTAATTTATTTTGTAATTTCTCATAATTCTACAACAAAATTTATGGATTGGGGCTTTTTCGCATCACAAAAGCCTGACAAGAAATCCAGGACTCACAGAGAGAAGATTGTTAATCTTACCTCGTCCTAACGGTTTGTTGTATGTGGCCCTGTCTATATGACTAGTATTATATCCTTCTGGTTTACGTAATCTTGAAATATCGTAACCATCTTGATCTTCTTCACCTACAGACAAAAATCAATTAATTTTTTTTTTGAAAAATCACAAATCACAAATTTAAATTTTTTCCCATTAACTAAAGATTTTTAACAAGTAAATTTGAATTCAAGACATACTGGCTAAAGAAATGTGAGTGCAATGTCTTGTTCTGCCCGGCTAAAATCATGCTTTTATTGCATGAAGCATGAAGAAAAACATCTATGATAACTAAGAGATCAGACATTTAAGAAATAATTCCAAACAAATGATGAATAGGTTAATCTATAAAAAAAATTGTTAAGACCTCATAAGTTATTATCCTGTCAGAAAGTTGACTGTGGCAAAATATTTTATCAAAAAGTTATCAAAAAGACATTTTACTCCTATATATTCTTACCTGCCCCTTCTTCATCATGTGCAGCTAAATTCTCTCGAATATCATCATACTGATCATCATATAATACTGCCTTATCATCTGTCTTTCTACGTAGACGTCGAGCCACCAAGAACACAAATAATGCTATCACTGTAAATATATAATGTGTTTTATTAGTTTTCAGTCCTTTGTTTTGTTATATGTTATTGTGTAGTTCTTTGAAAATACAAGATTTCCACAGAATTAAAAATCTCACCTGGTTAGTTTTTGATTAAGTAGAAATACATTACTTTAACATAAACTTTAACATACTTTTGCCACCTTTGATGACACCGGAAAAGTAACACCTAAGTCTTGTCTTATGGCAATGCCAGACTCCAAAAAACATATAACCATTTACCAGATCCATATTTAATTTCTAATTTGTCTATGGTGGAAAAATAGGTTGAAAAAAATTTTTTTACTGTCAACAAATTGGAAAGGGGTCCCAAGAATGGATTAACCTGATACAGAGATGTCAATAAAAGCTGGTAGCTGGCTAAAATTGACTACTATTTTAAAAAGTTTGCCATTTACTTTTATACCAATTGATTAAAAACTTTTAGATTTTGGTTGTCAGTGGAGACTTAAGTGTCATAAAAAATCCCACTACTTTTTAAAATATCACTCTTAAAAATTTCTAATATACATCTAACCACTCATTAAGAAACCATTTCACGTGAGAAATTCTTATAGTAACCATTTATGTTTTTTTCAGAACTTCTGAAGATACTGAATACCAAAGTTGAACATTTCTGAATTTTTTTCATCCAAAAACTTTTTTTCTATTATGAAAATTAACCTAACCCAATCACAAAAATTTATATACATATACATCCATTCTTTCCTTTTCTGAATGATACAATATACTTACATATAACAACAAGAAGACTAACAGCCACAATGATAAAAACTTCATATTTCACGCCTCCTGATGCTACCTCAGTTACAGCTAACTGATTACAGAGAGCACCTTTCCATCCAGGTGGACATAGACATTTAAACGTTTCCGGGAAATCCTGCTCTATACAAGTCCCACCAGAATAACAGGGATTGTTTGGACAGTATAATATACCAATACATCCTTGTCCAACACCAGGCTGACTTCCTGCTGGACATCTAAAAAGTAGGAATAGCAATGTTGATTTATGTACTATACTAAGTGTATTAGTTGATGAGAAAACGCATTTTAAAGCTGAGATGAGCTAGTACAGTAAGTTACCTTTAAGCTGGCCATCTTAATTTTTGAATTTATTTATTTAATTTTTATTTATTTATTTATTTATTTTTAATTTATTTATTTTTTATTTGCAGAATGTTGTGAATAGTCTAGGAAAAATTGTAAATTGTATAGCAGGCTTTGTTTTAACGAGGATATCTTTTAAGGGAATGTTTATAAGGAGGGAAACTTAATGTAATGCTAAGTACATGTATTAGTTCTACATGTTCATCTATAAATACAAAACCAACCTTCGGAGAATCTTACCTTTTATTGTCTACGTTTTATGTTCCAGATAAAAAGCTTTAAATAATTAATTCTGAAGATCATATTGATCCGTTTTAGTTCTTACGAACCTGCATTCATGTTTCCCCCATAGTGGATAACATTCTTTTTGTATAGGTGCCCCCTCTGGACATCTAATGGCAGCACAATCATCCCGGACACATCCCATGGCAACATTTGGATAATCTTCTAGTTCTGCTGCAGGACTTAATGGATTTTCTTCTGTTTTCATTGGGAACCACTTTTCATCAACTCTGATGTCTGTTATACATGCTTCAGAAAAATTCAACAACCAATGAAGAAAAGTGATAACACATGTATTTGTTATTTTGTAAATAATTTCATTTAATACCTGACAAGTCACATGCATTGCACATGTGTCACACACAATTTGGATGTAAATCACACTCACATGCTAAACTTTCACAAACACACTCATTATTATCATAAGTTTGGTAACATTTTAGCAGCCTATACTAAACTCATAGATCTGGTAACATTTTAGCAGCCTATACTAAACTCATAGATCTGGTAACATTTTGGTTCCTTGTTTCATGATTTGTAGATTCCACCGCTGTTGTAGATGTCTCAAATTGCAGGTAAATGAATGATTTTACACCAATTTTTCTGGGGAATGCCTTGGTCTACAGGTTGTCACACACTTAACTTAGAAATCCCTTGACAGCTATGAAATTTAACAAATTGAGTTGAGGACATCTAATACATTGTATACATATAGGGTCTGTATGTCTCATCAAGTAAATGACTTACCAACCCTGAAGAAATTAACAAGCAATCATTGATCAGGGTTACAAATGGTAAATATAAGCTATCATTCAACTTTATGCCAGTTGTCCTAAATCAAACCATTGGCAGACTATGTCAGAAATTTGAATAAAATTCCAACAAAAACATATAATTTTTCAAAAAATAAAGGTCTTGCAAAGTTGTAGACTTTGAACCTCTTGAATGTTCTTAATTTCTAACCCTGTCCTCACTTCAGCAGGTTTATGAAAGCAAGGCTACTGTGAAAACAGTTTGTTTAATAAAAAATGCTGCATAATAACCCCAGACCAGGGCTCCACAAATGCCAGTAAGGTCAATCGGCGGTAGGCAAAAGGTACATCATACCACCCCCTCCCACTGATCAGCAAAGGGTACCCCCCCCCCCACCCCCCGAACAATTTTCTCTTCCTTTATAATAAACACACATCAGACAGATAAAGAAATAAATAAACATTAAAATTTTTATTTGAAAATATGATGTCATCGTACTGCTTTTTTATCTTTCCATAACTATCCAGTCGTTGGCAATGCAACAAAACAGTTAAACTGAATTCTGTTTGGTACATCAGGATATCTGTTGTTTTAATTATAAATTTTAAGTCGATGTGTGACAATGTCACATATATAGATAAATGCTCATAAATACCGCTTATTAATATCTTGCAAAAATCTCATCACTGGTGACTTAAAATTAATCGACATATAACAGATAGTAAAACCACGTGTAATGCGGTGATCATGTTGTTGTTGTTAGTAACCCCAAAAACCGTCGTTATCTAGTCAGCTCTTGTATATAGAATTCAGGGGAGGTTATTAACTATCTATAAACAGATCGATCAGGCACGTGTATGTGTTAGTATACTCTAGTAGAAACAATGTGAACAGGTGAAGCCACTAGTAATCAATTAACTTGTAAGGTATTAGGTAATTACCTGTGAATAGGGAAGTTCAGTGAATCTTGACACTGTCCTAAGTAATTTTAATTGTTAACAAGCCGGCATTTAAGAATTTTTAATCAGATTTTGTCTTACTATTATGGGAAAAGAGCTGATTCAGATATTTTTCAATCGGCTTTTTTAAGTTTGAGTCGGCGTTTTTTGCCAAAAATCAGCGTTTGTAGAGGCCTGCCCCAGACATAAATAATAAATAAATAATTGATAAATACTAAACTTACTTTTTGTAAGACCTTTACCACCAAAGTCAGCTTGTGGATCAAATATAACATGAGCTCCAGCCACAACATGATCACGTCTCATACTAAACAACTGGCTATCTGATGGTTTTCCCATTGTCTCATTGTAATATCTTCCTTCTCCACTATCCATTTTCAGTTGGAACCATCTGCCAATCCTCTTCACATAAACAGTGTGCCACTGGCCATTACTGGCTGGGGCATCGGAGAGGGACAAGTAAGAATCTGTGGTAGCGTAATCACGTAAATTATATGTCACTCTGACATGGCCATTTACAATCTGAAATGAAAATTTATAATTTGCTCAAATCTGTAAATAAAACTCTTTCTTTAAATACTTTCAGATGCCTTAAAAAAATTCTGAACCAAAAGGTAAAATAATTAGTTATAAAAAACAAAGTTTCTAAATTCTATTTTGCTAGTTTTTTCAAGACTACAACACACATCATTCATGACCACACAACTTCAGGTTTATATAAATAAAAATATTGGACATCTTTAATAAAGGCACCTTGGTAACCCAGTGGTCTCAAATGCCAGATTAAAGATCAGAGCACTTCTAATTACCTAGGTGTGAGTCCCACTCTAGTTCAAGAAAGCTTTTGTATTTTGCTTGCTCTGTACTCCAGTTTTTTTTCCACCATCCTAGAAATGACAGTCTCCATATAAGTGAGAATTTTGATTTGGGTATAAAAAACCATTACTCAACTCAACTTTAAAAACTTTCTTTACTATCAAATAATGCAAAGAAGCCTGAAGTTTTTTTCGTTTCATCAAATATCATTATTTTTATTATAACACCTATTTCTACAGAGTGGTACATATCTTTTTAAACTCCTGATACCATTTTTCTTTTTACTAATAGTAACAGGTATTTTTTTCATTTTATCTAAGATGTATGATGTTTATTAGCTGTTTGACATTACAGACAAGGTTACTGTAATTAATTTAGCAAATATAGTTGTATTTTACGAAGTGATGATTTTTAAGTAACGATAGCTATGCAACCTTTTCTTACCTCTAGAGTTATAGCTTCATTTGAATTAGATGGTAGATGTAATAAAATTCCATTAGCATCACGTGTTCTGAACCTCATCTGCATGTCAGTTTTACGGTCTTGTAGAATATTAAAGAATTCTCCTTTTAAAATCCATGTCATGTAACTCTGTGCATGCAAGTCTCTGATGGTTGTAGCTGAAAACAAGAAAAATTGATGAATAAATTTGAAAATATGTCTAAAATCAAAGAATTTGGAATGTACATGTAAAACAAAGAAAAGAAAGAAGATTCTTTTGCTATGTATTGTATGTTTAGGGTAAACTCAACCTGCAGATGTATTGGAAAAGGGTTCAAGACTGCCCTATCTAATGCCACAAGTAATTACCAATTTTTACAAAAAAAAAAAAAAAAAAAAAAAAAACTGCCCTATCTAATGCCACAAGTAATTACCAATTTTTACAAAAAAAAAAAAAAAAAAAACCCCACATGCACACTAACACACCTTACTTATATACATGCCAAAAAACTTACAAAAATTATCATGCTAGCTTCAAATATATAAAACTGTCAAATAACATCTAGATCACAAGTGATGAGTACTGTTGTATAAGCATGTAAATGTTATATGTTATGGGTATCAACAATAATGTAAACTCTAAATTATCATTTGAATAATTGAGGGTGATATATCTCAGAAAATACTGTCCAGCCAAGTCCACAGACAAAACCTGGAAGTAAAGCAACTGGACTGGACTTGTCAGAATGTAAGATCATTTGTTTTTAGTGTCATGAACTTCCTCCAATTTATGTTTTAGAAAAACTGAGAGAGAGAGAGAGAGAGAGAGAGAGAAGAGAGAGAAGCAAGACTGTTCTCACCAGTGTCACATCGAATGGAATTAGCATTTGCTGTTCTATAACCTGGTTCACATGTACACTTTACATCTAGCTGGTCAAAGTTAATCATCTCACATTTCCCATGGGGTCCACATTTTGACCCTCCCACAGAATTACATATATCATCTTCCCTTCCACAACGATTTTCGTGATTCTCACCAGGGTGGTTTTTACTTGTATGTAAATCATACAACTGAAAATAAGACATCAAAATATTAATCTGACAGTATGAATACATAATAACAAATGAAAATACTGGTAACATTAGCATGAAATCTTCTTACATAAATAAATAGATGAGTTCAACATGTAGAATTCATAGAAAATATTGACAAAATTTGCCCCCCAAAACAAGTTGCATATCTCCAATATGGATATAAACACTTGTACATGTATTATGCAAAATCTGAATACAACAGCCGCAAAACAGTGAGGCTTACAAATTACAAAATATTTAACATTAGTTCGATGAACTGACCAACAAATGGATGAACACAGCTAAGTGGCTACACATGTTTTCTTTGATGGAAGTTAAAATACATACATAACATACTAATAACTTTCTTCAAATGATAGTCTTAGCATTAGTTTGTATAGAGAATATATAAATGACTATACAAATTAACAATTTTAACATCCAAACTATTTTTAAACAATACCTCTCCATTGTGAACTAGATTTCTAATACATCCTTTAAATCTAGCATCAGTTATACTGTTACTGGGTGGATATGGTGGTTTGTTATAACGACCGCCAAGCTGTAACATCGTATTAACGTTCAAGTATTTATTACGTCCCTTGGTGGACCCACTGATTTCACATGGCTTTCGATCTTCTATGGACTCGCTGCCAGATTGGAAATCAGTTTTCTCACAGTGGTCTACCACCATCCTAACATTCTGTTATAGAAATAAAACAATGCAATATGTAAGAAAGTGTATAGTACAGATGTAAATTTTGTTCCAACGTTATCATTTCAGCAGAATAAATAATCTCAAAATGTCATTCTATGAAATTCCACAAAAAAGAAAACATTACAGATTTATTTATAGTGAAAATTTATTTTACTTGTAGGTTAAATTTTGTGAGATAGCACTTATTTTCTTTCGATCAATTATTACAGAAAACTGAACTTGATCTGCATTGTTTATGTTTAAAAATTGTGCAAAAAATGAAACAAATCCTTCTTTTTTTTTTCTCAAGTTATCATCTGAAAACAGCTAGGTAATAGAAAGACTGACAAACACACACCTATCAAGAAAATGGAAAGTATCATAAAATAAAAACCAATAAGTATGACGGAATATATAAAACTGGGATACCATTTACAAGATGTAAAGTAGTAGTCCTACCTTTCCTTCACGTATAACATCAATATGATGCCACGATCCATCATTTAATTTTTGCATTTTTGTATTGCCACTTGTGTCTTTTCCATCTAGATGTAATGGTAATATTCCGGTACCATGGTCAATAATCAATTTAGGATAACCACCATTCAATTCCAAGGCGATAAAATCACGCGGGTCATCATTATCCAACCTCTGTACAGGTCCATTGTAAAACAGTAATCCATTCTCATGTTTGGTTACAAATTCTATACTTGTAACACTATCTTCACACTGTGCTAAGTTAGGATACAGGGCATAACCATCATTAAATGTGTGATGGGTCTCCTGACATCTTTTACCATCAAATCCAGATGGACAATTACAGCTACAACAAGAAAGAAAATAAAATTGATTTCTCTTCTTTTTTTCAATAAAGTTCATATGAGAATTATTATACTACTAACATTTCTTTCTATAATTCTGGCATTTCTTCTGTTTGTTGAAAGCCAATTCCCTAAAAAGGTTATATTCCATATCTATACTTAGGGTCAATATAATGATGTTTCACATAAAGTGAGATATTGGGTATCTGGTAGTTAGGCCAAATAAAAAAGTAAATATGACAAAGTTGTTGTTATTGTCAAACAGACAAACAAATAAATAAATTTAAAAAAAACAAACACAGCAAAAGTGCCAACTATATTTATACCTTATATCACCCCAGTCATCTTTTTGACAATTTCCACCATTTAAGCAGTAACCAGGGTAACAGCCCAAAGGATTACTGAAATTCCTAGCTTTACAAGTACATTCTGGTACGACATAGGTCCTAACTCCGACAAATGACTTCCCTTTAGTGTTGACAAGGTTTGGTCTTTTCTCATCCACTTTTAGAATGTTTGAACAGCCTCCACTCTCACAAATCTCCTTTACACATTCATCAATATTCACCATGGCGATGGTAACATCAGCAGCCTGGGCAAACTATTTAAAGAAAATAAATTCACAATTCCTTATTTGCCTATTTTATACATATATTTTACTATAATTGGCTAGTCTGAATTACATTTCAAATGATGTCACCAAGACATCTGAAAATTTGAAAATTGAAAAATTAGCTATTCATTTATTGTATGTCAAATTGTTTGAAAACAGCCATGTACATATGGGAATAGTTGAAAAAAAAACTTAAATGTAATTATTATAAGGAGAGCTTTCAATCCAATCTCCTTACTGAAGTTGATGAGAGCCCTTTTTTCTAACACCCACCAAAATGGCAAAATGGAGATATAAACCGAATTTTGTGCCAAAAATGGGATTAAAAGCAATAACTCTGTTCATGTTAGTAAAAAATTATGGATTTGTACCAATGCCAGATTAAAAATCAACAAAATATCTATGTTTTGCTTTCTCCAATGCTGGGTAAATAATCAGTTGAAAGTGAACAGATTAAGTACTTTTAGATGTCAAAATTAACAAAATGTGCACATACAAAGTGTCATTGACAGTAGACCATCAAAACTTGACTGTAGATAGTTTCTCAAATAAGAAAATACTGAAAATATCCTATGTTGATAATTAGTAAGCTTGGTTAATACTTATACATGTATACCTCATCTTTATTCATAAGTACAATGCCAGTCAAGTTTACTAGCAGTGTAGTATGGAGATCCGTGGGCAGCATATCTGATGTCTGTATAAATACCAGTTGTCCATAACGCTAAATATATCTACATTTTCATAAGGTACATCAAGTTTCTTAGCCAATAGAGACCTGAAGTTTTCATAACTGCTGTTAGTTGACACAGATGGATTCCCTGGAGTTAATTTTTTCTCTACAAATTTTTCTTTTGTAGTACCTAGTAAATTTAAAAATAAATGTTAAGTTTAGACATAAAATCAAACAGGAGTTAAAGTTTGACAATAAAATAATCTGAGTAGGTATAATATTATTACGAAGATACTGTTGAATTCATTCTTTCTTCAAAAACAATATATTTTCTTTTTTAACATTAATATTGTGAACAGTAGCCACCTTTTTAGTTTGTATACATGTACAAAGCATTTGTGCTTTGATTTTCAATTCCAAGTTCTGAATTTTTATTGAAATCTGTTATCCAATGAATAATAAAACAACAGACTATTCACAGTCACAATAAAAGTGAAGCTGAATTTTTTTTTACCCAGTCAACATTTTATAATTTTAATGAGACCATTGGCACTTAGATGGCAAAGAAAACAAGAGTGCCAAAAAACTTTGACAAATGAACTAACACATTTTTTATACTAGAAAATGATGAACCCAAGTAATAAGGGTCTGTAAAACATAACTTCAGATCACTTTAGATCACTAAAAAGTTATGATGGATTTATATTTTATAATTAACAGAACTTAAATTTCAACAAAGAGAAGTATTTGTCTAAAAAGCAAGTACTATAATCATAATATCCCAAACTGCAAGCATTGGTTGTGCCATAGCCTGCCTGATAATTTAACCTAGCTAATGGTATATATAGTAAGCACTGTTAGAGATCAGAATGATTGACTGTATGACTGTTGAATGTCATATGCCACCAGGTAGCTTGCCTGTATAGATGCATTATTTTATAGTGGTTATTTCATATACTTAACATTGAATGCTGATGCTAACACAGAGCCAGGTGTCTAAAAATAATTCTTTAGTACTTCATACAGGTAATCTAAGAACCCTTTATCATAGATTCAATGCATATTACTTACCTATTAACCGAATGGAACCAGAGCTATATACAGCATCATCGGAGATCTCCTGAACAGTCACCCGTATTGTTGCTGTAGCATTCTTCTTAGTAAAAACAACATGATCATAAACATTCACTTCAAATTCAAATGTTCCACTTGGTACTCCTTTCAACATGGTTATTGAACCATTCTGTCTGTTTACACTGAAAATATACAGAAATGTCAAAACATACGGTATCATTCTTTAAATTATGTGAGAAAAGTGTATCTTGTTGTGGCACACTTTGATAATTGTCAGATTTCAGAAAAGCTACTTTCTGTTCAAAAACTTGTATCATTTAATTGTGAAGGTACAACTGTGCAAAAACTTAAAAACTTAAAACTTAAACAGTCAGGAAATTATTGTTCACAAGAACTGGTAAAATGACAATAGCAATGGAAATCATGGGCTCAGTTTACATAAAGATATTTTAATTAATTTATTTATTTATTTATGCTTTTTTTAATTTTCAGTGGCATCCTCAATTAAAATGGGTCAGACTCAATGGGCCGGGTTGTTTTTTAAATTTCTATTGAATGGGTGTAAAGTATGGAAGGAATTATAAATAATTGCACAAAGCAAGGTGCATAAGTTGTTTTTTTTTTTATACTTCACAGAAAGTCATAAAATGATGAATAGGTCCAACAATGACAATATATATGAGAGTATTGAAACAAGTATATATATATGTGTTAGGAAAATCTCAATCATTTTTTAACATTTTCTAAAGCTACACTAAAATTGAAAAAAATGTGCACCAGAAACTTTACATTGGAATTGACTGGATGAGATGGACAGAACAGGACAGATAGGCAACAGGGTGACAGCACCAGCTTTCCACACTTTCATCCAGTAGCTAATATTTTTGTAGTTCTCTTTCATATATGTATAATAATCCTATTTTTATCACAGACTTGAAATTTAAAACCTGTCACAGTAGGATGTAATGGCATAAAGGTTTCACTACATCATTTGAAGTCAGGTGCACATCTTTGATAATCTTTTGATATATACAGTACAAAGTCACTAAGTTTCAAATTCTGGAAAAATGGGATAAAATTCCTGAAATATTTGCAAAAAGTCAGATGCATATCTTCAATATTTATAGAAACATTCTGTGAAGTTTAAAGGTTTTTGATTGAAAATTGTAGGAGGAGTTGAGTTCACAAAGTAGATACCCCCAGTTCAAATACTTGCTAAAAAAAAAAGACTAAGTTTCAAAGTCTGGAAAAATGGGAAAAAATATTGAAATATTTCCATAAAGTCAGGTGCACATCTTCATTATATATAGAAACATTCTGTGAAGTTTCAAGGTTTTTGGTTAAAAACTGTAGGACCAGTTGAGTTCACAAAGTAAGGTACCCCCATTCAAAAACTGGCTAAAAGTGACTAAGTTTCAAAGTCTGGAAAAATGGGAAAAAATCTGGAAATATTTCCATAAGTCAGGTGCACATCTTCTATTTATATAGAAACATTCTGTGAAGTTAGAAGGTTTTTGGTTGAAAACTGTAGGAGGAGTTGAGTTCACAAAGTAGGTACCCTCTGTTCAAAAACTTGCTAAAAAGTGACTAAATTTCAGAGTCTGGAAAAATGGGAAAAAAATCTTGAAATACATGTATTTCCATAAAGTCAGGTGCACATCTTCAATATATATAGAAACATTCTGTTAAGTTTCAAGGTTTTTGGTTGAAAAACTGCATGAAAAGTTGAGTTCACAAAGTTGGTACCTTATTTTCTCTGCCCGCCCGACATTCACCATAGTATAAACCAGATTTGCACTCCGTGCAACCCGGCCAAAAATGATCGTTGGGCATTATCACAATGTTGTAACCATTGGACTTATTTGAAACAAAGTTAAAAATCTTTTAACATGCTGAAATGGAGAAGTTGATATTGAAATAGAGCAGACTCACCTGAAGAACTTTTTCATATGGTCTGGTCGGACAAAATAGTAGTACTTATCAACAGAATCTTTATCATCTAAATCTTGAGCATTAGCAGTACCTATCTCTATATTACCAAACATACCTACAAACAACAAACATTAATATAACAATACACTTTACATGTAAGTAGGGTATAAAGCATCAATTAACCACAGTGTTCATATAACTAATAACAAATATCTACATGTTTCTCAGAATTCCAATTTTTTTAATATTTTTAATATTTTCTTTTTTTTTCAATATTAAGATAAAAGTGACTTTAAAAATTTAATTCTGTTATTTATATTAATTTCCTGCTGGTTGTAAAATAAGCGAGTGGAGTAAGTGCACTTTAGTAGTGAATGTTTTAACCCCCGTCAAGATTTTTTCACTTACATCGAGGTAGTCAGTTCAAAGATGGTGAGAATAATAAAAAGCCCTGAAATATTCTGAGTTTATTTATGTATTCTTAGTTTTTAAATTGTCGCTTTCTTGCTACTTATCCATTTATGTAAAAAAAAAATTAAAATCTAAGTGGAGTAGAGTGGAGTAATTGTGCTCTACATCCTGTCAAGATTCTTTCAATTTTAATGCATGTAGTCTTTTCAGACATGGTGGAAGAAACCAGAATTCCTGGTGAATATAATAAGAATATAATCTTTATTGCACAAATGTTAAGAAGGTGTCACTTGGTATCCTAATTAAACAAAATAGCTATCACCTTACCCTTATAATTGTAGACAAATATTTCCTTAGTACCATCAAAATGTTGATTATTATTTTTATCATCGATCTCAATTGTAAGTGTTCGTGTTGCAGACATCTGTTCAATAGGTGGTCGGCCTCGTAAATCTGTCATGATGATTGGTAGATAATAAAACTTCTGTACCTCTCGCAGAAACTTCCTTGTAGATGTCACAGTTCCTATACCATTCCCACCACCACCATCTAAATAATATCAATGACAATTTAAAAATATCAAATCGTAAGCAAAAATATCAAAATTAATTTAGTAAGAACATTTTAATAATCAATAATTAAATTTTGCACATACTTAATTTTCTGATTGGTTTAAATACATGTATTTCTAATAAACTTAGTATAGAAAAAAAAACTTGGATCATACAAACTTTGGTTTCAACTGTGATGTCATAAGAAATCAAATTTATACATTTTCAGAGAACATATAAGATATGGTATACAGTTTTACAGCATATCTTTACATTATTTAGAAATAAAACACAATTTTACTGTAAAAATTATGACTGTGGTAAAAAACAACTGGCATACATTTTTAACTCAAAAATAAAAATCACAGACATTGGACAAAGCATCTGAGATTGTAAGAAAAGTTTGGCACATTTTTACCCCAGTTGGGTAGATATTTATATCAAAAACAAAATTAATTATATCAATAATTAATGCCTTGTTGCATAACAAAATCAAACATATCATCATTTAACACCTTGTTGCTAAATTAAAAAAAAATAAATAAAGTTTTAACTGCAGGAGAAGAAGTTCTTACATTTTTCATAAGAGTGCAAATTCTATATCAGCCTTGCAATCAACCGATAATCGTCTGTTTTGGTTGTATTTTTACACTTTATTGATTTTTTGCAGCTCCATGAAAAAACCCAATGATTTCCTGTATTTGTTAACACAATGTGTTGATAAAGCAGAAGTAGACACATAAATAGTATGAAAACAGCTTATGGGTATATTTTGTAAACAAAATTAAATTGTAAAAAATACTGAATACTAAAGCAATCTTCATGATAAAAAACTTTACCTTTAGAAACTTGATTGCTACTCATACAAAACCATGAATCTTTTCTTGAAAATGTGGGTATTAAAAATTCTGGATGGATTAAGGGTCCCAGTAGGACAGGTTTTACCAGAGTAATAGATTAGGGACACTTTGAACAATCTAGGATTTGTGTTTGGATTTTCATTTAAAATAAAACAATATTATTTTGTCTAATGTCTCAGATTCTCATTTTTGAGTAACAACACATATGCATTCTCATTCTTGAGTAATAACACATATGCATTCTCATTTTTTGAGTTATAACACATGCATTCTCATTTTTGAGTAACAACACATATGCATTCTCATTTTTGAGTAATAACACATGCATTCTTATTTTTAAGTAATAACACATGCATTCTCATTTTTGAGTAATAACACATATGCATTCTCATTTTTGAGTAATAACACATGCATTCTTATTTTTGAGTAATAACACATGCATTCTCATTTTTGAGTAATAACACATATGCATTCTCATTTTTGAGTAATAACACATGTATTCTCATTTTTGAGTAATAACATGCATTATCATTTTTGAGTAATAACACATGCATTCTCATTTTTGAGTAATAACATGCATTATCATTTTTGAGTAATAACACATGCATTCTCATTTTTGAGTAATAACACATATGCATTCTCATTTTTTAGTTATAACATATTTGCATTTCTATCTGATGAACAAGCAAAAATAAAAACAGACTTAGAGGAATAAGAATATGATCATAATTGATTTCCTACTACAGAAATGTACATACTGGGATCAAACTGAAGAATGAAGTCCTGCTTTCCTGTAGTCTTGTTACATGTTGGGTTTTCATCACATGGTGGAAGACTAAACGTAAATGGTCCTCCATATTTTTTAGTGTCCCTGTCTACTGCAGAGAAGATGGTAACGGTTTGTGGTGGATCTTCCTCTTCCATTATTTTTGGGATTTCATGCAAGGCAAAATCAGGTGCATTATCATTTAAGTCAGTTACCTCAATTCTTAAAGTAGCTTCACCAGAAAGTGGAGGGTCACCTGATTGAAATACAACATACACAAATATAAATAAGAATCACAATGGGGCCTTTCCAAAACAAATGCTTTCAAGTAAGAAATTTTTGGTTAGATAAGACAAGATTTTTTACTGTTTGATATAAAAAAAAATTCTTAGAAAAATAATTCAGCTTAGATTCTCTCCTGTCATCTTGTGTTGTCCATTTATTGGAGGCTGAGATTTCAATTTTCTCTGTGTGCGATTGTTTCATACTTGGATGGTACAAAAGGTATGGGAAACCCCATGGTAAAATCAGGCCATGCCTGTTTTTTTACCATGGCGACAGACAAAAAACATAGCCTTGCTAGGTTCCCATAGGTGAATTATATCAATCTCTTTCTTCATCAAATGTTTATAATAAAATTTGTCATATTCATATAAATGATCCTAAAGACTCTGACAAATTTATGTAAATACATGTTTTAAATTTGAAAATTCTAACAATTTCAAGGGTTTAAGGTGAAAAATGTTCAGGGCTTTTTTTAATCACCCAAATGAAAATTAAGATTCAATGTTTAAAAAAATTTGGCCACAAACAAATAAAATCAAGATATTTACAGACTCATAATACTTACCAACATCTGTAGCTATTACTTTAACTGTGTAAAATTCCTGAGATTCTCTATCCAAGGTTTCTCCGTCCAATCCTCTTTGTATTTTTACATGACATTTGTCACCTTCCTGTTCTACATAAAATCTATTGAAGCTATCTTCACCAATAGAAAATCTATCAGACAAGAAAAAAACCACAACTTTATTTATACCAAAAAAATACTGATTTACTAATGTCTCGCCTAAATAGGGTGGTGTATTGAAATGGTACCTTACACCTTACATCCTTCATTTTGATTCAGATAGTTTTAGGGTGGTGGCAGAAAAACTGGAGAAAGTAAATGTCCTTGATCTGCAGCAAATTGTAATAAACTTTCTCTTACATTACATTACAAACAGAATGTGTGTGTGTGTGTGTGTGTGTGTGTGTGTGTGTGTGTGTGTGTGTTAAGCAATCTGACCGTTTTTCTCCTTCTCATGAACTATTTATCTGTTATTTCTTATGCTTAATGACACAATAACAATTTGGTAAATAGTTGAGTTGAGTTGAGCAATGATGTTTAACATACCAGTCAAGAATATTTCACTTATATCGAAACGTCGCCGACTTCAGGTGAAAGTGCACAACCTCCCACTTACAGAACAAGCACTTTACCAACTAAGCTACCGCAGTGGTCCTCATTTGGTAAATATTACTATTATAGTAAGTTTAACAAATTAGAAAGACATGCTTTGAATTACTTACATGAATTTATTGTTTGGTGGACTGTCTTTATCAGAAGCTGTAAATGTATATAAGAGAGTTTCTGGTTGGATATTTTCTGGACTTGTTTTAGTTTTCACTTTTTCAGAAAATACAGGGGCTTCATCATTGGCATCTGTCACTGTTATCTCAACATAAGCTGTGTCTTCATGACTAGGATTTGGATCTTTAGCTTTAACAGTCAGGTTAAAAAATCTTTCTTCAGGTTTTTCATAATCAATACTCTTAGCCTATCATCAATAGAAAGAAAATACATGTATAAAGATCATGCTATTTAAAACCACATGATAATTAAAATGTTAAACATGCCACGTCCACTACTGCTAACCATTTAATAAGAAAAAAAATTTATGACTGAAGTTAGACTCTCCAATTGTGAAGCCTGGGATCAGAATGTAGGTGACCACTGTGCCACTTATCAACAACTTCAGACACCTTTCCAAAATCTGGATAGTTGTAAGTAAAAACAAAGTAATAATGGACGTATCAAAGATTTTTTTAAAACATTTCCATTGTAATAATCTACTGCTAAGACAGAAAATCTTAAGAAAGTCAAGGAAGCCTAAAGAAGAGGTACTTACAGAGTACACTTGAATCACTCCAGCATTTGACGGGAGGGTTTCAATAGCAAAGAAGCTCAAGTCTTCAGATAAAGAGTAAGTTAGCTTAGCATTGTCTCCGATATCATCATCTGTCGCAGACACAGTTATAACCGGTCCAGACTTCTGACTCTCTGATAATGTTGTCCTATAGATTTTCTTGACAAAAACTGGTCTTTCATCATTAATATCTTCTATCTGAATTGTTATAGTAGCATTACTAGTCTGTTGAGGTGTTCCTTTGTCTTTGGCAATGATTTTGAGGGTATAATGGTCCAGTTTTTCTCTATCTAATTTGTTGGTGTTTGTTTTCAGAAGACCTGTCTGTGAATCGATCAAAAACAAATAATCTCCAGTTTCGGAATCAACCGGTGGGTTACTTAATCTGTCAATCTCATAATAAACACTTCCATTGTTACCTAAATCGTAATCTACAGCCCGTACAGTCATGATTGGTCGATCTAAAACAATTAAAAACATACCACAATTTAGTAATTGGTACAATATACTCCAAAATCAGAAATACTGAAAAATTTGTAACTGATTTGGTACTTTGGTAATTTGGTACTTGTTTGTCACAATAATTCTATCAAAAGTAATTTGGTGTTATTGCAATTGTACCCAGAATTAAAAGATTATTTCTAGACCTAAAAGTTTTTTTCCTCTCACACATAAAATTAGATAATAATCATAAATAGTTTATATAAATGTATCTATGTATTTATCATAAATAGTTTATATAAATGTATCTATGTATTTATCATAAATAGTTTATATAAACGTATCTATGTATTTATCATAAATAGTTTATATAAATGTATCTATGTAGTTATCATAAATAGTTTATATAAATGTAGCTTGTATTATCATAAATAGTTTATATAAATGTATCTATGTATTTATCATAAATAGTTTATATAAATGTATCTATGTATTTATCATAAATAGTTTATATAAATGTATCTATGTATTTATCATAAATAGTTTATATGAATATATCTATGTATTTAATTACATTTAAAATACTCACTTTTTCCAAGATTATTCTGATGATCATAATAGGTATTTTCAGGTGTTTTACCAACCAATTTGTCTGGAAATACAGGAGCATTATCATTTATATCCTTGGGTTTAACTTTAACGATGGCATATCCAATAAGAGCTTGGTTAGACTCGGGTTCATCTTCAACTAGTACATTGAACTGATATTCTGGACGACCATTTGGTAAGTCTCTATCCAGTTTCTTCATTTGGTAGATTTTTCCAGTGTTAGGCTCTATACGGAATGTAGGATTATTTTGGTCTTTGTCATCAGTGTTTAAACTGTATTTAAATTTTGTATACTGCGCTCTGGCAATATCTCTATCAGTGGCATTTACCTAGAGAAATAAAGTACATGTAAAAAGAGATTTTAAACTGTTAGAAGCGAGTATGGTTAGGAATATGAGCATTACATGACCAATAAGAAAATTATCTTTCTGAGATTGTAAGATTCACCTATCAAAAGTCAATAACTGTTGAATTATATGACCAATGATTTTTATCATTGCCCAAACAAAAAACTGATTTTCAAATATTGTGTTAGAGTAGTGAAAATATTTATTACCTAGTGAAACAAGAGAGACAAAAACATTAAAAATTTTAAAAAATCATTTGCTGTATTATAACAATAATCATAATAATGATACTGTGAAATTATCAATTTTTGTGATGGCCCAATTTTTGTTGTTTTCATGGACACCTTGACCCACGAATTAACATGTCAAAAAAATAGTTTAATATATGTTTATAATAACTTACCTTTTTGACGACATGGGTGAAATAAGTAGAGTAATCTGGTAACACTGAACACATAAGGTGTGTTTTTACCACAAGCGGTTCACTTTATTCACTATGGTCATAACCACGAATTCATCCCCCCATGAAATGATATTTTTTCTTAGAACCACAAAAATTGGACACCACAAAAATTGATGCTTTCTAAGTAATGTACCACCACTTTATTATCATACACTTATAATCAGAAAAAACTTTAATATGGTATCTACAATTTTTTCATTATGATTTTTTTTCACATGAAATTACCAATAATATTGGATCCAGCTGATTACTGAAATGCATTTTTATAATTTATTTTCTAAATAGATATAAAACAAGTATATTATAATTTTTTCCCACAAGAAAAACACATGATTACATGTTGTTTAACACACAGGGCAAGTTATCAAAAGCTCAATTCTGTAACTTAAGTCAAGTGATAAAAAAATATTAATACATGTGCATGTATTATTAATTACAGGTTGTTCATAGGCTATAACCCCATGACAGCTGAAAAATGGTGCCTTATTTTCAAATCAATGGGTCAACCTGGCTCAACCTAGCTTGTTTAAAATGATGGTAAATCATTCATTGACTTTTTAATTTGTAATCAATTCATTTGAAAATGTTTTACAGATATCTGAATTCTTTTTTATCAAATATGTTTTCAGGTGCAATCTTTTCTACAAACCATTGTTTAAAAAATTTACCATGAATGGGCCAACAAATCCTTTAAAGATAAAAAACAAGAGCAACTTAAAACACTGTAAAACTAGTTAAAACTATCTTAAAATTCAACAACTTTATAGACAAGAATATCAATGTCACACCCTATAAAATTATCATTTTTAATACCTGCAATAAGAATTGTCCCTCGGGTAATGGTGGAACTTCTTCCTCAACAACATCATCGATTATATATTCTGGTTTCTGGAATTCTGGAGCATTGTCGTTGATATCAATAACAGTTAATACAACTCTACATCGACTTGTATGATATCCATCACTAACTGTCACTGTCAGGTTATATATCTATTGAAATGTAGTGTTAAATTGTTTATTTATTGACAAAGTCATTAAGAATTTGCAAGAAAACAAATGTTACTCTTTTATGAAATCAAGTGGATTGGTAATTATGTGCTATTGATAAGAGTTATCTCCCCCTAGTACAGGTTATTCCATTTAACTCCTTTCATTTTCAAATATGCCATTTACAGGCTTATATTTGCAAGAAAAAAACATTATTAAATCACTGAACTTGTGTTAGCAAAAGAGAGAGAGAGAGAGCGAGAGAAAGAGAGAGACTTACATTTGGTGGAGTTTCATAATCCAGATCATTGATAACATAAATATCTCCAGTTTTTTGTTTAATACCAAACACATTTCCATAGTTGCCATCAGTAATGGTGTAGGCTAATTTATCATCTAGTTAAATAAAGAAAACATAAGCCTTGAGTTGTTTGAATTCCTTGCAAGATTCAATGTCAAAAATTTATAGTTATAAAACAACTCTAAGTAAATTAGATTGCTGAGTATATTTCTTTCAGGTACATACTGTTTAGTTCTAATTTAAATCCTGGCTCTACCAAACAAGATTTTAAAAGCGGATAAGAATCCGCATGGTATCCCCTCGCCTATATATACAGTCAAACCTGTCTGTAAAGGCCTCCAAAGGGAAGCAGTAAAAGTGACCTTTATGTACAATTGGCCAATAGGAATATAGAGGTTCAAATAATATAGATATATAGTGATTGGGATGAGAAATAATGGCCTTAATAGTAATAAGGCCATTATTTCTCATCCCAATCACTATATAACTATGTTATAAATAGGCACTTATGTACCGGTGTGCTTTAAGGCAGGTTCGACTGTATATATATATATATATATATATATATATATATATATATATATATATATATATATACTCTTTCCACATAGGCAGATGTACAATTATCACACTTTCAGGAATTGTGCAGTGTATATTGAAGTTATGCACTAAATAATTAACTCTTTTGATTTTTCCAGGAGAAAGATGAATATCGTTTTATGGGGAAGGGAACATGGGCATAAGACACTCAAAATAACCAATGGTTAATGAAATTTTTAAACTTACAATTTAAAACAGACTTTCTATCAACCTTCAAGAGCATGTGGTTTTCAACTTGATTCTAGAATTCCTCAACAAAATTCAACACTTTATGAAATTTTCTATGAGGTAAAAACTTGTGCATCATTTAATCATATGACGACATATATTTAGATTACTTCAAGTCCCAGTTTTATAACAGAAACTATGTGGCATCAAATCTGGTTTTTAACTTGCTTTATTAAACTGATTTTGAGGGTAGAACATTTTCGAGTTGTTGGGTCTACACTTTCTACATGATGAGTTGAAGTTTTCAAATTTTCAGGAATAATTCATCACATATTGAAATTATAAACCATGAATGTGTGTATTTACTTCTGGTAAAGCAAGACATATACAACACTACAGTATAATTAAAGAATAAATTATTAATAAAAGAGTTTACAGGATAAAACAAAAGCACTAATTGCTTCAAATGCAGCGGTTCTACGAACGGGGAAAAAAAAAAAATGGCAAAGTTCCACGAGCATTAATTTCAAGAAAAACTTTCTCAAATGTCACCAAAATAGGAGGTGCATATCAATGATGCCAAACAACTGGGTAAAATTTTATTAATTTGGGAAATGTTCAAAAGAGTTACAGATTACACAAACTATGCATAGTTCACATATTTTCTTTTGAAAAATGTCAAAGTTCCACAAGCATTAATTTCAAAAAAACTTTCTCAAATGTCACCAGAATAGGAGGTGCACATCAATGATATGTGCCAAACAACTGGGTAAAATTTTATTCAATTTGGAAAATGTTCAAAAGAGTTACAGATTACACAAACTATGCACCATTCACATATTTTCTTTAGAAAAATGGCAAAGTTCCATAAGCATTAATTTCAAGGAAAACTTTCTCAAATGTCACCAGAATAGGAGGTGCACATCAATGATATGTGCCAAACAACTGGGTAAAATTTTATTTAATTTGGGAAATGTTCTTAAGAGTTACAGATTACACAAACTATGCACCATGTATGGTCGGACGGACGTACGGACGGTGTTACTTTCACTATACACCCCGCTCTGCAGAGGCGAAGGGATAAAAAGAGTTTAAAATTTACACAACTATACTGATTACTTGCATAACATGTAGATATTAAATACTGTACCTTTGATAAAAGTTATACTTGTTCAAAAATTTGTGTTAGGTGATGTTAGAGACTTATGTGTTGCATTCTTCAAAAAATATTTTAACTGAACTGATCTTCTTGATATCATGAAAAAGACTACAGCAAAAACTTTCCACGTGAAATTTTAAGTGTGTATTTATAAATATGAGCTAAATTTGAATAGGAAAATGTAAAATGGTCGCTAAGTGGAAGGACATAGTCTTGTTAGGTACATTTGAATACCTACCATCATCTTTATCTGTAGCTGTCACCTTTAGTATACTTTTACTACTATCAGGGGGTTGTTCATGTATACTCTTTGTATATAATGACTGATTAATTACAGGTGGGTTATCATTCTTGTCTCCAATTATCACCTGTACTGTTGCAGTGGCTGAAATAAATTAAAGTTTAAATAGAGTTTATAAATACTTTTGAAAGGTGGGGTTAGACAAGGTGATAGTTGTAAACAAACAACAACTGCTTAAAAAAACAAAATCATCTACAACAACTTTTATGTATAGTTAACAAATTCTTGGAAAGGTAGGGGGTTAAATCTGATAGTTATAAACAAACTGACTCATAATAAAACAAGAGACCCATGGGCCTTAACGCTCACCTGAAGATATGTTCAATATTGTTTGCAAAGTGCAATAGACAATGTATTAAGTACAGAAACTTGAAAAGTTTTCTCAAATTAAAAACTCCCACAAATTTAATCCACTCACATTTCATTTATAAGTAGCTTTTATAATATGCATGAAGTTACTGTAGTGCAATTAATAATTTTCAAATCATTAAGCGATTTCAGTATACTTATGCAGCTATGTCCTCGAACCATATATGATCATGTCAATGCCTACAATATTCTAATATACATGCCTATACAAAAAGTTAATAGTTTTCAAGATAATTAGCAATTTAAGTCATCTTCTACAGCTGTGACCTTGACCTTTCCACATATGACCTTGACCCATGTATCAAAATGATTGTCATGTCAATACCTAAAATATTCTAATTTACATGCTTATACAAAAAGTTAATTGTTTTCAAGATAATTAGCAATTAGTCTTCTTTTACAGCTGTGACCTTGACCTGTCCACATATGACCTTGTACCATTTATCAAAATAATCGTTGTGGCAATTCCTATACAAAAAGTTTATAGTTTTCAAGATAATTAGCAATTTAAGTCTTCTTTTGCAGCTTTAACCTTGACCTTTCAACATATGATCTTGAACCATATATCAAAATGATCGTCATGTCAATACCTACAATATTCTAGTATACATGCCTATACAACAACCTTGAACCACATTTCAAAATGATCGTTGTTGCAATACCTACAATATTCTACTATACATGCCTGTAAAAAAAGTTAATACTGTTAAAACCCATGCAATTTATGCACCCGTGTAATTTACGCAGGTGGTTTTCAAGCTAAATTTATTTAAAAAAGCTTCAACTCATGTAAAATTCGCACCCAAAATTTTCCAGAATTGCCGATTTTCTATATGATCCGAGGAAGTGGTTTTCTTATATTTAAGTGTTTTGTTTCAGTTTGGTGTATTTTACCTGTTTAATTCACTTAGATAAGATTTTATTAATTTTCATTAGAAAAAATTACAGCTGTCACATTTTTTTTTTCGGTTTGCAAACAAAGTAGATTATACGTTGTAACAGGTCATTAGTATATTGTTGTATGTTTCCAAAATCACAATCACAGGAAGAATTATCAATAAAACAGACAACTACTCACACTCACGCTTGTTGTGAATTCAGTTTAATTAACAATTAACATCAGCTAGTATGACACTTTACTCAACCGGCAGAGGGAAGAAACTGATCTTAACCTGTTTGTAAACAGAATTTTGATTGGTCGAGAGCGTCTTCTTGACCCAAGCTATGCATTTCTGCCTATCCGCCTATTCACGTCCAAACCCATTGAAATTTCACTCCCTCTCACATCTTCCCGCTAAATTTGAATCTCATAAGTTTCTTCAAGCCAAGATTATCCATCTCAAAACACATATACAGTCATGATTATGGGTATTACCATATATGTCAATGGTGTTCCTTCACGATCAGTGGAAAATGCAATCAAAGCACATTGTAGCCAGCTCAATGCATGTTAGACTTCCAAACAGTAGTTAACCATTTATTTCATTACATTTAAAATTTGCACAAAGAAAGTAAGCATAAAATATCATTCCACACACACATCATTTTTTTATTCTTTAAATGCATTATTTTACCGTAAAGTTGTATTTTAACATGAAATAGGCCAACTTCTGGTAAAAATGTTTACATTTTGAACACTTTTGTCAGCAAGAAAATTTTTTTTAAAAATCAAGAAAATTATCTACTCGTGTAATTTACCCCCCCCCCCCCCCCTTTAATTTAATATTTACAAAAAAGTGCGTAAATTACATGGGTTTTTACGGTAGTTTTCAAGATAATTAGCAATTTAAGTTTTCTTTTGCAGTTGTGACCTTGACCTTCAAACCTATGACCTTGAACCATATATCAAAATGATTGGCATGTCAATACCTACAATATTCTAATATACATGCATATACAAAAAGTTGATATTTTTCAAGATATAGTGACAAATATATAATTTTTAGCAATATCCCCACTCAGTGCCTTACAATTTCCCCATTTTGAGCCCAATGGCTACCATTTGTGCAAATCTGAAAATAGATGACCTAAGGATGTTATAAATGAAATAACTAAGGTATATCTCTTGTAGATTCAGAGGAGAAGATTTTTAAAGTTTTTCACTATTTCCCCCCCTTATGGGGCCCCAAGGGGACATAACTCCTTTATTTGTGCAAATCTGAAAGGGCTTCACCCAGGCATGATGGTTACCAAGTTTCATTAAATTTGGCCCAGAGGTTTTGGAGGAAAAGATTAAATGTGAAAAGTTTACGCACAATGGACGACGCACGACGGACGAAGATGGATAGCAATAGCTTATCTGAGCTTTCAGCTCAGGTGAGCTAATAAGTCTATAAGTAATGAAAATTCACATTTTTTCTGGAGTAAAATTTCAAAGGCACTTTTATTAAGGTTGCCATTAATTATTTTTTTACATAGCTGGCAATGTCTGATCTGCAGTGTCAATTCCCATTCTATGTGTGTTATAATTTTTATCTGATATTAGTCTTACGAGACTAAGAGTCTCAACCAACATATGCAACAAATACAAAATTTGTTTTTACTGAACTCAATAATAATAATAATCCTTATTACTTGTCTTCTGGTATGTAAATAAGTAAAATAAAATCTATAAATACCACTATTAGGTGTATTTGGTGGTTCATGGAATGGCATGTCGGACGGTTTTCCATCCTTGGCTTCTACAATCAGGTAGTAAACTTTCTGTTTCTCTCTGTCAAAGGTTGTGTTAGTTTTAATTAATCCAGAGGTGGAATCAATTGTAAACAGTTGATAAACATTATATCTATCAGGATATAAACTGTATTTCACCTAAAAAGACCAAAAAAAAAAAAATTATTTCACCCCAAAAGACAAAAAATAAATAGCAAACCAAGAAAATGAACAAAATATGTAAGAAAATCTATCTAACACTGAATTTAAGACATATTTTGTGGGTAACTGAACTTTTTTTTCTTGACTCTTATATCATGTATTATTACTACTTATGCAAATTTCTATATTTATGATTGCATATATACTATTTTGGAATACTTTCTGTGTTCAAAATAATGGGAAAGTGTTACATGTCGTTGTGTTAATAACACAAGATTAATATAGGCAGAGTCACAACCAGAAATATGATACTGACAGGTCATTTTATTATGATCTTTGTTGCATTTGACTTAACTTAATTCAAGTGTTCAAATTATGCATGTACATAACAAAGATGATAAACAAACTATAGCATTTGTAAAAGAACTTTAGATGTAGTTTGACAATTTTTTGTTCTTTTTTACTTAAATACATCCATAGTGATAAAATAGTAGTAACATTGTTCCTTCCATGTTATATGCCAAAATATTTCCCAAGGTGAGAAGGCATAATGCACGACCCAAAAACAAATTGCTATTATATAAATATCACCTACCACATTATTTGGTGGATCGTGATCTCCATCTACTGCTCTCACATTGATTACTTCTCTATAAACTGGCTCGTTTTCTGGTACACTACCTCTATATAAATTACTAAGCTGTTTGTCTAGACCCTCAAACACTGGTCTCAGATTATTCATATCTTTAACAATCACTGTTACTCTGATTTCTCTGGATAGTGGTGACAATCCTTGATTCTGGAAAAATCAAATATAAAATGATGTTTTTTGAATTAGGTACAAAAAATGCTTGATAAATGAAAACTGATTAAGCATTTTGTACTCTATTCAGAAAACATACTGTTGGGAATTCTTTGAAAGAGGCAATTAATTTCAGTTTAAACTAGAAATATGTCAGGCTGACATGGTGTCCCGCACTGTTTTTGTCACTGTTGTAACTTACTTCAGTAGGGTACACTACACATAAAAGGCTGTGCATTGTTGTTATGATTTGTGGGCAATGGATGTTTTGTTGGATTACAGGTTATATACATCCATACCAGTTCTAGTGATGGAGAAAAATCCTAGAATATGTGGATAGAACCACCAACTTTCTGGAGTTACTGGCAATTGTCTTAAACTAGGATGTAGAAGTCTCATAGCAATAATCTAATTCGTTTTAGTTGGATTTGATTTTGTAATCTATGAAATGAGAAGTTATTTTGATCACTTAAAATGCAGTGATCTAGACTGCTTGACTAATGAGGTTCCTGTAAGGTTTGTCAGGATGAGAACTTAATGGTAAACTACAGTTCATGTTCCTGATGGGTATACAGATTCCAGTTTGTGTTACATGCATTGGTAAGCTGTATGGGTTATAAAACTGGTTAAACCTTCAATTATTTGTACATAGCTTGAATGCAGATTGTTACATTTTTTGCTGTATTGAAACTTTGTACTTATGATATGTTTATTTATGTGATGTCACAAGTTTTATGCACATATTTCTTTGCAATGTCAGATATACAAGGCAAAGGTCATGGTGAAGAAAAAAAACTGTTCAATATACTGATCAATTTTGATGTCAAATTGATGGAAATGGAATATAAAAGTAATCCACACTCATTTTATAGTGCTTGATATTAATCAAACATTGATGGAATATTTGAAAAGGACAACATGTTTGACAGAGGCAAATATATATTTTGTAAAAAAAAAATTATAAATCAACTGATTTTTCATTTAATTGAAGAGAGGAGAGTCTTTTTAATTTACTGAAATGACAATGAATATTCTTAAATATCTTCATAATATGACATTAATGATTTCATTAATAACAAGAGGCCCATGGGCCTTAACGCTCACCTGAGGACATGGCCAACCTGAGGATATATCCAAAATCATTTGCAAAAATACATAAAATATTCTAATATACATTCCTACAAAAAAGTTAATAGTTTTCAAGATAATTAACAATTTGAGTCTTTTTATGCATCTATGACCTTGACCTTTAAACGTAAGACCTTGAATCTTATATCAGAATAATCACCATATCAATTCCTACAATATTCTAATATACATGCCATACAAAAAGTTAATAGTTTCCAATAAACAATTTCAGTCTTTTTATGCACCTATGACCTTGACCTTTGAATGTATGACCTTGAGCCACATATCAAAATGATTGTCATATCAATACCTACAAAATTCTAGTATATATACCTTTGCAAAAAGTTAATAGTTTTCAAAATAATTAACAATTTGGGTCTTTTTATGCATCTATGACCTTGACATTCAAATGTAAAACCTTGAATCTTATATCAGAATGATCACCATATCAATTCCTACAATAATCTAATATACATGCCAATACAAAAAGTTAATAGTTCCAAGAAAATTAACAATTTCAGTCTTTTTATGCACCTATGACCTTGACCTTTGAATGTATGACCTTGAGCCATATATCAAAATGTTCGTCATGTCAATACCTACAATATTCTATAATACATGCCTATACAAAAAGTTTATAGTTTTCAAGCTAACGCACAATTTTAGTCTTTTTTAGCAAAAAAATAACATTTCAGGTGCAACAACTCCTACATGCATTATCATACAGTTACGAAACTTTGTACCTTTTTACATTTTGTCCTGCTAAACATTTTAACATGTTTTAATATTATATATCTCTTATAATTTGGAAGAAAAAAGCCTAAAACTGCACAAATTACAAACTAGGTCATGACCTTGAACTTTGACCTTGACCCCATTTTGAAGGTTATTTCAAGAAAAAGTCAAAACTGAAAACCCCATGTCAGTATCTATTCATATAGTCAAGTTATAATAATTTGAAGCCAGACAAATTTTGATCAGAAAAGCTCACTTGAGCCTTCGGCTCAGGTGAGCTAAAAATGAAAAGAAATACCTAGTTGGATATTGACAGGTGCTGAATGTTGTGATCAGAATAGTAGGTTCCAAACTGTCTGACTTCATGGTGTGAAGGTATGTTAGAAAATATTAAATCTAGTTGCATTACATACAGTGTTGTGGAATTCTCAACAATCTGGTCAAAATTCTTGGATTTGAAGAAAGTTTGAAGTGTTGCATATGCAGTTGGAAAGTTTGTTTTATCAATGTTGAAGTCACCAAGAATAAGGCAATTTTGCAGTGGATATTGAATTAAGTTTTCGATGAAGGTTGTTATCTTCCCTGATGGTTATCTATACAGTAGAATGATTTGTAATGGCCTGGTGCAGTCAAGTGAAAAATGCAAAAGTTCAAAACAACTACACCATGGTTATGTTCTTTTTTCAAGTACTTGTAATGATTGTTTAAAATAGATTGCCAGTCAATGACAGTTTGTTGAGCGATCTGTTGGCAGGAGCACAGAATCATAGCCTGGGATATTGTACGCATTCTGTTCAGCTAGCGAGAGATGAGTTTCTGATAAGCAAATGATATTTGCACTCAACAGTATAGGATCATGCAAAATGTCTTGAAAATGCAGTTTGACTGAATGTGCATTTAAATGAGTTATTTGAAAATTCATGTCAGTTTGAATATTTGCAAATGGATTTTGAATAGCCATAGTAGTTTGCATACATTGCATTTCCGCTTCCACAAGTTTACTCTCTTAATTTTGGTGCTGTCAAATTTGAGTATGTGAAGGCCTTCCAAAGTTTTAACTCTACTAAGAGCTACATATGCTTGTCCATCACGCAGTGTGTCTTCAAATGAAACAACAATTGCATTCACAGTTTGTCCCTGTACTTTGTGTATAGTGCTTGCCCAGCATAATCTGAGTGGAAACTGTGATCTGTGTATTTGCAAGTTTTGCTTGGATTTTGATAGTGAAAATTTGGCATCAATGGGAGTTATTGGAGTCACTGAAGAATCATATGCAGATAAGTCAAATTTTGTTTGCTGTCGAGCCTCTATTCCAACTGTTTTGATATCAAATTGAATCAGGATGGCAAAAGGTTTGTTTTCTTTTGAACAAATAAAGTCAATTATTGTTCCTTGAGCACCATTACACATCCAAGCCAAGTTAACCTACATGTTGACCTTTGACCTTGAGGTGACATACCCAATTATGGCATGTGACATGCAGTTCCATGCTGTTTTACATCCATACCAAGTCTGAACTCAATACATGCAACAGCTCAGAAAATATGTCCCGGACAAGCATTTTTCCGAGACATGACCTACATTTTGACCTTTGACCTTTAGGTGACAAACCTCATTTTTGCACGCGACATGCCACCCAATGCTGTTACACATCCATACCAAGTTTTAACTCAATACATTTAACGTTTCAGGAAATATGTCCCGGACAAGCAATTTGTGACGTACGGATGGATGGACGGACGGACGTACAGACAAGGGTAACTCTTAATGCCCACCACAACTTCGTTGCGGGGGCATAATAAAAACATAAAAGTCTATGAGGGATCTAAATTTAATAGTGTTAAAATCATAAAATCATAGACTCAATGTCAGCTTAATTTTAACAAAGGCTAAAAATTGCAAAAGATTGTATATGAAGTTCATTCTTTATGTTGAAAAAGTTTATAGTATTCTCAATCTTGAGATTTATTTGACATGAAGAAATGTTCCTTTACTAGTATTCATTATTTGTAAGATGTCATCTGATTGGTTCACTGATTGTTAAAAGGTTTCATGTCTTTTGAAAATGAATTCAACAGATTAATTTTTTTTTTACCCTTCAGACTAATTTTTTATTACTCTTGAAAATCAAATCGCCTACTTGTATTTTTTACGATTTGACTTACATAAATCTGAACTTCTGAAATTAAAGGAACAAATTTGAAGCACTACATAACTGTCCTTTCATTATGTTAGTGTATAAGCTATAAAACACTGATTAAATCAATAAATTATCACATAACAACTACAAACCTCAGCTCTCAATCTAAGTGTATAGGAATGGTTTTCTGTATAATTCAGCTGTCTGTTTAGTTTTAGTTCCATTTCTTTATCACTTGAGACAATTCGGAAGTTTCCCAACACCTGTGTTGTAGAACCATCTGGTTTGACTATGGAAAAAGAAACGCTATCTAGAGGAGGTGGGACGGATGACGTAGCACTCATTTTGGCTATGGTATAACCAATTTGTTGTGTTTCGGCAACAGTGTATGTTCTTCCATCATAAGTCTCATCCCATGTAGGAGCTTCCATGGATCCCATAGTAACAGTAATTGTCACAGTAATATTAGCATTCAATGGTGGAGTTCCTTTATCTTGTGCCATTACTACTAGGGGAATTTGTGTCTCTTGTGAAATCTTAAATATAACATAAACATACATTATTCAGTCTTCAAAATAACAATACTTTTTAAAGTACTAAATAATTTATGAATTTATGAATTCATACAAATAAACAAATATCACCAATCACTAAAATATATAGAATTAATTAAGTTTATATGAAAATTATCTTCAAACAGAAAATGCATTCCAACTGTTATTTATAATTAATAGAAATTAAACAGAATCATTTAATATGACAGCTTTGGAAAACTAAGAATGCAACTATGCAAGCCATACAGTGATAGTGGGCTAAACATATCTAAAAAGCATGTATGGCATTGAATTGTTTCCTTTAAACCTGCCTATAAATTTTTTTCCTCAAGAGTAAGTAATAAGAATCCATGTGAAAAATATGAAAATCTGGTACGAGGATGAAAATTGCAGTCACAGACAAGGCTTATCAAGTCTGTAACTACAATCTTTAACCAAGAGGGTAAGATCTTTCTATCCTTCATGGGTAAATTCATAATGGATTGTTTATCTCCTGTTTTAATTCCAGTTTTTTGCTTCAAATATAATCAAAATGAACCTTAGCACCAAATTTGCAAAATTCTAGTTATTCAATATTCTAAGTGAAAAACTTGTCTATTGGAAAGACACTATCTGTATATAAAATAAAACACCACAATTTATTCTTTCCAAAATCTTAGTGTTAACAGTTGTAACAAAATGGAATTTCTCAATTTTAGTGATCAAGGTGTCATTTTCCCAACAATTACATGACATCATTTTACCAGCAGGATGGTTGCCATATGTTTACATTACAAATGCATTGCCTTATTTGAATCTCTTTGGAACCATTGTGTTAATTTTTCTATGGCAGCAGTGTGTCACACGCTCTGTGATAAAGCGATATGTCAGTTATATCTTCAGCCAATCCGCTTTCAATGTACAGCGAATGGTGGAGGAGAACATACCACAAAGAACTACTTATTCATTAATAATTAAGTTATAAATTTTGTCCGGCGACTGTAGGGACACTCTTTACGAGTGGTAACAAATGTAGAAATTACAGTGAAACCTGTCTATAAAGGCCACTCAAGGGATGCGGCCAAAGTGGCCTTTATAGACAGGTGGCCTTTATAGACAAGTTCTCTGATCAAGGATCATCAAAAATTATTATCTGAACCGTTCTTTTTTATTCATTTTAGTACCCAAATTAAACTGAATATAGCTAACCATGAAATTGGTTTTTTTTTATAACTTGAGATTAACCAAGAAAAAATAATTTTTTAACATCAATTTATTCAACATTTTCAGGAATTTACAAATCCTTTGCACCACACCGGCCTGGTAACATTTATGTATCTAAATGATCTATTCTCTCTCTCTGTTTTGCTAGGTATAGGGGTGTTGCATAGTGAAGTATTATTCTTATCACGCTTCGTTACACCTATACAAACATAATTAGGTCACTTCAGACCCATATCACACTCTTGTTAATTCAGACTTCAAAGGAAGATATTACATAATGAATTACACGGTTAAGTGATCAGAGTAGTGATTATCTGTGCCATTTGTAACCGTCAAATTTACTGTTTACATTTCGTTATTAAAAATAACTATTAATTTTTAATATAAAACTCGTACGCAAACATAAAATAAACAATAAAATATTTTTTCTGGTGCCGAATTTAATCGTAGTCGGTGCCGAATTGAATTTAAATTGTTGCCAAAAACATATCGTTACCGAAATGACTTTTTACACTGGTGCCGAGATGACTTGATATCGCATCGTGGTACGATTTCCAAACTAACGAAATTAATGTCCGTTAGTGGTAGAACGGCACATACTGTACGGTTTATTTTCCAAGATACATTTGCTTCATAGTCTGATAACACAGCTTTGATTTGGGTTCGTCTAACACCATAACTTCTGCGAGTTTCCTAGTTTTTTGTTTCATGTCGACTGGTTCCGGAAATTTCCGGAAACTGACGAAGTTTCCTAAACATTGCAAATGGCCGCTATAGATAGTTCTGTTGAAGCTTGGGGTCGGAAAAATGGTGGTCGCTGGCCGCATAAGACAGTGACTGCTATATAGAGGTGAAATAAAGAACAAAATCCATCGGGGGGAAAAAGATATGGCCGTTATAGACAAGTGGCTGCTTTATACAAGTGGCCGCTAACACAAGTTAGACTGTATATTCATAGTAATATCTTACTAAACAGATTGTTGTTTAGTGAAAAAAGGAGAAATAGAATTTAATTTTCAAAAGTGTTTTACGGAACTATATTTTACGATCACCAAGCAACGAAACAAATCTATATGGCTGTTCTCTTTATATGGTTTACAATAAGAGGTATCTCACTTTAAGTGTTTCCAACCATATTAATACACCGACTTTTGGAAAATTAACAATACCTTTTTGTGGGTAAAAATAATGTAAACATAAGGATTGAATGTCATTTTGAATGTTGTCATACCTCAATGACAACATTCAAAATGACATTCAATCCTTAAGTGAATGTTTCTTAACTGTAGTCACAGTACATCATGTTACATCAATGCAATGCAATGAAAGAAACAGTCATGTGACTAAAAATAGAACTATCTCACACTGTTTTCCTACACTGAATATTTTGATTTTTTCCATTAATAAAGATGGGAGAAATTTTTGTTGCACAGTTTGTTTTAAACCAATGTGTTTAATGCAGGGCACACCAAGACTAATGTTTCATTCTTGCCCAACTTTACAGACCCTCTATATTTCAGTCATCGACACCTTATTAAAGTGTTTTTTTATCACAGCTGTGGTATATAAACACCTTTATGTTAGTGTGACTTTATTTGCTTTTTTAAACTTAACTTTTCCACTCAGGTCAATTTTAGGTAATTTAGTGCATTCCAGGTCCTTTTATATATTTTAGCTCATTCCAGGTTATTTAAATATAGTTGAGCACATTCTTTGTCATTTTTATACATATATATAATTTTTCACACTAGAGGTCATTTATTTATAATCTAGCTTACTCCAGATCATTTACAAATCATCTTGCACATTCTGGTCATTTATATAATCTAGCACACCTCAGGTTATATATATTAAATCAAGCACATTTTAAGTTAAGCATATATGTATTATAACAGGAACTCATAATGCTAAAATAAAACTGTGGTTAAAATATCAGTCAACAGTAATTTATATGAACTTACCCCAGATACACTTTTAGCAAGGGAGATAACTCCAGTATCTTGATCGATCTGAAAGTAATCGCCTGGATTTTCAATAAGAAAGTAGGCAACTTCAGCATTTTTATCCTGATCTTTATCTGTAGCTAAGACCTTTGTTACCAAATCCTGAAGACCAAAATTACGCTGGATTCGCTGAGAATAAGAGGTAGAATCAAACTGTGGCGCATTATCATTTTGATCTCCTACTCGAACCCAGAATGTACACAAACTGTTAAGATGTTGAGGTTCACCATTATCCTCAGCTTTCACAGTTACAGAATAACCTCGCAATCCTTGCTGGGATTCCCTGTCAAGTCTCTGTGAGGTGTATAGTGTGCCATTTTCTGGATTAATTTCAAAATACTGCTGCTGACCTGGTGGAACTACCACTGAATACGTAATTTCACCATTACGTCCACGGTCATCATCTGTTGCCACAATCTACAAATATTATAATTGCTTTTTAATGATCAGTTAGAGACCACACACAATTATGTAAACTTGTAAAGTATACCTGGTTCAAATCCTATGGCTTAAAAATATACTTTGCATTTAAAATTGAAAGGTCATTATATAAAATTCTACTATAAAGTTCAATAATCCAGACCTTAACATTAAATACCATCATTTCAAATTCACCTTTAAGTCAATGGTCTGATTAAACTTTCTTTCCAATGTTTAATTTAGACAAAAACTGATAACTATGGACATATATTCATTCCTTTGCCAAAATTTACAAGAATCCTTGACTGTTCTCTGTAAAACTGAGACTTGTTGACATTGCAAATGTATAACAGTGATTGATCAATAAAGGTTATTAGTTAGCAAATGTATAACAGTGATTGATCAATAAAGGTTATTAGTTAGCAAATGTATAACAGTGATTGATCAATGAAGGTTATTAGTTAGCAAATGTATAACAGTGATTGATCAATGAAGGTTATTAGTTAGCAAATGTATAACAGTGATGATCAATGAAGGTTATTAGTTAGCAAATGTATAACAGTGATTGATCAATAAGGTTATTAGTTAGCAAATGTATAACAGTGATTGATCAATAAAGGTTATTAGTTAGCAAATGTATAACAGTGATTGATCAATGAAGGTTATTAGTTAGCAAATGTATAACAGTGATTGATCAATGAAGGTTATTAGTTAGCAAATGTATAACAGTGATTGATCAATAAAGGTTATTAGTTAGCAAATGTATAACAGTGATTGATCAATAAAATAAAGGTTATTAGTTAGCAAATGTATAACAGTGATTGATCAATAAAGGTTATTAGTTAGCAAATGTATAACAGTGATTGATCAATAAAGGTTATTAGTTAGCAAATGTATAACAGTGATTGATCAATAAAGGTTATTAGTTAGCAAATGTATAACAGTGATTGATCAATGAAGGTTATTAGTTAAGTGGAAGATGAATAGGATTTAAATCAAATTACTTTTATAGTCTTAATACATATATCTTGATTTAAACTTTGATAACTCCAACATTATTTCCTGAAACAACAAACAGCTTGGAAACTACGTCAAATAATTTGTTCTTCCTTTGAAATCAACAGAAGAGGCCTAAATGGGTAGATATGCTTATCTGATAAATTATGGCTAATTGAAATGCATTAGTTCCAAAATAAATTCAATGAGATTGTTTAGGGGTGTTTTAATTAGTCACCAGACTAATTAACAAATTTAATGTTAAAAAAAGAAAAGTCAAACACATTTCAGATTATTAAAGTACTGAGATAAAAATATCTTACATCAATTACTCTGGTACCAATGTCTTGATTCTCCATGACTTCTGGTGCGTAATTACAGGATGGAAACTTGGGATTATTGTTGTTAATATCTTTAACTTCAACCACTATGTAGGAGTCTCTGTGTAATTTTGGATATCCTCCACAGCAACTCCCATCATCATAAGCTGTGATGTTTAGGATATATGAAGACACAGATGGAGGTATAGATGAGGTTAATGTAATCAAACCTGAAGTTGGATCTATAGCAAAGGGTCCATTAGGAGCCGTGAGCCGCTTGTCTGCAAAGAAAAACAATAGAGCATTATAAACAAACCACAGTAGAAGTACCACTTAAAAATTTATGTTTTACTGTTTCCATATCGACTATGTATAGTCTATAAAACTAAACATACATACAAATGCAAGTGACAGCACCAATGCCAAAGGCAGCATCATTGAAAATACCCAGCTGGATTTCATCCACTTGATAATTTTCACAAACACAATTAAAATTTTAAGATATCAGAATCTCTAAAAAGTATGCAAATCCAAACTTAACCCTTATTTTATCAAAATTATACTATCTTGGTATGCCATGTCTCAATATCCAAATTGGTTTGAAGAAAACCAAATTGCTGTTCAGATATAACTGTATGACAAATTGATTGATAAATCCCTAAAGTGACAGACTTTTAAACATATATTTGATGTAGTTTGTCAAGATCACAAAATGCTCAATGCAAAAAGTATTAATTCTCTAAATTTATTATTAACCCTCGCTGTGTGGGAACCCTATTATATATGGGATGTTACCTATGCCTCACCAGAATCGGATCCTGTTATATTAGGCTTGTCATGTGATTTAGCACTTTGCATGTTAAATTTTTCAACTTGGTGAAATTTAATCTCTTTAATCAATGAATTGCATGAAATTCAAATTTGGTGTTTCCACAAGTATCTTTTACATATTTTTTTTCAGAAAATATAATGCAAAAGAGTACATACTTTCTCAAGTGCATCAGATCCCACTTTGTACTGAAAGAAATGTCTTGTAAATTTTTACCTGTAAAATAATATTCAACTTTGTCATTGTCCGGATCACTGGCTTGTATCGTGGTTACATAACTCCCTGAGGTCTGATCTTCACGAATACTGAAGTATATTTCTTCCAGTCCAGTGCGAAATCTAGGTTTCTCATCATTTATATTGGTTATATAGATAACAATTCTGGCCCATCCAGATCGTGGTATTAATCCATTATCAGTTACTGTTACATTAAATTTGTATAAATGGTCCGTTATAAAATCATAGTCCAGTTGCCTGAAAAAATATTAATACGGTACTCTTAATGCTTTTCTTAACTAGTTTAAAATGCCTCATATCAATTTGATTTGCTAGTACAGTTGCACCTGTAGCAGTGACCATTGGTCAAGTTCCACCATGCTAAAGGACCAGTACTTTATACTACTTTTTTTAAGTAACTTCAAATAAACTGAAGCACATAATACATTTATGTCTACTAAATTTAACATTTATATATTTGTCAATATTCACACAAATAAAAAAAAACACAGTGGAGTAGAGTAACAGTGTTTTATGGCCAATGATACTATATCAAGACCTTCAGTTGTAGGCTGGTGGAGTAAAAATAAAAAGAGTACTCAGGGAAAAACTACTGACCTTTGGCATGCAAACTGACAAACTTTCTAACAATAAGATCTGCCAGAACGGGATTCAAACCCAAGTGTGGGAGGCATTTGGATCTATAAGCACATGCTGAGGCCCAAAATATGAACACTAAAATCATTACTCTTGCTATTGTGGACACTTTTGTCAGGTCCCATACCTGACCACTATAAACAGGTTAGACTGTACACAGAGGTTTTCTACTTAACTATAAATGATTACTGGTACTTACTTAGCAACTTTAATATCACCAACATAAACATTATTTTTTGTGTCATTTCTGGTTTCTACTTTAAAATGATCATCACTGACGGAATACTTCAGTTCTGCATTCTTTCCAGAATCTCGATCAGTAGCCGTCACTAGAAATAAAGATTAAAATGTAAACCATTTTCCCTCATAAATTTGTGTATACTAGTACAATGCAGATCACAAACTCTTGTACAAAATTCACGCACCACATGAACTTATGTTAGGATTCATAGGTGACATTAGTAAGAAGAACCATCAGTATAAATGCTGATGCTATGTAAACGTAACACCATTCAATGAACTCAACTAACCTTTATGACTATAAATGACCAGAAGATTTGAATGAAACAACATGACAAAAAATTCATGTTTTAAACCCAATTAAGATTTAAAAGTATTTTGTGATAAATTTATCAACACAGTTTAGCATGAAATAGCAATCAACTCTATAGAAACACAGCCAGCTAAAACAGCCAATAAGAGTGGTCCAGGATGCTATAGTGATCCCTTGTATATGGTGACTGTTTGAAGTGACCAAAATATGACAGACACATCAGTTGCCATGCAAAGCTTAAAACTGCATTGCATTTAATGACTATCTGTTATATATGCTATTTCTAAACTGGTCCCCTGGAAAGTCACAAAAGACTATACATAGATACATGTCTATATATATATATATATATATATATATATATATATATATATATATATATATATATATATATACGTATATGTATGTTTGTATGTTTAAAATTCTCTATTTAAGAAGGAGTTTTATGTAGAGTTCCGACCTTAATAAACTCATTTAACACAATAACCTTTAAAAACATATTATGTCTCTCCTAGGACTATTAGTCCATTAAATTTCTTTGCTTTAATATCAGTTTCTTTGTTTCCAAAATAACTTTAATGTAGATGAAGACTTCATTGTAATCACCTGAAAATAGCATTGTATCCACTGCTGTCCCTTCACTGGTATAATCTGTATATGTCGACAGTTGAAAGATTGGATCATTATCATTTACATCTACCAAATGAACTTTCAGCTAAAATAAATAAGTAAATAAATAAACTTTATCCCAATATATTTCTTTTTATTCTCATATATCTTGTCAGGAACCCCTTTTTTACAACTGCCTCTGTAGCTCAATGGAAGAACATCCACCTCAAGTATGGAGGAGAGTGGAGTGAAGTAATGGTGTTTTACGCCCCAGTCAAGATTCTTTCACTTGTTTTGTGGCAGTCAGTTCTGGGATGGTGGAGGAAACCGGAGTGCCTGGAGAAAACCATCGACCTTCGGCAAGTGAACTGACAAACTTTCTCACACTGGGATCTTAGATTCGAACCCAGGCAGTGAGAGGCACTGTCATCCGTAAGCGCCCGCTTTAGAACACTCGGCCACCGAGGCCCCTCAAGTATGGAGGGCTGTGGGTTTGAACCACAGCCAATTTATACATAAGACTTTAAAATCTGAGATACTGCGTCCTTGAATGGAGCTCAACATTAAGATGACGGAGTATCAACTGGTTCATTTGGTATCAGAATAATGCGACCTGCAGAGTGGTATGCTTGTATGCAGCATCATACTCTCAGTGAGGTAATAAAAAGTCACTCTAAGTCACTGCTAGTACAAGGCAGATTTATACTTGCACATCTCACACATACATACAAACATCTGAAGACTTCTCTCCCCCAATTACATGCAGAAAGAATGACCTGATATATCATAATAATTCAGCTTCTAAAAAATATACTGTTTAATTGACAAAAATACGATCCAATACTCTTACCTGTGTTGAGCTCTCCATCTGAGAAGACTCCTCTCGTCCAATCACAAGCAGAGAGAAAGTATGAGTTGTTCTATCCTCATAATCCAGACTCTGTAGTGCATCAACTTCACCATTTGAACCAATAGAAAACAAGGAAGATGATTGGTTTTTTTCATCCAATAGCTGATAAGTTACAGATCCTTCAAATTGTATACCACCTTCGGGGTCTCTTGACTGAAAAGGCTTGGCCATTATTTTTATTGCATTACCTTCCTTAGTCACCAATCTGTAAATCATATATTGAAAAAAAATTTTAAAGCTTGTGACTTAACAGCTCAATATTCAGAGAACAACCTGTGAAAATCGAACCAGTCAAAACTGGAGAAAATTACTAGGACACACAAATTACTGAGTTCAGTAAATTAATCTGTATAAACCTATTGAATTTAAAGGAATCAAGTTACTTGGAAATCTTTCATGATTTATATGGTATAGGAAAAAATTCATAAAATTGTCAGATTTTACAATTTCAATGATGCCTTTTGTTATTCTGAATGTTATACAAAACGTGGTGGGATTGGCAACTTACACCCTGTTATATTAGATATATAGAAAGGTATGTCAAATTATTATCAATGAATTTACAATGATGCTGTTCAAGGCTACAACTCAATGATGTTCTTTCTACTGGATCAAGTTTAAAACCCACCATAGATCTGGTAGACATTTCAGTTCTTACTTTAAGAAATCATACATAATAAATTATGAAAAATCAAAAACTTTATCTTTATTTTCTATGCAATTTTAATAAACAAAATTTCTTTTGTTTTAAAGTAAAACAAATGAAAACAGTGTACATACTTGTATCCTGGTCTGTTGTTTTCTGTGATGTAAGCTATATAAGGATTCATAAAGAACTGTGGTGGTCTCTTTCCCACTAAAACTTTGACAATCTCAAAATTGGATTTCTGTACTTCTGGACTTACTCCTATGTCCCTAGCTGACACCACCAATTCATACTCCCTCCCTCTTATAAATTGTCCATTACCACTCACGGCTGTTACTATTTTACCAACTCTACGATTTTTGACAATCACATTATCTATTTTGAACTTAGAATCACCACCTGAAAATAATAAAAAGAATGGCAAAAAATTTCAAATTGTGTTTTGTAGATGTTATGATTATTCTACAACTTTTAACCCATTTCTCTTGTTTTTCCTCCATAATTCAAGAAGTGACAGCCCAGCTGTAAGCAATGAATTTCTGTATAGGACATACTAAGTAAAACAAAGTATCACAGATTTGGCTGCATGGATTACAATAGAAAATACTTTCAAATCTTACCAGATTATAATACAAATTAGAGTTTGAGTCTTTAACCTCTCTTTTAAAACCAATATGATTAGTTGACACTGAAGCAAAGGATGGTCTAGACATATTTTTATTACAAAACTTACCAGATTCTAAAATATATTCTATTTGTGAGTTAGTGTCTGGGTCCTCAGCCATCAGTTCATACACCATTTCACCACTACTTGGATTGGTAGATACTGTAGCAAGGAATGGCCTTGGCATATTTATAAAAACAGGCTTCTCATCATTTCTGTCATTAACTTGTAAATTTATCCTCTTCAAGGTGAAATCTGAAAAAAGATAAATAAAAGCTCTCTTTAGTTACAATCAAATTTAAAATAGTTAAAAATTTTAATAATTTTATAATTTACATCAATCTGAACATTAACCACATCATATAATGACAGAATTTGTTTTAGCATATCACAAAAATATGATTGTTTTAAGCCATTTCGTTTGTGTTTTTATTATTTTGTTCATGCATTGAATCATGTTTTAAATGTGGATTTTCCCATCCAAAGCTTGATTATACATGTACTTCACAAATAAAGCTTGGTTTTCATTATGCACAATATATACTGGTACATTATTATCATTTTATTTTTTTTTAAAAACTCATCTTGTTTTTTATAATAAAACAGTTGAAACCTCATTTAGGTGTAATATTTAAATGGTTTTTTTTTTCTTTTCTATTATCAAAGTATTCAAATTATATTCTTCAAGAAATGCTTTGACTTTATGATAACAGTCTCTCTTTCTCTCTCTTTCTCTCATAGAGAGAAGAGAGAGAGAGAGACTTATTAAACACACAAAATACTTGTATACATGTACCTCCTCCCCCCCTCTCTCTCTCTCTCTCTCAAAAATCTTTTATAATATTAAAACATTTTCTAATAATCTCAAATCTCCTTTAAAATGCGTTACCATAGATTTGCTTATGATAAATGATTATACATTTTCTATTTATAAACCTATTGTGGATCATATAGCAGGAAAATACTATAACCTCTATTAAAAAATAATTGGGCTTAAAAAAAACATTTATTTTCCAAAAACCATAATAAATTGACCATTTGTATAATTAACATCAGAGTATGGTATGTGTGTTTTATCAGTTAGAGAATACCACAACATCACATCTTTTACATGTCATGTTTACTGTAGCTGCTGTTATTTCAGCTGATGTCAGATATGTGTAGAAAAATACTCTGGAATAGCCATAGTATTTCTGATGAGTTTAATGATGAACCCTTTTAACTAGAGAAAGACATGTGGCTTTAATGTTATTGTCAGTTCATACATGCATTCCATTTCCCATTAGACTTCCCTCAAGTTCCCTGTTACTGTCAGATAATGTTCACCAGATAAAGAGATTGAGTAAAAATTAAACAAAAAAATACTGCAAGTTTTCTTGCACATCATTTTTCTTTATTTAAATTGTCCAATCTTTATTTTACAGTTTTAATTGATTGATAATGATCAAATATTTCTGCCAAAATGAGGGGTTCAATAATTAAGATTTTTTAAAATTTCTGAGACTTTATATTAGCGATTTTAGGTACTGAGGCTTTAAACTACCCATTTTAGGTAAAGCTTTCTCTTAATCATGCAGACTTTTATGTGATTTAAATAAAATGTTTATTGTAGATCATATGAAGTTATATATGACCGATAAATTTACATAATACAAAAAACATCTTTACTTTGACAGACTTCATTATTTATATACATGTAAATAAATTAGATTAAAGTTTAGTGGACACTCTCATTTGCTCAGCAATATAAGAACAAACTGTCCAAATATAATATAACTGAGAGGATTTTATTATTATTTACTCCAATGTTTATATATACTTAACCCTTTTTCCCCTTTACAAACAAACAAACAAAAAAACAAATGAATAAATAAATAAATAAATAAATAAATAAATTTTTTCAAATATCAAGCAAACTCCATAACATAAGAATCTTTTCCCAGTGGGATTTTAGCATACAGTTGGATGTGAGAGATAGAAGTCCCTTCACAAAGAAACAAGAGGCCCAAAAGGGCCTGTGGAGCTCAACTGACGAAAATGGTTCTTGTGCCTCCATTTATATAAACTTGGTACAGGGACTTGAGCTGATGTTAAATGCTATATATAAAAGCTGTAGGCCTTACAGTTTCAGAGAAGATTTTTAAATTTGACTTCCTATGTAAACAAACGCAGCTGTTCAAAAGCATGTGGGCGATGACGCAACCATGATTGCAAGAAAGTGATCGAATTTACATGTCGATCAAAAATGGATGCATTGCCCATAAGTATATGCAGATATATGGGCCTCTGGTTGGGACCAAAAATGGCCCAAGGGCCTTTATTTGTACTAACCTGGTAAAGAGACTTGAGCTGATTATGAAAGCTTTAAGCCTTACAGTTTCAGAGAAGATGATTTTTGTAAAGACTATGCAGATATATGGACCCCTAGGGTGGGGCCAAAAATGGACCGGGGACTTCTGTTTGTAAAAACTTGGTAAAGGGGCTCAAACTGATATTAACTGCCAAATATGAAAGCTTAAGGCTTCATGGTTTTAGAGAAGAAGATTTCAAGTTGATTTCTCATTATAAGCTATATATGCATATGCAGATATATGGACCCCTAGGGTGGGGCCAAAAATGGACCGGGGGCGACCATTTGTACAAACTTGGTAAAGGGGCTCAAGCTGATATTAACTGCCAAATATGAAAGTTTAAGGCTTCGTGGTTTCAGAGAAGAAGATTTTCAAAGTTGATATCTAATTACAAGCATTATTTGCTCTTTTTACGAAGTATGACGGAAAAACGCTAACCCGTAACCTAGTTTTTGACAGAATTTCATGAAATGTAGAACCTATATGTTTAAGGGTGTCTAGAAGCCAAATTTTACATCAGATTTTGCTTATTGTAGGTTTTTGCATTTTAGGTCACTGTGACCTACTTTTTGTTGCCATGGAAACCAATTGTACAAATTTTCATCTACTCCTTCTGGGGATCATTCCTGCCAAGTTTTGTTAAAATTGGCCCAGTAGTTTCAGAGTTTTTGCTGTTGACGGACAGACGGATGGATGCACGGACGCACACAAGCATGCACACATCATGCCATAAGCTCATCTGGCTTTAGCCAGTTGAGCTAAAAATTAAAAGTCAAGTACTTAAGTTTCAAGTTAATGTAAGGCCTGGATGCCATGATCCATAAGCTGCAACTCATCAACTGAGCCCTAAACCCCCATTTTTGTAGATGTGGTCCTTAACATATATTAAAGTTATTTTAAACTATTTTTGAAGCTGTGGATTATATAATCAAGTGATATTGCAATACAAAATGTAGGTTTGTGTCATATTTAACAGCAGTATAGATTTGGTTTCAGAGATTTCATAATTCTCAAATTTCCATAACTACCTGTTATTTTATCTATACAAAATCTATATCTACAACATAGAATATCAATTAAAGTAATTTTAGAGAATAACCATGGATACTTTTTTCAACACTTTTCAAGGTGATCAATAAACCCTGTGAACTCTAAATCACAATCCATGTTGAAAGACAAGACATTGATTAGCTGGAGCAGGTTAAGAATTCTGGATCATCCATATTGAAAGAAAAGGCATGAAACAAATCTCTTGCCATCATTGCTGCTAAAATCAATATACTCCTATGTACATGTTACTATAATTAATATATAATATACTCCATTGTACATGATATGTATATGTATAGATCTATTTATTTATACAACATATTTCTATATTTACATCAGGTGTAAACGATAAAGGTATGTATAATTAGATCAAAACATACAAACACATCAATGTACAAATAAATGTATCAATTCTGCAACATCAGAGAAGATCAGTGTTTATATGACTGCAGTAGTAATTACCAAGACCTGCTACCTAGGCTATGGACATGTCCTACCGTTAAGGATAATCATGGATAATCATGGATCGATATTGTAAATCACATCAATTTCTGCAGAATGCAATTAACTGATGTTAAAACAAACAAGATAGTTTGTAATGAGACTTTGTTCCAATTACTGGCTCGTGTAGCTCATTAATGGTAAATAATTAATTCTTAAGACTTCTTTAAGGAGATAATAACAAAATAAAACTCCAATTAAGAAATTTCGGAAAATGTAGCACACTCACAAATAACTTTATTCTCATGTTCAGATATACCACATATGTTTTTTACATGTTATTTTGCAAATGAATTTAAAAAAAAAAAAAGATATCAGATATTAATTGAACCAAAAGCCAGATTACATTAAAAAACATAACTGGTTACATGTAGCTTAGAATCATGCTATTCGTGGTTTGGGGGTTGTTGTAATAGTCAAGATTCCACTCATATCACAAGATGGTATTTATGCAGTATAAAGGACTTGTCATTCCCCGATTTTTAAATTTATAATTCATTGATAGGTCTATAAAATATCACAAGATCAATTGATCCATTCCATTTAAACTACAAGTAAAATACAGAAAACAAATCAAAATCAATAAAATATCACAAGATCAATTGATCCATTCCATTTAAACTACATGTAAAATACAGAAAACAAATCAAAATCAATGTTCCACTTTTTATTTCGGTAACATTTTTCTCATTATCCAAACTAATCCAGCTTAAAAACTCCAATAACGATTATTCTTGTAGCCAATACTGATCTGATAGCTCAGCTGATCCAGAAGTGTACGGCTAATCTTAATTATGTTAAGATATTTACAATTCATGACCATTCATAATCACTGTAACTTATTAAATGAACTTATACAGAGATTTCATGCTTTGTTATTTCTTAATTACTTGTAATTAATCCAAATAATATGCTTTAATTGGAAAAATAGAAATTGCCTGAGTTAACAAACTTGAATGGTCATAAATTAATCTACAATTAATTGAACAGGCTACAGAGGAGGGTTAAATAGTTCATAGGTATATAATTAAAGCAGCTGATCATATGCTGAAATACTTTTTCATATAATAATGTTATAGTCCAATTTTTTTCAGACTGTATAACTTTGAGATAGGTCAAATCTATAAATGTACATCAGTATTCTAAGCATGCGATAAATGTGAAAAATGTGCAAAAACCAATGTATGATGAACGGACAGAGTAACATAAGGGCAGACATGTTAAGACAGTCTTTTTTATATTCCGTGTGAAGAAATAGTGAAATTTCATACATACATTGTATTTCCATCTCATTCATGTAACAGATAAAAATGTCAATTTGGACACATCAAAGCCAAGGGTTCCTCAAAGGTTTATTATGTACAGTCATACATATATATATACATGTATATATATATATATATATATATATATATATATACCATAGAAAGGAATAGAAAGGAAGGTTATATAGTCCTATTATGTCAAGACAAATCAATTTTTTAGCTTAGATATTGTGAAATTGACATTTATGAAAATACACAACCCCTGCCTGTTATTATATATACACAACCCCTGCCTGTTATTATTAATTTATTTATACATAAATTAAAGCTGCATTAAGTTTTCCAAAGAAAAAATTAAAACGGTACTAATCTAACTAATGATGTTCCTAATGAACAATGTTACATTTGGTTCAACGATAAAAGCTCGAATAAATGCAGAAATCACAATATTTACCCAGCGAGATGCAGCATTTAGGATCTAATATTAGAACATGGTTACGTCATAAAAAACCCGGGTAATTTAAACACAACTTTAAAAACGGTGAAATACGATAAATTAAACACAGAACTTCGTTGAATTTGTCATTTGTGACTTAGGAAGGGATACAAAACACCATTTCAAATACATCCGGATATAAATGAAGGACAATTAATGTAATTTGTTATGTTTCACTTTCGGTTCTAGGGTTTTTCCGTACATCCGACATGATCCGTGCACATGCTCCAAGCTAATAATTACCATCGTAAAACTCTGACCAACTGGTCAGAGGATTCCGTTTATTTACAGCTAAAAGAAATGAAATTTTAGAAAATGAATGTCACGGATCGTGGTTAGAAGATATCTATTTTTAAAAAAATATATTTTTAGAAAATCAAAAAAAATTCAGAAAATTGATAACCTTAATGCAGCTTTAATTCCCTAGAGTGCCTGTGTAAGGCCAGACTTCCGAGACCTCAGACATGATATCCTGGTGGCCGGCCAGGTTGATATGGAACACAATGACTACAGTCAGGGTGTGAGTTTTTATCATTTGTGTGAATCATACAGTGGACTAGAGCATGATTTATCAAATGATTATTAACTTAACAATGTAAATATTGAGGATAATATTTTGTTTTATCTTTATCTATAATTACAAACTACATATATAAAATTAGCTTAAAACATTTAAGGTTGGGTTAAAATGGACGGTAATATTTATAACAAAGAGTGCATTTTAAGGTAACAAAATTTCAGATTTCAATAGTCAAAATTTTACTTCAAATAAGAGCCCTAGCCAAATATCTCAAATTGAACAACCCAATTTAAAAAAATAAAGGATTGCATTGGATAAATGATGTTTTACACCCTAGTCAAGTATTTTCCATTCACATCGAGGTGGTCAGTTTAGAAAAAGTGGACTGTGGAGTAAACCAAAGTGCCTGGAGAAGATAAGTGACCTTAAGCAGGCTAAATGACAAACTTTCTCACTCTAAGATCTACCAGAGTGGAAATTAAACCTAGACAGTGACTTTGCTATGGTTTTTAAAAACTACCTTCCACCTTTCAGATTGGGAAAATTTGGACCCTTTTTATGTCACATATTACGCACAGAATTTTGAAATTCATTGCAAAGATTTTAATATTGTGACAATATCTAACATTTTTTGTCTGTCAGAACAGGTTTGGATGACTGGATTTAACTTAAATTATTTGATTTGTCACTGTTACCTTTTGGGGAATTTTAGTTGTCAAATTGGGAAATTTTAGTCTTATTTCTCAAGGGGAAACTACCTTTATTTGGTAATAATCTTAGCAGCCCTCAAAGTGGGTTTTAAAGACAATTGGCCAACTGGCTACCATTTTAAATTTTCAGGTGGCCAACTGCAATTCCAGGTAACCAAGTACTTATTTTAGGTCGCCAAGCAAAAGTATTATTATTATTATAAAGAAATTTAAGCTTTTTATAATGTTTGTTAAACAAATTAAAGAAATTTAAATGGTGTTGTGTTATTGTTGTCTATTTATTTGATCATCATGAGAGATGCAACGGATTCTTTTGATATTTTATCCGCCGTTAACTCCGGGTCTGGCGTACTTTTTCTTTTAAGAAATTTTGTTAAAGCTGCAATAAGTTTTTAAATTTTCTGAATTTTTTTTGATTTTCTAAAAATATATTTAAAAAAAAAAAAACACAGATATCTTCTAACCACGATCCGTGACATTCATTTTCTAAAATTTCATTCCTTTTAGCTGTAAATAAACGGAATCCTCTGACCGGTTGGTCAGTGTTTTACGATGGTAATTATGAGCTTGGAGTATGCGCACGGATGTACGGAAAATCCTAGAATCGAAGGTGAAACACGACAGTTTGCATTAATTGTCCTTCATTAATATCCAGATGTATTTGAAATGGTGTTATATATCCCTAAGTCACAAATGACAAATTCAACGAAGTTCTGTGTTTAATTTATCGTATTTCACCGTTTTGAAAGTTGTGTTTAAATGACCCAGGTTTTGATGACGTAATATTAGATCCCAAATGCTGGATCTCGCTGGGTAAATACTGTAATTTCTGTATTTATTCGTTGAACAAAATATAACATTGTTCATTAGGAACATCATTAATTAGATTAGCACCGTTTTAATTTTTTCTTTGAAAAACTTAATGCAGCTTTTAACTGAAGTTGAGACATGATCATGAAAATGACCTATCGTCCTCTAGCTCACACATACGCTTGACAGTGACAATAAAAAATGCCAATGATGAGTCAAGCACACAAATGACTGACTATTAAACTCTAAAGCGAAAACAATACAGGGGAGTTTGCACTTGAAACAGAATTGCAACTCGCTTCATTATCACACATACGCTTCAGAGTAACATAAAGAATACGGTAATTGTAAAGCGCAAAAATGACTTTTGACTAAAATGTGAAGCGGACATGATACAGATCTCATAAATTCCGATTTCTGGTCGCCGCTGATTAAATGAGAAGTGGACAAGCTGGCGACCGTTTTGAGATTTAAACTCGCCAAACACAATTCTAGGTCGATTTGGCGACCAATTTAGTCGACAAAATTGAGGGCTGCTTAGGCAAACAAAATCACTGCCTAGCCAATATGATCTATAAACCAATGCTTTAAACCACTGGCTACGATTGCAAAAAAAAAAAAAAATTTTAAAAAAATAAAAAATACAGATTCCTTTTAATTTAGGGATTGTCTAGTTCTGATAGTTTATTGTTTTTCCTTCAGATTTTATCAGTCTGTGGAATGAGTAATTAGATATTATTTAGTGGTAGAGTGTGACTGATTACAGATAAATTACAGTAAAGTACGTAAATCAGACACCCTATAACATCTTGTGTGGGACATAACACTCGTAAAGTTATCTTTAGGTCAGTGTTCTAGCATCTGGGATGTTTTATTTCCTCTTATCACTTTATCACTCTCATTACAGCATCATACTGCATCATCATTATTCAGATTAAATTTAAACTAGAATTTTATATGATCAGATCAAGCATAAAACTCAAGAGTAAGGAGAAACACCTGCCCAGAGAAATGTCTACTTCAATCTAAATCCAACCTAGTTATGTCCAGAAAAAAAATCTTATTTACTTTCCTAAGTAACAGAGTAACAAGTACCTGTTATTTCTTGAAGGCTTCATAAATCCTACCAAACCCAAATTTTCCCTTTCTTTTCCCCATGTTTTTTTTATTATTATTATTTTTTTTTTATTTTTTTTTTTTTTTTTTTTTTTTTTTGCTTATGGCTTATGGCAAGGATTCTGGGATATATCAGCCTAAAATATGTATTCTTCATATTATGAATTTCTATGTCATTTGCTCTCTTTATTGATACTACTTACGACGCAAAAAATTATTTTATTTTTCTCAAACTCACTGATTATCAGGCTTGTTAAAACAATTTTCATATTAAAGTTTAAAGGTTTTTCTTAAAGACAAAATTTATTGTAACATAACCCAAATGAATAGTAATAAATTTTACATGCCAGGCAGATGGATGTTTTATCAGCATTCCAAAACACAAGTCAATAATACCGTTCATTATAACAATACACCAAGGATTCGACTTCTTACTAATTCTATCAAAAATCTCTTAATAACATCAACCGAAGACTTTAACATGACATTACATGTATTCCGAGTGCTGAATTTGTATGACTTTGATTTTATGGCTCATGACATGTAAAACTGACTGTAAAACATCAGACCCTTAAATCCCAAGTCTCTCCTACAGAAAATACACCATAACACGATCTACCTTATCAGTTTTTAAAAAATAATTTAATTGAATAAGCAGTTTTCTATGCAATTGATTCAGCAATGCAGGCTTTTGCTTCCAATAAAAAATATTTAATAATGCATTGTAGAATTCTTATTCATCAAGTACTAACATTCTGCAAAATGACCAGAATCTTAAGTCTTTAATGCCAAGAATAAACAAACAAGGCTGCAGTCTTTTGAAAGGCCCTTGACATTGTTTTGTCTCAGATTTTTTCACGAGAAATAATTTGATGGTCACATATATTAAATGTTTGGTCACTTTTTTAACAAACTGTGAAACATGTATATGTTTTTGTAAAGGTTAAGTTAACATTGACAGTAAAAACAACATAATATGTAACTGAAAAGAGCACAAAAAAAAAAAACCAGAGACTGTACCATGTTCCATCTTTCTGTGTGCAAGAAAATCAATGATCATTATTTTAAGATCTTATTTAAATTCCTCAAAACTCTTAAAGCTAAGCATTCAGATTGGGTAAAATCAATCAAATTTGAATTCTATGGTGTAGTTTAATAGTAGTCAGTTAAACTCACAATCTTCAACTAAATGCAAAGTACTGACTTTTCGATGGAGGCCAAGAAACTACAACCTAACCTTGCACTGAATGCCAAGAAACATCAACCTAACTTTCAAATGAATTCCAAGAGATGATTTTAATGACTAAGGTTACTAAAACTTAGATCAACTGCTGAGAACAGCAGGATTTTTAAGTAACCTGTAGTCACCAATAAAGGATTGTCATATCCTGCAGGTTCTTATCAAATCTGGTATGTTAACTGGACAGTGAGTATCAGAGGTCTACTACTTCAGACATTTGTGTCATTATTTATGACTACCTTAGTAACTCAATCAACAGGCTTACCTGGGCTGAGGTAAAGGTAGATAACAGATAGGTACAAATAAATAACAGGTGACATCTTATCTACCTGTCTTTATTTTACCTGTAAGCTATTTAGTCTTACAGTCAATTTGTCTTAAATCAGGTATCATCTACATCAGATTAGAGGTTTTGTACTAACCAATAAATATCAATTTATCACCTTTCAGTAAATTTTAAAACACACAAAGTAAGGTTTGAGGGCTTTTTAACCTTACTATTTAGATGTTGATTGACCTGTCATTCACTTCATTAATCAATTAATTCGTCACTATATATGTGATCAGCCATAATAAATTTATCATAAAAAGTCATAGATAGGTATGCTTCACAATGAGTCCATCGACTAGCAGATCATAGTAGAGACCACACCTGCATGTATTACATGTTATACTAGAAAAAACAATATTCTATAATATTTTTTGTTTGTTAGTCTGTTATATTGTAATGTTGGGCTTGACTCAAAATAAACTAATTATATATTATATATATATATATATATATATATATATATATATATATATATATATTACTAATATCAAATTAGAAACCCTCACTTTTCATTTAGGGGCCTAGGTGAACAAATGGTCTACCATCAAGGTTTATCTTCTAACATGTTTAAACTGACTGCCTTGATATTGTAAGTGAAAGAATATTGTCTGTGGTTTAAAACGGCCTTACAATTAAATTTTATTATCACCTGAATAGGCTAGTAGCATGATGCTGACAAAAACAGAAAAATAAGAAATACATAAATAAAAACAATTATTTTTGTGTATTGAAATGATTACAATAGATTCTGTATTGAAGTTTCTCAGTAATTAAAAGTACATTTTTTGGCATTTTTATCTTCACATTTTAAAGCAAGTAATCGGGTTTAACTTTCATAATTCATATTTAAATTATTTGCAGTACATGTAGCAAGATACTGACTTGACTGCTTTACAATTCTATTTAAATAGTACATCTAAAATAGAGTAAGATGATTGAAAACCAATGTGACAAATTTAAGTAATTTTTAGCCTTAATCATAAAGTTTGTTTTTTAAACTGTCGCTAGACAAGTAAATGATGGAGTAAGATTCATTGTAATTGACGGTACATTCATATACTATCTATGTTATGATAAACTTGATAAATAAATAATTATCTCGGCTGAGATATTTCTAAATATTTTATTTCCCCTGCATGACTTCACGTTTACATTCTTGTATGAAAACATATGGGACATCTGGAGAAATTTGCATGTTTATATATAATTAGTTCGTTACTTTCAAATTAAACAGACTCCAGAATTTCCCAAATTGGTATACAATTAACAAGCTAGACCTGCTCTTTTTTATCAAAATTTTAACCTGTTCACAAATTTATATCTACCGTAATTTACAATCAGTATAAGCACAAAGTTTCTCCACTTACTTCAGTAAAACCATGACCAACAATATTTAATGGAACAGACCTTGATTACATGTACCACTCAAATCTATAGCAATTACAACTCAAATCCATAGCAGTTGCTTCTGGGTCTATGACAGGGGTTGCTCTGCCACCAAAATATCAATTTAAGTTTTTAGTTAATATTTTTGCTCTAAATTTTTCATCAATATTATGAGCCTGAAGTTTTTAAGATTCACTGAATCTGTTTCATATAAAATGGCTCCAAATTTTAAATTTCCTCATTTTTGGGGGTCTAATTTTCATAAGCCAAAATGTTCCCTGCTATGTGGATCAGAACACTACATATGAGTTGAGTGAAGTGGCATAATGGTGTTTTACTTGTCACTAATTGTATCATCTGAAGACTGATTTGTACATCAATTAAGTGCTACAACACACTAGTCAACACCACTACCACCATATAGTCCAAATACAATTATTTAAACTTGTACATCATTAAAATTGACAAAACAAGAAAACGGAACAGATCATACACACAAATTATAAATTTCAAACTGTAAAGAAAAAATTAAACTGAAAACAGTAAACATTAGCTTTAAATCATATTAAAATTTGTGAACATAAAATAATAAGAAGTCAAAACAAAAGCAGCAAATAGAATTATTAATTTGAAGCCATTTTGAAATGCATAAATATAAAGTTATTCAAGTAATACGAGATGAAGCTAATCTATTGGGAATCATTATAGTGTTGCATTCATATTTCACAGTTAACTTTACGAGTTCTATTGCATGCATCAGAGGTATAAAATCTTTATGGTTCTAATAAAATATGTCTGCCATAATTCTATAAAGGCATACAAAACGATCATAGTTTTTTTTTCAAAAATGAACATATGAAGTATTTATTAGTAAACATGTCAAAACAATAATAATTCCGGAATTTGTGCCGACAAGTTACGCACTTCTTTATTTAAAGCTTTGTATCTGACCTCCCTTGACACTAGTTTTTCTGCAATTTTTTATTGAGTAAGACTATAGATACTCGTTTTTCTATAATTTTCTATCTCGCAGAGAAAAGCTGTATGTGATGGTTATTGATTCTATCAATTCCGAGACATCAAGCTTTTTAAAACGCGACAAATCAATCTTTCATTGCAGACATATCAATACTGTGGTCCTTAGGAATAAGGAATTTGTTCTTGAAAATACAATACTCTCTTTCATACTACTAAAATGAATGCTATGTAGGGATTATTTATATCAGTAGATCTACACGTATATTGTTTTCAATATTGTAAATATAATAAACACCAAATTATCAGTACTACTAACAAAATTACAAAACTTATAATCACATTGATTACTTTGTCACTTCCGTCACATGAGTGTTCACTTATCACATAACACTGTATCACCATGTTTATTTTTTTTTATTCCAAGTCTCAAATTCCAATCTTTCATTTATTTATTCATTTTTATTATTTTATAGTTTTCTTCCATTCAAGACCAATGTGTGTCCAAACAAATATTGCTTGTCAGTAAAATTAGAGAATGGCAAATGCAACCAGACAGCTAGCCTGATTCTGGTAGTTTGTTATTGGTCAAAGACAGAGTTGGATTGAATTTGCTTGATAATGATAGACTAAACAATGAATGACCAGCATGACAAAGTCAAAACTGTACTGTATCAAAAGATATGGAACAAACTACTACAATCTGACTTCATAATCTCTACAATCTACAAATTAATACTGACACTTACATTTGTATTATAAATAAAACCTATATGTCAATATTTTGTTTAATGTTTGTAAGTCATAAAATGTTCCCATTCACAAGTATAAACACAATCAAACAATTATTGATCAAAATTAAACTACCAGTACACACACAATGGACAAAATTTTAAGATTTGCATGTCAAATTTTTTAATTTAAACTCTATTTTGGTATAATTCTTTTAAGCCATGACTGATATATAACAGAAAGTGTTTAGTATTTAAAATATCAACCATACAGAAATTGTTAATTAAAATACATATATGATATGTTACAATGACACAGAAAAGGCACTTCTTTTTTGAGTATTTTCCACACAATGCCATAAATAGATTTTATTGGAAACTTGTAAAAATTTAAATACAAGTGAAAATTCTTTATTTAATTTGAATGTTCACCTGTGACTAAACAAATACAAATCTATACAAATTAGCATCTGGTTAAATACAATGTATACACAAATAAACACTATGTGACCTCTACAGGGTAATTTATACATTATACACAAACCAAAGCATTCAAACAGCTTGCTATTACAATGTCTCCTGGAATTTTTCTATTATTTTGTGAAAATGTCAAAATGACTCACATGATATGAATCATTTAGTGCATGTCAGTCTGCATATTATTTAAACAAATAAAATAATATGGTAACACTATATGCAGACTGCAGTGTCTCTTGAATGTGTGCATCCAAAAAAATAAATTCTGTTAATTGTGTGACATGCATCATCTAAGAGGGGGGGGGGGATAATTGGGTACTTTCACTTTGTAAATAAATGGTATCTTTGATCAGTTGTTTTCATGTGGATTTTAGAACTGTGCATCTTGCAATTTTTGCAAAAGTTTCAAACAGAATTTACATATAATTACTGAAATCTATATTGCACAAACAGGCTAAATAGGTAAAACGTAGTAGGGCTGTCACGGTTAGTGATTTTCGTAACCGGGTACCCGACATGCATTACCCGAACCGTAACCGGTTACCGATATTTGGAATATGTGATGCGAAATACAATAATACTATTCATAAATGGATTGAACAAACGTTTATAGTTTATAAAAAAAGTTAAATCTATATGTTTACCATTCTGTTTCAGTTTTACTTCCCTATTCCATATATGTTTGTTCGCGTGCTTTGATTTCTAAATTTTAATGTTTAAAAATAAAACCCAATGGATCGTATTAATTTCACACTCACCTGTATGACAGATATTTCTGACCAGGCCTTCACAAACGCCGATTTTAAGCAAAAAACGCCGATTCAAACTTAAAAAAGCCGATTGAAAAATATCCGAATCGGCTTTTTTCCCCCATAATAGCAAGACAAAATCTGATATAAAAATTCTTTAATGCGGACTTGTTAACAATTACAATTACTCAGGACAGTGTCACGATTCACTGAACTTCCCTATTCATAGGTAATTACCTAATAGCTAACAAGCTTATTTCTAGTGGCTTCACCTGTTCACATCGTTTCTATTAGAGTATACACTATACAAACACATACACGTGCCTGATCGACCCAGTTTATATAGTTAATAAGTTAATAACCTCCCCTGAATTCTACATTTGTATATACAAGAGCTGACCAGATTGATAACGACAGTTTTTTGGGTTACCAACAACAAGATCACGGCATTACACGTGGTTTTTGTATCTGTTATATGTCGATCAGTGATAGGTATTGTTATAAGATATTAATAAGCGGTATTGATGAATACTTTTGTCTTCTGACAGTTTGAAGAATTTCCAAAATGTCGCAGGCATGGTTTTCAGAATCCCGGAAAGACAGCATAGTTTAGAAATTAGAATTTTCGGAACCAATACATTTGAATGTAGGTCAACAGGACCAGTCACTTACAAATGGAAGTATACTTTGTTTTATTTGTTTACTTTCATTGTAAAAACTCACGGAACTTACAGTCGTGTCACTGTTGATCCTAACTTTACCAAGATACAACAAATGTGCACTGATTGCAGTATATTGTCGGTTACCCGGTTAATGATTTTGTAACCGGTTACAGCATCTAACCTACCCGTATATCGGGTACCCGGGTAATCGTGACAGCCCTAAAACGTAGTATACAAACACTCTCTCTCTCTCTCTCTCTCTCTCTCTCTCTCTCTCTAGTGTTGGTATTGATAATTAGTTGAACATGATACATTGATGGATAGATGAACTTATTAGAGTTGAAAACGCAGTAATTAGAACAATACCAAACCAGATAGCTTTAATGTCATCATTAGGAATTAGTAACAAGAGATAGAAAATATTGATTCCTTTTTTACAGTAAATTAATGCATTTTTTATCTGCTTTATCAAGAACAATGGGGAAACCTACATAGCCATCATTAGAAATTCCTAGCTTATCATCACTAGTTATAGTCCATTTTTATGGCAGACATGTGTGATCTTTACTGAGAAGAATGAAATTATAATCTATAAGAGCACTGATAAAAGTTGAAAAATTACTGGCCTGTTTACCATCAAAAAAGGTGTAGTGGGAATAATACTTTGAAATATAACACAAACATGTCATATCAAATGCCATTTTTTGTAGACAAACAGTTCATATACTAATCTATTCTGGGAAAAATATATATAAAACAAAGTATTATGGGAAAATGAAAAAGAAAGAGTGTCAGAGAAATTAAAAGATGTTGTTCAGTGTCTATAGCTATCTTAACTGTTAAAATTAAAACGAGAAAATCACACTATGTCTCTTAAATCTTTCTTTTTAACCATTAAGGTACCTCATTAGCCAAATAATAAGATGTCATCTTTTAAGTGGTTGAATAATTAACATGTCACCTTTTCAGTGGTTGAATGATTAACATGTCCACTTTTCAGTGGCTGAATGATTAACATGTCTGCTTTTCAGTGGTTGAATGATTAACATGTATGCTTTTCAGTGGCTGAATGATTAAAATGCCACATTTTCAGTGGCTGAATGATTAATATGTCTGCTTTTCAGTGGCTGAATGATTAACATGTCACCTTTTCAGTGGCTGAATGATTAATATGTCTGCTTTTCAGTGGCTGAATGATTAACATGTCACCTTTTCAGTGGCTGAATGATTGATTCAAATGTAAGCTTTTCAGCACACAGGTTCAAATCCCACCTACAGATTCCAGTGTAAAAAGTTTGTCAGAACTCTGGCTTGCCATTTGCCTGTCTATTTCATCTCCAGGTACTAAAGTTACTCCACTATTCCTTCAATGTTTATTCATTACAAGTGAATATTGTGTTCATGTGTTGACTAGGGCATAAAGCACAGTTACTCTACTTTTGATTTAGACTACCTCTAGACTTGAATGTAGAGCAATCTATATACATGTACATGTATATGTTCATATACGGTTTGACAAGTAAATTAGAAAAGAGCCCTGAAGAATAAGGATCAAATAAAAACCACTAAAAAACTTATGAAATTCAAAATGACAGATACTCTCAAAATCTTCCCCAAAAAATTCACAAAATGCTTACACTGCTTGGTCAGAATATGTCATAAATTGTAATATAAAAACTGTTTTTTGACCGATGCTTGTCAAATATTCAATTTGGAAAAAACACTGATAATTACTAAAAGTTTCAATGTCAGTATTTATCTGCAGTATGTAATTCATTCATTTCCTAATGCTACATACAGATATTTTATGTAATTACTGGGCACCTGCCTGGCTATTTTATGTAACCACACAGATAAATACTATATGATTATATATATATAAAGGATGATTCAGATTACTATGACCTCAAGTTGTTTTAAAGTTGTTATAAAATACAGACAGCCTGCAAAGAACATTCTTCTTTTCATGATTTTAACCTTCAAAACTTCTCAAGTTCAGTTGATCTAATTTTTTTATGTTACATATATATTTATTTTAACAGACAATCTATGTTTATTACACAAGAAGTGAACAAAGGAAACCAGATCTTTTATCTTGTTATGAGTAACTATTTTTGAAATTTCAAACTATTCATGAATATATCCGTTATATAAAATTTTAAATTGTATGCACATAAATTTCATCTTTAACAAGTATGATACTGGCAAGCACCATTTTACAATATATTTTATCTCAGAAAGTAAAGTTACTACAAAAAAATTGAATGGAGTATTTAGTGGCAGTCAAGAACATTTCACTTATATCCAGATGTCACCAGCTATATGTGAAGTAGCAGAAATTTTAATGTTTGAGGTATGGCATATGCATAGGGTAATGTGCAGGGAGGGTTCTTTTCAGTGCAATGTCTACCACAGCAATGAGTATCAGTTTTTAAGGTCTCCTCAAATGGACCCCATTACTTTTATTTCTAAATGCTTAGTGCACTACCTATTTTCAAGTGTTGGACAGACCTAGCCAGGGTTCAAACCCAAACCTCCATCATATGAAACAAGCATGCTACCAAATGTGGCCATATGCATAGAAATAATGCAACATCCTGATTATAGAATAAATATTCACTTTACATTACCAGGCATCTTGCCCTGTAAATTTCAATTTTCACTGATTTTTTCACAATAAACACTCAAGCTTTGAAATAATAATACATGTACTCAATACATTACTAGTAGAGTGTAAATTGTAATGCAATTTAAATGACAATTATAATTGTGTGTCACCAGCAAACTAATACACTTCAAGAGCCCTTAAATGTCTAGTGTTCTAAAACAATCAGAAAAAGTATCAATTTCCTGAAGTGATAAAACTACAACTCTCTCACCAAGTCTCTACTTCCTCGATAAATGTTTGCAGTGGTTCAATAGTCCATTGCTCTTATTTCTTGTCTGAAACCCCCCCCCCCCCCCCCCCCCACACACACACACAATGTTGTATATTCATCACTTAAGCATACTCAACTTCAAATCTAGATACCGGTAATTAAAATTCATCTCTCTCTCTCTCTCTCTCTCTCTCTCTCTCTCTCTCTCTCTCTCTCTCTGTTCTGCATGTTCAACCAGTTATACACACCACTTGTGGATTTCTTATAGATTTGAATTTTCTTTTGAACATTTGATTTGAAGATGACATCTCAAAATAAAACCATAACACTTGACATTCAAATTCCTCAGTGGCCAAGTGCTCTGTTACTAATGCATAAACTTATGGATAACAGTGGATTGGATCCCGTTTGGGGTGTGATGATATTTGTCAGTTCACTTGCCAAAAGACAGTGGTTTTCTCTGATCATTTCAGTTTCCTCTATCTTCCCTGGATTGACTATCTAGATACAAGTGGAAGAATCTCAACTGGAACATATTACAGTAAACTATATTAATCAATTCTAACCCTGGACATTCTTTTTGGCGATATTCTTACCAATATTTTGTTTAAATGTGTACTAACATTTTTTTTAGATGTGTATTAAAAACTGATTAGACTTAAATCATGCGACGATATCATTTATGTTAAATAACACACCTGCAATTAAAAATATATAGGTTAAGTTTGTATTCCGCACTACATACCTTGAGGCTGATCTGTTCTGGTTATGTTAAAAGTGATGGTGATACTTCTGTCTTCAACATTTTCATAATCTAAAGATTCACCTTGCTTGACATAAACATTGCCCTTGGTATCTACTTGGAACTTTTCTGCACTTGCTGTCACAATTCTGTACTGTTCCACACCTGGTGGTGGTGCAGGGCTTGATGCAACTGAAAATAACACATCACTGCTACTTCCATTCTCCATGACCTGAATTTGCTTTTCAATGTGGGTCACAGATCTTTTTGAGATCTTATGGGATGATTCAAATTTTAAGACACTTGGAATAACTTCTATGATTACTTTTGAAGGTGCACTAGAATGACCAGCTGAATCCTGTGCCGTTACACTAAATGAATAAACTCCTGCAGATAAATGTGCATCATGTTTTGCAAATATTTCGCCAGAACTCTGATCAATCCTAAAATCATTTGTGCCATGTAATAAATATGTTATCCTGTCAATATCTGCATCAGTAGCATGAACTTGAAGAATTTTTGTTCCACCGTTTATGTTGGAATTATAGGTTGTTTTGAAGATTTTCTTCTCAAAAACTGGAAAATTATCATTTAAATCTATGATATTGATGGTTACCACAGCTTGTGCAGTTTGACCTGATGAGGATGTTGCTTCAATGACCAAACTGTACGATTCCCTTTTTTCTCGATCAAATGGGCTTTCTGATACTATTTTCACTTCATGAGAATTTAAGTAGTGCATATGACGGAGGTAAAACAAATGTTGATTTTCACCTTTGATGGAATATTTGACATCCTTTGAGCTTTTTGATTGTGCTTGTATGTGACCATAGACATTCACAACAGTATCAGAAGGCTGGTTTTCTTTGATTGTGCTCAAGTAATGATGCTGAGTGAATGTGAACAAGTCTGATGAATTGTGAATATTTAACAGCAAGATGTCAAAAACTGAATCTTTCTGGTGTGGGTATGAGGTGAAAAATGTAAACGTTCTCCCTAAAACTCTACTTAGATCACCTACTGTGACTAATTCTCCCCCTTCCAACACCTTGAATAAATCATTTGCTTCTTCTTCTAAATGTTCAACAAGAGGTATGTTTCCCGACACCGAAATTTTTGTAATGATAGAATTTACAGGCAAATCATGTGGAATATTTATCCTACTAACGGTTTTTCCTACGACCTGGTCCACGGAGTTAACTAAATTTATCCAAATGAATAACAATGCGTAGACTATAAACATTGTAATTCTTCTGTCAGACGCCATCTTCCCTCAAGGTGAGACAACTATAAGCATAAGCTTCTTATGAATGCAGAGATGCTCCTAGATGTTGATCTAATTTGCAAAAATTACAAAAATAAATAAAACGTGAAATAAAATATAAAAATACCTTTAAACCTCGATCCTCACATATTTATATTTTGGTGATTTTTTAGAAACATTATTTTTCTCTATTTAGTTTCTGTTTTGAAACAGCAGCCCACATGTGAACACTGACATTCCCTTATGTTTGAACGATAGATAACTGTTGTGTACTAAGAGTACGTCTTCCGATTTCTGTCTTTCGTTTCCCTTTAAATCGCTAAATTAAGTTAATGTTATTAAATCCACATATAGATTAAATCCTGATAATGTCAACCCTTTACCTGGTATTGTCCTTTGTCATCGATAAATCGTCATATTTGATTTAACTTTGCTCATCCAAAAATCGCTTTCAGGTGTCGGAATGTGTCAATATGCGGCGTCGGATATGTCCACCTCCCTCCGATGAAATGTTAAGATAAATCTTACGAACATAAAATTGTTATCGCTTTTTTTATCAACTATATTTGATAAAACACATAATGTTTATTTTGAATCATTTTTTCGCCTTGATTAACTATCTAATTTGCATTTGATATTGATTTAAATTAAAAATTATCAAATGTAAGATCGTTTGATAGAACAGCCAATTTGCAGCCTATTATAATGGCGGGCGGAGATAAGTTCCATGTCATGAACTTCAACCTTGTTGGAGATTTACCTATGTGTTTATTCAGTCGTGACCAACACCTTTAATTGGATGTAATTGTTGTGTTTCTCTTGTACTTATCCAATAGCTTTAGGACTATAATATCAGCGAAATATCTTAATTGTAAAACAATTTTCAATCTACACATTTTGATGGAACATGGAAAGTGAATGAAAAAAGTAACACACTAAATTTTCATTTTATTGCCGAAAAACCAAATTTGAAAGCTATGTTGCAAAGTAAATACGAAAATAGAGAGATAGACATTTAAAGATATTTAATTCAATTTCAATTTTATTCAAATTTTATTGCGATGTATAAGTAAAAATATTACTTAAGACAAACAAAGTCCATGTAAAGGATTAAAAAAAAAATAAATAAATAACCAATAAGATAATACAAGTAAAAACTACTAAGATTCACCTGTCCTCAGTTCCACATAACTACTGTTTAATAGAGTAGACCATTGTTATTACCTGATAAAAATCGTTGATTTTAAGCAGATATACTAGTTGTTATGGACAGATATATGTATATTATTTCTTAACGATAACTTTGGAAATAATTCATTTCGTATTTTTTCATTAGTGACAGATTAATAAAAATGGGTTTTCATGTTCTAAAATTTTACATTTGTTCTTTGTTTACATGGTGATTGTAAATAACATCCTTTTCTATAAGGATATTATGACAAGTAATCCGAAATTGTGCAAAAAAAAAAAATCTGTTTTAATATTTTTAATAAACTTCTTTTAATTTTATTGTCAAACAAGTTAGAGTAAAAGTTGCTTAAACTATCTTTAAAAGTATAGTTTTTCACAGTTGAGCCTTTCCACATTTTGAAGATTTGTTACTTGTATCGGATTCAACATTGAATTCCTGCAGAATTTTCTTGACGAATATTTACCACGTGTCATGTGGAGTTTTGTTTTTTTTTTTATCCAAAAGAAATATTCATAATTCTGCACATGACACACGCATAGTTGCTTTATATATCTTGGAACAAACTTGTATTCAGACGTTTTAGTCTATTGTAAAGTAGTATGTTAATGATAATTTTCTATTCAAACTTAGCACATATATAATAGTAGCGCAAAAAATCCCCTCTCCCCATAACTCCATCATTCATGCATTTACAGACATGGTAACAATATTTCATCTCATTTCCAGAATTTTTCATCATAATATCTCAGAATACTAATTTAATCTTTTCAAATGACGATAAATTGAAAATTATGATTTTGTCTAAAAGTACTTAAAAGCCGACTTCATAATATCCTAAAAGCTTTATCGATTGAAAATGAGATAATATTTGTATTACATTTAGTTCATTATAATCTGTCTGGCGAGATGAAGAACAAAGGCATGCATGTTAAAATTACATCATTTCGGAGCAATTCAACAAGGCAATTTTTACGCAAGTAGTGTTTTCATAAGAGCGAGGAAGACCAGGGACAGGATGAATAAAGTCAGTAGTCTTGTATTTATAGATGTGTAATATTAGAGCAGCGACATATAATACACGTGTGATGTGTTATATAATACATGTATGTTGCTGGTAAGATTGTTGTTTAACGTCACATCAGCAATTTTTCAACTAGAACAAGGATATTAATCTCTATGGATTAATATAAGAGCAAGTTCCGGTATATGAGTGAGCTGTACTAATGTTTATTTTGTCCTGTCGTGTACTAGCGCGCTCTCTGGACGACTTTTTGGTGAGGTGCTAGCTCACCAAGTCAGTATGCCACAGACAAGCGTACCACTCCCCTAGTCCATTATCCTGACACAATGTGACCCACTATGATCGATACTCTATCCTCAAAATGCTAAGCGCCATGCGAAGAAGCCGTTATTCAAATTTTAATGTATGACCCAGCCGGGGTTCGAAACAACGACATGCTTTTGCTCGGTGGTAAGAGTGGTCGCATTTTTCATTTCATTTATTCTCGGTTTTTATAGGAGAAAGGAAGCTTCGAGAAAAATGAGATCAACTGTATCAGTTACCCTTTGCCCTCATGTCTATGCATAAAGTTCTAAGTATAAAGCTTTTAAGGAAGTTCTTATATCTTTTGTTTGTTGATTAATTAGAAAGTTTCTCCATAAATAGACCATATGTCATGTCTGACTCATAATAAGTTAAGCCGCGGTTTTCACACGTGAAATTATAACGTATTAAATGACCTGTTAGTTTATCATTCTTTAGTTTAATTGAAATATTTTGAAATATCTTGGCTAGGTTTGGACGGATTTAAATAAAAAAGTTTCAAGCTTTGAATAATGGAAGTTAATACAAGAATTTCACCATAGCCACAACCCGTTATCTTTGTCTATCGATAACACAGATTTTTATGATACCATAAGCAGAATTCTGGAATATTTCTGTTGTAAAAAATTAAAAATTCTGCACATGACATTGCAACATGTTATCTTGCTATATAAACAATTTATCGACAAATAAATATTAATATGAAATTAATAACACATTCAATAGAATTCGTCTCATTTTGCAGTGCATATCAACAACGATGGTTAGTTTATACGTGGTGTTAAATGAATTTATACCTACATGGTAGAAATAATTATCATTCTAAAATCGCCGATACGCCTCATTAATTTATTAAGTGTTGATCTGGTGTCAACATTTTGAAAAGGTTATCAAAATTATGTATCTACCGTTATGAATCCTACTTATACGGTATTTAACTTCCTAAAGATGTCGATTACCGCCGATTTGATCTGGTGGTGGTGTATCGATATTCCGAATAAAATATCAGCCGGTAGCTATATATATATAGAGTATTTAAAGGATTGACAACACTTATAAGGCACATAAAAGCTAACATTTACTCAGCCTTAAACTAATAAAATAAATAAAACCGCAAATAAAAATACCAACTTGACCAACGTATTTGGTTTATTTTTCTTCTTATACAGGCTTATACTACTTTAACTTAGTAAACGATATACTGTAAGACGATTAGTGCTGTTTTTGTTAGCGTTTTTGTCCTTATGCTGGCTTTAAACCAAGACATATCAATGTATTTTATATATGTGATTGAATTTCTTTGGCTTTAATTTTTATGGGCCTCATCATTGCCTCCTGTGTATAACAAACATGTATGTCATGATGGAATTATATCTAAATTTTCTAAATTCTCTAAATTTTCAATTCAACGCTTTTTAATACAAATATATGACCTGTAACCAATGAATTTTTAAAGGGAAACTGTTTTTTCGCAGAAACGAGGTAATTGCGCGAAACCTGAAATTGCAACATTCTGTGACCAATCTTCATTTGTGTTACTATGGTATACTCGAAAGACTAACTGGTGTGAAGCTAGCCCGCAATTCTAGCCCGCAATTCATTAAAAAACCGCCAGCCCGCAATTCTATTTTTTGGACAAAAAGCAAATATCTCATACCCTTTACCATTAAGATCAACAGTATTACATCAATATAACGTCCAGAAGAAGAAAATACCTTTCTATAAAAATCACCTGTACATTAAGACCACAAGACTACGTTTTAAACGTAAAAACAAAATATTACACATCAGGCGTCAGACGCTTTTCCCCACCTAGGTCTTTCTGTCACAGATTAGTCAATCCAAGTAGAAGATTTGCTGAAAATTTCAAGAACCCTAGAGGGGTAGAACAGTTCTAACAAGAGCTCAGAAGGCAGCTTCCCCCTCCCGAAAAATGAAATTTTGAATAAAGGTTAAGGTTGAAGTAGCGTATCTGGCGTCAGACGCTTTTCCCCACCTAGGCCTTTCTGTCACAGATTAGTCTATCCAAGTAGAAGATTTGCTGAAAATTTCAAGAACCCTAGAGGGGTAGAACAGTTCTAACAAGAGCTCAGAAGGCAGCTACCCCCTCCCGAAAAATGAAATTTTGAATAAAGGTTAAGGTTGAAGTAGCGTATCTGGCGTCAGACGCTTTTCCCCACCTAGGCCTTTCTGTCACAGATTAGTCTATCCAAGTAGAAGATTTGCTGAAAATTTCAAGAACCCTAGAGGGGTAGAACAGTTCTAACAAGAGCTCAGAAGGCAGCTACCCCCTCCCGAAAAATGAAATTTTGAATAAAGGTTAAGGTTGAAGTAGCGTATCTGGCGTCAGACGCTTTTCCCCACCTAGGCCTTTCTGTCACAGATTAGTCTATCCAAGTAGAAGATTTGCTGAAAATTTCAAGAATCCTAGAGGGGTAGAACAGTTCTAACAAGAGCTCAGAAGGCAGCTACCCCCTCCCGAAAAATGAAATTTTGAATAAAGGTTAAGGTTGAAGTAGCGTATCTGGCGTCAGACGCTTTTCCCCACCTAGGCCTTTCTGTCACAGATTAGTCTATCCAAGTAGAAGATTTGCTGAAAATTTCAAGAACCCTAGAGGGGTAGAACAGTTCTAACAAGAGCTCAGAAGGCAGCTACCCCCTCCCGAAAAATGAAATTTTGAATAAAGGTTAAGGTTGAAGTAGGCGTATCTGGCGTCAGACGCTTTTCCCCACCTAGGCCTTTCTGTCACAGATTAGTCTATCCAAGTAGAAGATTTGCTGAAAATTTCAAGAACCCTAAAGGGGTGGAACAGTTCTAACAAGAGCTCAGAAGGCAGCTACCCCCTCCCGAAAAATGAAATTTTGAATAAAGGTTAAGGTTGAAGTAGCGTATCTGGCGTCAGACGCTTTTCCCCACCTAGGCCTTTCTGTCACAGATTAGTCTATCCAAGTAGAAGATTTGCTGAAAATTTCAAGAACCCTAGAGGGGTAGAACAGTTCTAACAAGAGCTCAGAAGGCAGCTACCCCCTCCCGAAAAATGAAATTTTGAATAAAGGTTAAGGTTGAAGTAGCGTATCTGGCGTCAGACGCTTTTCCCCACCTAGGCCTTTCTGTCACAGATTAGTCTATCCAAGTAGAAGATTTGCTGAAAATTTCAAGAACCCTAGAGGGGTAGAACAGTTCTAACAAGAGCTCAGAAGGCAGCTACCCCCTCCCGAAAAATGAAATTTTGAATAAAGGTTAAGGTTGAAGTAGCGTATCTGGCGTCAGACGCTTTTCCCCATCCTAGGCCTTTCTGTCACAGATTAGTCTATCCAAGTAGAAGATTTGCTGAAAATTTCAAGAACCCTAGAGGGGTAGAACAGTTCTAACAAGAGCTCAGAAGGCAGCTACCCCCTCCCGAAAAATGAAATTTTGAATAAAGGTTAAGGTTGAAGTAGCGTATCTGGCGTCAGACGCTTTTCCCCACCTAGGCCTTTCTGTCACAGATTAGTCTATCCAAGTAGAAGATTTGCTGAAAATTTCAAGAACCCTAGAGGGGTAGAACAGTTCTAACAAGAGCTCAGAAGGCAGCTACCCCCTCCCGAAAAATGAAATTTTGAATAAAGGTTAAGGTTGAAGTAGCGTATCTGGCGTCAGACGCTTTTCCCCACCTAGGCCTTTCTGTCACAGATTAGTCTATCCAAGTAGAAGATTTGCTGAAAATTTCAAGAACCCTAGAGGGGTAGAACAGTTCTAACAAGAGCTCAGAAGGCAGCTACCCCCTCCCGAAAAATGAAATTTTGAATAAAGGTTAAGGTTGAAGTAGCGTATCTGGCGTCAGACGCTTTTCCCCACCTAGGCCTTTCTGTCACAGATTAGTCTATCCAAGTAGAAGATTTGCTGAAAATTTCAAGAACCCTAGAGGGGTAGAACAGTTCTAACAAGAGCTCAGAAGGCAGCTACCCCCTCCCGAAAAATGAAATTTTGAATAAAGGTTAAGGTTGAAGTAGCGTATCTGGCGTCAGACGCTTTTCCCCACCTAGGCCTTTCTGTCACAGATTAGTCTATCCAAGTAGAAGATTTGCTGAAAATTTCAAGAACCCTAGAGGGGTAGAACAGTTCTAACAAGAGCTCAGAAGGCAGCTACCCCCTCCCGAAAAATGAAATTTTGAATAAAGGTTAAGGTTGAAGTAGCGTATCTGGCGTCAGACGCTTTTTCCCCACCTAGGCCTTTCTGTCACAGATTAGTCTATCCAAGTAGAAGATTTGCTGAAAATTTCAAGAACCCTAGAGGGGTAGAACAGTTCTAACAAGAGCTCAGAAGGCAGCTACCCCCTCCCGAAAAATGAAATTTTGAATAAAGGTTAAGGTTGAAGTAGCGTATCTGGCGTCAGACGCTTTTCCCCACCTAGGCCTTTCTGTCACAGATTAGTCTATCCAAGTAGAAGATTTGCTGAAAATTTCAAGAACCCTAGAGGGGTAGAACAGTTCTAACAAGAGCTCAGAAGGCAGCTACCCCCTCCCGAAAAATGAAATTTTGAATAAAGGTTAAGGTTGAAGTAGCGTATCTGGCGTCAGACGCTTTTCCCCACCTAGGCCTTTCTGTCACAGATTAGTCTATCCAAGTAGAAGATTTGCTGAAAATTTCAAGAACCCTAGAGGGGTAGAACAGTTCTAACAAGAGCTCAGAAGGCAGCTACCCCCTCCCGAAAAATGAAATTTTGAATAAAGGTTAAGGTTGAAGTAGCGTATCTGGCGTCAGACGCTTTTCCCCACCTAGGCCTTTCTGTCACAGATTAGTCTGATCCAAGTAGAAGATTTGCTGAAAATTTCAAGAACCCTAGAGGGGTAGAACAGTTCTAACAAGAGCTCAGAAGGCAGCTACCCCCTCCCGAAAAATGAAATTTTGAATAAAGGTTAAGGTTGAAGTAGCGTATCTGGCGTCAGACGCTTTTCCCCACCTAGGCCTTTCTGTCACAGATTAGTCTGTCCAAGTAGAAGATTTGCTGAAAATTTCAAGAACCCTAGAGGGGTAGAACAGTTCCAACAAGAGCTCAGAAGGCAGATTCCCTGTGTTGAATTCGCAGTCAAAATTGTCCAATTTTTGGTGATAACATTTATTTCCATTCACCCATATTTCAGTAATAAGTCCTTGTGCTGTAAATATAGTGCGATAGTCAACCAACTCAGAATAAGTCTTTTGCAATCCTCAGAAGCTCTCACATTGGCAAAATTACACAGTGATATCTATTAAAAATTTATTTGAGCAGGGTCTAGTAAAGCTCCCTGAGTTTTTTTTTTTTTTGCACTACTTTTGACCGTCCCACATCCGGTCTTATTACAACTGAGGTTTGCTACCAAGAGCTAATCAAAGTACTGGAAGTACTAAAATCAATTTTATGGCATTTATTAGGTTACATTAAACAAATTAAGTATATAATTGGAACAGTGTATCAAAATATCTTTCAACAAAAGATCTTATTTAGTAAGAAAGAATGTCTTAAAAGGACATGACCCTTACTTATGACCCTGTTCTATGTATATAAACAATGCTTCAAAACATTTAAAGTAAAAAATACATTGAAGTATGATCAAAACAAGAAAAAAAGGACCAAGATAAAAAAAAATAAAAGTGATGATTTCGACTGCTGTTGATAACTAACCCCAAAAAGGAACCTTAAAAATTTACTCAAAAATAAGAGTTTTAAACTTCACTGTACAACAGGGAAGAAACTTTTAAGAAGGAAAAGATGTGGTCATCTAAATATATGATGATAGAAGTATTTTGTGTAATAAAGAAAAATACAATATGAATATACAAGAATACAAAACAATTGCATAAGTGCTAAAAAGGTTTTAAGAAATAGTTATAAATTCTGACGCGCAGGAATGGTAGTAGACCTCAGTCGTGATAAGGCCGGATGGGGGACAGTCAAAAGTAGTGCATATAAAAAAACTCAAGGGTCTTAGACCCTGCTCAATTAAATTTGTTAATAAATAGCACTTTGCAATTTTGCCAAGTTGAGAGCTTCTTAGGTTTACTAAAGAATTAAACTGAATTGGATGACTATCGCACTATATTTCCGGCGTAAGGACTTAAGCCGCACAATGCACTTCCTTTGCCTGGACCACATTTTGCATGTAAACATTGTCATGTGCTTTTACTTGACACATTTTCCAAATTTCAGAAAAAATGAATCAGACAAAGTAATGATTTTTTTTTTAAAAAAAAGAAAAAAGTAATATTTGAGGATTAGGGATAATATGTGCCATTATATGTAGTTCGGGGTTTGATGACCATCAGATTCCATGAAATGATCTATTTTGAGGTAAAATTTTACAATTTTCTGTGTGGTTGCCATGGTATCAAAATGTTTGCTAAACTTGTGAAAATTTACATTTGGGTCATAAATTCAGTATAGAAATAGTGTTTGAATTCTTCTGATTTTAAAAAAGTATCAACATTCCTGGTGTAACTTAAAAATTATTGAAATATGGGTGCATGACACTAAAGGTGATATGGCCAAAATTGGTTAATTTTGGCTGTCATTTCATGACTGAGGTCTGTAACCAATGGAGGATGCAATTTTTCATTGTCTTGATGAATCAAGAAGCCCTTTTTGTTGGAAAATGTTGCATGATGTAATTAAAATATACAAATATTTATTTCTCATTAAACTTTGATTACTGAGTGTTCATTCTTTGTGGAAATTATCAAAACATGCATAAAAATTATGTATTGTTTTTCTTAATCTTTTGTGTTAATACAGAAACTAGCTTTTTCCTATTCTAAGCATTGACTTTGAGATACACATTAACATGTAACAGCAATCATTATGCAAATGACACATTTTCTCACTACAGCTGTCACTGAGAAAAGATTATGAACCTTGTAAGCTTGCATTCAAATAGTTGGCATTCATGCTTTGCTATGCTATGTTGATGGTATTTAGGACCCTGGTGCAGATAATTTCACTGTATTAAGGTAATCAGGTTGGGAAATGGTAAAGGAAACTGGAGTACTCATAGAAAAATGGAATACAGCAATTAGAAAAACTAAACAAATGGCAGGGGAACTAACTTTACAGATGTAAGGTACTGTGATTCGCAAGCTGGCACCTAAGACCACAAACCCAACTCCAATTAAAAATGCCTAGGGGGTTTAGACGCGGATCTTTGAGGCGGGGTGGAGGTTCTGATGTTGGTTCAATTTCTGGTCAGGTCAGACATAAGACTTCAGTTTGAGACGGGAGTATTTACTTTTGACACATTATAAGAGTTATGTGAATGGGAGGATTGGGTACTTGTCTGAAAAACTAAAAATTAAGATACACCCTTTTGAAGGCCCAGATGACATTACCATGGTTTTCGTGCCTTCGATTATATTTTCTCGCGCCATTCAAAAGTCTTATAGATTTTAAATCACATTTTCTATAATTCGGATGTTTTCGGTTACGCGCTCTTCTATGTTTTAAGGTAAAATATGTTCAGTGTAAGAGAGCAGGATCCATATATTGTGGATACTTTATAAATAATCATTTTGATATGTAAATTAATGTCATTGGTCAAAAGTGAAGGTCACAGATTCTTACTACCATATATGTAAATTTGTGTAAAGTGGTAAATAATCTGAATTACTTTAACATTTTGTAGCGTTAATTTAGCTGTCACGATAGAGGTTCAAAGGTCAAGGTCAAAAGTTTTGCAGGAGACTTAAAGACTACAATATTTTTGAAAAGACGTGTATATTATATCCACTTTTAAAGAATCCTAGCGGGATAAGGTCATTGGATTGTCTGTTTATTAGCAAAGTAGGGTATCGTGATTGCTTTTTGAGTCGTCTAACATTAACGTTTTTGATTTCCCTAAGCTAAATGATGATATCTCGAGGAGTTCCTAGTTCCTAGTTCACTACTTATCAATATGCATAAAAAGTAGTTCTTATAGAATCGATAAATTGTGGTTGCATAAATTGAACATTTTTGTAATGGAGCAAACATTTTGGCAACAATACAGAAAATTTTAAAAATCACTAAAAAGACCACTTTTGTAGAAAAAGATGGTCAACTAACCCTGAACAACATTAAATGATATCCATTCTGGGATCTTCTTGGATTAATTTTTCAGAAATTTTGGAAATGTGTCAACCATCATAAAATACAATTGGTCCTAGAATAGGAAATGCATGGTACAGCTCAACTCCTTACGTCGTAAATATAATGCGATAATTAATCAATTAAGCTGAATTGTTTAGCGAAACTCAGAACCTCTCACCTTTTCAAAATTGCAAAGTAATATCTAATATTTAGTAACTTGTAATTGATCTTTAAATAATTATCAAATAAATCTAGTCAACTTTGGTTTTTATAAAAAAAATTGACATACAAAATTTTTGGTAAAAAAAAGCCTTTTCGATAAACTCAAAATAATTTTTACAAAATCATAATAAATACAAACATAACAATTGTAGTAAAAGGAATTTTAAGAAAGGTTCCGATTTCATTCAGAACATTGCGTCAGAAAAACATTTCCACCACGAGCATATTGAAGAAAACAAAACAAAACTGGATAAATGATTAAAATTTAAAAAAAAAAAGTTCAAAATTTTATTTTTCAGAAGTAGATTTTGAGCTCTCGTTACAACTGTTCTACCCCTCTAGGGTTCTTGAAATTTTCACCAAATCATCTACTTGGATAGCTAAATCTGTGACAAAAAGGCCTAGATGGGAAAAAGCGTCTGACGCCAGATACGCTACTTCAACCTTAACCTTTATTCAAAATTTTATTTTTTCGGGAGGGGGTAGCTGCCTTCTGAGCTCTTGTTAGAACTGTTCTACCCCTCTAGGGTTCTTGAAATTTTCACCAAATCATCTACTTGGATAGCTAAATCTGTGACAAAAAGGCCTAGGTGGGGAAAAGCGTCTGACGCCAGATACGCTACTTCAACCTTAACCTTTATTCAAAATTTTATTTTTTCGGGAGGGGGTAGCTGCCTTCTGAGCTCTTGTTAGAACTGTTCTACCCCTCTAGGGTTCTTGAAATTTTCAGCAAATAATCTACTTGGATGGACTAATCTGTGACAGAAAGGCCTAGGTGGGGAAAAGCGTCTGACGCCAGATACGCTACTTCAACCTTAACCTTTATTCAAAATTTCATTTTTCGGGAGGGGGTAGCTGCCTTCTGAGCTCTTGTTAGAACTGTTCTACCCCTCTAGGGTTCTTGAAATTTTCAGCAAATCTTCTACTTGGATAGACTAATCTGTGACAGAAAGGCCTAGGTGGGGAAAAGCGTCTGACGCCAGATACGCTACTTCAACCTTAACCTTTATTCAAAATTTCATTTTTCGGGAGGGGGTAGCTGCCTTCTGAGCTCTTGTTAGAACTGTTCTACCCCTCTAGGGTTCTTGAAATTTTCAGCAAATCTTCTACTTGGATAGACTAATCTGTGACAGAAAGGCCTAGGTGGGGAAAAACGTCTGACGCCAGATACGCTACTTCAATCTTAACCTTTATTCAAAATTTCATTTTTCGGGAGGGGGTAGCTGCCTTCTGAGCTCTTGTTAGAACTGTTCTACCCCTCTAGGGTTCTTGAAATTTTCAGCAAATCTTCTACTTGGATAGACTAATCTGTGACATAAAGGCCTAGGTGGGGAAAAGCGTCTGACGCCAGATACGCTACTTCAACCTTAACCTTTATTCAAAATTTCATTTTTCGGGAGGGGGTAGCTGCCTTCTGAGCTCTTGTTAGAACTGTTCTACCCCTCTAGGGTTCTTGAAATTTTCAGCAAATCTTCTACTTGGATAGACTAATCTGTGACAGAAAGGCCTAGGTGGGGAAAAGCGTCTGACGCCAGATACGCTACTTCAACCTTAACCTTTATTCAAAATTTCATTTTTCGGGAGGGGGTAGCTGCCTTCTGAGCTCTTGTTAGAACTGTTCTACCCCTCTAGGGTTCTTGAAATTTTCAGCAAATCTTCTACTTGGATAGACTAATCTGTGACAGAAAGGCCTAGGTGGGGAAAAACGTCTGACGCCAGATACGCTACTTCAATCTTAACCTTTATTCAAAATTTCATTTTTCGGGAGGGGGTAGCTGCCTTCTGAGCTCTTGTTAGAACTGTTCTACCCCTCTAGGGTTCTTGAAATTTTCAGCAAATCTTCTACTTGGATAGACTAATCTGTGACATAAAGGCCTAGGTGGGGAAAAGCGTCTGACGCCAGATACGCTACTTCAACCTTAACCTTTATTCAAAATTTCATTTTTCGGGAGGGGGTAGCTGCCTTCTGAGCTCTTGTTAGAACTGTTCTACCCCTCTAGGGTTCTTGAAATTTTCAGCAAATCTTCTACTTGGATAGACTAATCTGTGACAGAAAGGCCTAGGTGGGGAAAAGCGTCTGACGCCAGATACGCTACTTCAACCTTAACCTTTATTCAAAATTTCATTTTTCGGGAGGGGGTAGCTGCCTTCTGAGCTCTTGTTAGAACTGTTCTACCCCTCTAGGGTTCTTGAAATTTTCAGCAAATCTTCTACTTGGATAGACTAATCTGTGACAGAAAGGCCTAGGTGGGGAAAAACGTCTGACACCAGATACGCTACTTCAACCTTAACCTTTATTCAAAATTTCATTTTTCGGGAGGGGGAAGCTGCCTTCTGAGCTCTTGTTAGAACTGTTCTACCCCTCTAGGGTTCTTGAAATTTTCAGCAAATCTTCTACTTGGATTGACTAATCTGTGACAGAAAGACCTAGGTGGGGAAAAGCGTCTGACGCCTGATGTGTAATATTTTGTTTTTACGTTTAAAACGTAGTCTTGTGGTCTTAATGTACAGGTGATTTTTATAGAAAGGTATTTTCTTCTTCTGGACGTTATATTGATGTAATACTGTTGATCTTTATGGTAAAGGGTATGAGATATTTGCTTTTTGTCCAAAAAATAGAATTGCGGGCTGGCGGTTTTTAAATGAATTGCGGGCTAGAATAGCGGGCTAGCTTCACACCAGTGAAAGACTAGAGTCTTTGATGTTAATAAATAAACGAAATGAGTTGCTAAAAGCTGGTCATTTACAGATTTGAGCATTGCTTGGTTGAGTGAGGTAAGCGCACAAGAGAAGCAAGCGCCTCCAAAAACGGGTACAGCACTACGGTAGCTCAGTAGGTAAAGAGTGCTCGCTTCGTATGTGATAGGTCGTGGGTTCGAAACCCGACCGGGTCTGACCAAGACTTGAAAATAGGTAGTGAGTGTTCTTTTGTCAAGCACACGGCATTTAGAAATGAAAGTCACGGGGTCCTTCGGATTAAACATTAAAAACAGAAGCCCCGTGTCAAGGCAGGCGTGGCACGTCAAAGAACTTACCCTGCACATGCATTGCCCTAAGCGCACTGCAAAGGTCAAACTTTTACTTCACTTATAGGTGATGACGTATCGATAAAAGTGAAATATTCCTACCAGGGACGTAAAACCCATTAAATCAAATCAAATCCAAAAACGAGTAGATTGAATTTGTAGACACATATAACAAGGACCACATTACTTTCTTAGTCGTCACTTTTCCAAGAGGAACCAAAACACTTGAATGTAGAAACGTTTCTAGTTTCTGAAACATACAGATACATTAACAAAACACAAATTTTGTTGTGTCGAACATTATTACCTGATAAGGCAATGATGCAATTTAAAACACGTGATAAAAAGAAGATAAATTAGAGTCAAAAAGTTTCAATTGAGGTGTTTGGTCGCGAAGAAAGAACAAATCATATTGGACAAGAAGCTAACACTAAATCACATTCAATCACTTTACACACAATAAGTAACTAAACAACCCAACAAAAATAAAGGTACTTACAAACTCACTCTCAGTTTTCTGCAAAAACTGGACATCTCCCCCTGAAAATTATCAAATTTATGACCAAGAATTTAATTTAAGAAAATAATTGAGACTCCGAATTGGTTTCTATACACATGCTCTTCATTGAAAACAAACTTTTGCACTTTTTGTTTCCTTGGTTCCTTGTATCACCAATCAGAATGTTTTCCAGTTTTGTTTCATTGTTCCTTGTAACACCAATCAGAATGTTCGTCAGTTTTGTTTCGTTGTTTCCTTGTAACATCAATCGGAATGTTTGTCAGTTTTGTTTCGTTGGTTAATTGGAACACCAATCGGAATGTTTGTCAGTTTTGTTTCGTTGGTTCCTTGGAACACCAATCGGAATGTTTGCCAGTTTTGTTTCGTTAGTTCCTTGTAACACCAATCAGAATGTTCGTCAGTTTTGTTTCGTTGGTTCCTTGTAACACCAATCAGAATGTTTGTCAGTTTTGTTTCGTTGGTTCCTTGTAACACCAATCAGAATGTTTGTCAGTTTTGTTTCGTTGGTTCCTTGTAACACCAATCAGAATGCTCGTCAATTTTGTTTCGTTGGTTCCTTGTAAGACCAATCAGAATGCTCGTCAATTTTGTTTCGTTGGTTCCTAGTAACACCAATCAGAATGTTTGTCAGTTTCCTTGAAACGCCAATCAGATTATGTATTATTCTTGTTTCGTTAATTTTAAAAGTTTTTCCCAATGTTTTTGACCTTAAAATCTGAAACCACACAAATTAAAAAAAATAAATATGAAGTTTTATGTTGAAATTTGTCGTACCTACTAAATTTTAATTTAATTACACAAGTGTTTATAAGTGTCATATTTCTACCTTAAAAACCCCATAATACTATGTAATTACGGCAATGAATTTCGTTGATTTTTTCCGGGTTAGAACACTCGGAAGGTTTCAAAAATCAAAACCGATACACAATTTGACCTTGGCATTCCCATGTTAAGCTTTTTTCATAAACAGTTTGATAAAATAGTTTTTAACAAAGTTTGTAACGGAATTTTTGATCTGTAAAAAAAAGTTTTTTCGCAAAATCAAAACAATAAGCAGTTTTTCAATATATTTGTCATTGTTAATGATATAAATAGTCATTGGACATAAGGATCTCTAATATCTCATAAAATAATTATCCACAGATAATTTTACATTGCGATAATGCAACATTTACAATTAAGTGTTTCATTACATTTGTCAAAGTATATACTACTGATGATGCAAACATTTACACGAGTAAACGCATACATGTCCCTAGTCAAATTTCAAAGGTTTTTTTTTTATCAAAATACATGTAGTTATAAAATACTTTTGATCATTTATTATGGTTACTCAACCTGAACCAATTTCGGATGAACCGATATTGCTTAAAAAGTTTTATTTTCATAACTATTTTGATTTTATATTTGTTTGTTAAGATACACTGTAACGACCCACTAAACAGCCAATTGTCCGTATGAAATTTTTTAAATATTTTCACGCCTAGCAAACTGTAGTGCACATTTTTGGCATACTTGTTACAAAATCTCTCTCTCTCTCTCTCTCTCTCTCTCTCTCTCTCTCTCTCTCTCTCTTTCTCTCTCTCTCATATGCAAGACATTATTTTAAGATGAAATGCAATATTCATATACATATATTTTATTAATAAATGCGTTTTGAGAAAAAGCTGAACACGTGCATACACTTTGCAGATGGTGCCAAAATTCTACCAGCACAAAAACTGTGGTACAAGGGAGTTCCATCCAGATACATACTTAATATGTAAGTGGGCCGATGCATGGAAAATAAAGGATGCTCGACACATTAAATTGTAAATACAAGGAAACGAATACGTATCCAAGAGAAAAAATCAGATTCCACAACAAGAAAGCACGTATTTAAGGTTTTCAATTGTGCACTTTGTATCAGTATTGTTGGCTGCTGGAACAACCTCAGCTAAGAAACTGACAACGCTGCATTTCGAGCAACGTCCGAAAGTAGTCTGAAAATATTCGAATAAGATGTAACGAGAGTATTAGCAACAACATAGCGTAACCGGAAACACATTTGTTGTAAACCACATCAAGCCAATAGCGACGATGAAGATGTGACATTACAAACCTGAAACTTATTTGTTGTGTCGATTATGATAAAAACGTTAAGGAAACCCAAGTTTCTAACATCAAACCTTTTCATTTTGGAGTTGAATATTGGAGAGAATATGCGTGTCTTAACAATTCTGTCTTAATGAGTCTAGAACAAATTATAAGGCATGTTGGTTATAACCGGAAAAAGTAATCAATTTTCAACCCTAATTTGTCATGTGCCGTAGATAGAGTTTTTGCTGTTTTCATCAAGACACTTGAGAAAACCTGACACAGAAAACTAAATCCTGATTTTGTTTAGAAACATAATTAACAAAAACACTTGATATCACCGTATTGGGAGTCACTCGGTGTTAAACATGCTCATATAAAGAAATTACATGTAATCGATTTCTGTCGGTCAAGAAGGCTTGTCTGACCGTGAAAATGGTGGTCAAACGTTCAAGTAGGCAAGCATCTGCAAAGTGATCATACTTAATGATTGAAGTACAGTGGACATTTTCGACATCTAGAATTAATTCGGCGTGGTCGAATCAATATTAGTAGTTCAATTATATACGATTCTCTCGCAAACATGCTTAATAAAATGGTTTTCTGTTTAAAGTTTAAAGTAACATGCATGTCAACGTAGTTGATGAATAAATGAGAGATGAAATTTTTTAGCATATTTTGTTTGAAAATTGAGCGAGTCTTTGTTTTTATACAATGATATAAAAACAATCTCAGTGTGTTGTGGCAGATATGCTTATAACCTGTACTAGCAATTTATTTGCTTAAAATCAATAGCATGAAACAACCTTGAACGAACATTACATATAATATTAACATACACTTCATAACTCTAACTGATATGTGTAGAATTTTTTTTTTTTTTTTTAAATATTTATGTTTTTTAATTTCTGCACATGACATAACTTACACTGGTGACATCACAGTGCACTTGCTACTAAAATAAACATAATGAATAGATATATTTGTTATTTAGTGCACGTTTGATTTTTTCTGCACTTCTTATATCTGACTATTGCAAAAAGGAAATCATCATACCAAAAAAAAAAAAAATAATAATAATAAACATGAAATGGTATACTAATAAAAGAAAACGGTACGAATTTTAACAAAAGATCTTTATCATTTTTGACCAATTTGTCAAAAAATATGCATGTATTAATTAAAGTTTGTTGTAATAACGGTATCCTTGTAACAACAATTTAGAAGTTACGAGTAGATTTATGGAAAGAGCAAAACTATCATGCAAATTGAAAAATGGTGATACCGTAGCAGGGAGCTGGAGAGGTTTTTATAAAATATTTTGAAATATCAAGACAATTTGTCAATAATATGGTTTTCTTTGCATAAAAGAAAGCGAACAACGGTAAATAATAGTACATGGTTGAAGATTTGTAGAAATATTCATCACTAGGAGGACAATTTGCAAATGAAAATTACAAGACGAAAACTAAATAAATTTTTATTGGAAGAATTTGGAAGTCATTCAGTGCAAAGAAAGAACTCAAAAATGTCGTCTGCAACGGATTTGTGGCGTATTAAAAGATTTGCTGAGATCTTGTCTGTCTAGAAATGATTTCCGCTTTTTGGTTTGTACTTTAGCCGATATTCAATCCTGTCTCTGATTAGGATTAATAATTGAATGTAAAATTAATCAATATATAGCCAAGTTGAACTTTTTTTTCAATTTGAAATGTGTTTTGAGGTGAATGTCGAAATTTGTAACATAAGACCTTAGTTAGCAAATTATATCCATCCTTTAGAGTTGGCTTCAGAAAAGATCAACGTTTAGTTTATCCAATTAACGTTGAGTGTAAACCGAAAGTAAAGAAGATGCTATTTGTTTTACTTTTCAATCGGTCAGTGCAGTTATAGAAAACAGGACATGATGACCATGAGTTCAGGCGCGTTTACAGGTCACAGTTTGTCGGTTCGCTTGCCGAAGGTCGGTGGTTTTCTCCGGATACTCCGGTTTCCTCCAACGTGCCAGAACTGACCGCCTCGAAATAAGTGAAAGAATTTTAACTGGGGCGTAAAACACCATTACTCCACTCCACTCCATAAGTTAAGAAATAAGCCTTCAAATAAAGGCTCTGTTGTGTGTTCGTCTCCTGTCAACACAAGTGATAAATGTTTTTGTTGCTATGACTTGCTCGGTCCCAGTACAGGACCTATAGAGGCCTGTAATGTTAATCAACCGAGAGGCCAGGAACATAAATAGTGGTCGTTTATAGACGAGGCAAATTCATATACAGGTCAAAGTTGCGGTTACGTACCAGACTCTTAGTGCATCCTTCTTGAAGTTCGGGGTGATTGTTTCCCCGGAAATGTTTAACATTTTAGAGCAAAAGTTCTGTAAATCGGAGCACAGTTAACATTAAATATTCATTGAAAAAGTGTTTCTGCAAAAGACCTTATACCGCTATTAAAATGGATTACTTGAATATCGGGGAATTAATGTTATTGGTAAACTGAAAGTTACAATGTGAAAAACATCACATAATACATCTCAAGACAAATTACAATTGTATTTCACAGTAAATTGTACACATATATAATTATAAGAATCCGACACGAAGAATATCAGAATCGATTGCTCTAATAAAAATAATCTGAAAGTAATAATAAAATTCCTAATAAATAAAACCATCAGTATTGTGCTTATTTTTCTCTGTTGTCTAAAGCTTAAGTTAAACATTTATGTGATGAAAGCAGACTTTTGAACTCTCTGAAGTTAGCAGTTAAGAACTTAAATCTTTTTCATGTATACTGAAAGAAATAAATAAAAATGTTTCATATATTGTGCATCTTATCATAAAATGGACTTCATTTTCAATTTCTGAACTGAAATGTACCTACCCCTTCGTCTCTTGGTGTCTTATGATATCTGAGTAAAATTTATTTATTTATTTATTTATTCATTTATTTATATTATTTTATTTTTGACAGACAATCATAGTAAACCGTTTTTCAAAATTCAGGACAACTGTCTTGTCTGCCTCTATAGTAATTACGATCTTGCAGGTTGTAAAGATTGTTGTAGTCATGTAGAATAATCCAAAGTAAAGCAGACGGATTTGCATAACTCGCGCATCGTATGTGATTACTAGTTATCTTTAGAATAATAAAATCGTGTCTGTAAGCTGAAAAATTGCCGATGCTACATACGACAATATGTAACTCTCAGTGACTTCTCTTCAACTAGGAAGCAGACGTCTGCTCGTACTATTATAAATTGTGATGACACCAAACTATGGTTACCATAGTAACAAGTTTCTAATGTTGTCATTCTTTTAAATCATTGCGACATGTGTCTAATATTTCTCTCTCTGGCTTTATTATTTTTGTTTTATTTTCAAGATCGATACCCAGCAGTCACGTGATGTCAACAGTTCTTAAATCACAAGTTAACAAAGACAGTTTAATTAGATCGGTACAAAATAATTATATTCATCTGTCGTGACTTGGAGAATTTCCCCAACCACACTTGTTCTGAACACAATTCCCGAATAGCTTTAGATGCAAGACTTAGCAAAAAATAAATAAATAAATAAATAATAATAGTAATTTTGTGTATGGGTTTACTGATAGTCGACCGAGCTTCCCAGAATTATTGCGATCTGATAATAAGATAATAAAGTTATTAGTTCAAACAGCTTTTTAAATGTCGTTGGTTCAAAATATGCAGAGGAACTTTTCTAGAGCGATCTTCGATATGTCAACATTATATATATACATGTATATATATCTTGCTAATAAAAGAAAACTGTTTGTGATGAATAAAAACTTATATACTATAATTACCGAATACATCAAATTTAGGCAAAGTTACCAATTTTTTTTTTTCAATATTAGGATTTGCTAACCTTTCATTAGTGTCATATGCCTTTTTTCAATTTTATTTTTCAATACATTTAAAAATAGTATATTACTATATATACCGTGGCATTTTTAAAAAAATCATTGAATGATAAAAAAAATGTAAATGACACTAGCTATATGATAAGTGGTATATAAGAAATCTAAATTATCTATTTTTTTCATCTTTTGAAGATAATCTTAATCTAAATTATAAAATTATTAGCAAAATTTTCAGCCGTCTTAATTTTTGAAATTAAGGTCTGTTCCCTTATTTAAAGCATTCCTTAGCTGGATTTGGATTCATATAATTTTGGAACTTTAGATAAATTATTTTTTAACTTTTTTGGCTTATGTTTTTTATCTATCAAACTTTTCGGCCCTTAGTGTCACTGATGAGGAATGATACATACGGCACATCAATATTTAACAGGTATTTGTTATATAACATCTACTCCATCTGCATAAAGCTCTATACAGTATATATATATATATATATATATATATATATATATATATATATATATATATATATATATATATATATATATATATATATACACGTATATATTTATATTTTAAAAACAAACAACACAGGATCATACAATGACAATTTCATAGCTTTTTGGTCAACATGAGAAAGGATACGAAAATTAGTTGAAATTGGATACTACGACAGAGCAATATTTTTTTTAAATTATTATATTTTATTTTTTTAAATTTTCTAATCTTGCAGTAGAAAGTATATTAATGAAAAATTAGATTTTGGATGGAAATTGATGTAATTTTGTGCCACTGGAAATGAATATTGATCTTTGTAAAGGAAATATTAGAAAGAGAAATGATTGAAATATCACATTATTACGCTCGGAAATGAAATACCAAGCAACTACACTAAAAGGCATCCGTAATTGAGATAAACGATCCATTTTACTTTATTACTCAACAAAATTGCATGCCTAAATTAATACTGTTATAAGCTGTGTTTTCTTTGTCTAAGCAAATTACGTTTATTTATTTATTTATTTATTTATTTATTTATTTATTTAAACTGTAAACATACATAAATCATACAGAAATGTCCTTATATTTCTCCTGGCTCTAAAATATAGCTTTTTGGAAGCGTTTGCTGTTAATATTTAATAAACCATTTTAGTACATTTTGAGTGAAATCTGAGAATAGAATCGATATGAAAACTAATATCTTTTGAAGAAAAAAAACAGTATCCGGTCCGTCACAAACAAATGTTATACATTTACAATTAGATTTTTTAAATGGATTTAACTTGCATTTTTTCGAAGTGTTTTTATTTCAGTTTGTTACTGAAATTGGTCTGAAGCACTGACTTCTGGGTAACTCTGCCTCTCACGGCTTCAGTTCGAATCAAATAGGAGAGATCTTGGCGTGATAAACTTGGATCAATCTGTTAACTGAAGACAGTTTTATTTGTGTTGCTGGGGTTTCTCTACCACTTCAGAATTGACCACCTTACACGTGAAACATCTTGTGGGATCAGTAAATCATCTATTCGCGTACCATTAAGAATTTGTTAAAACATCTTAATTAAATTTGACACATTTGATAGATATTCTGACATATGAGATAACATTTTAAAGATTATACTTCAAGCTTATTTAGTTTTGTCCAAATGTAGAATCATAGTTCCAAACACGATTGTCTTAAAAGTTTAAGTTAAAAGAAAATCTTGGTTTGAAATGAATGTGCCACTAGGGCCTGATAAGTTGATTGATTTTGTGGTACTGAACGTACACCTTGCGATATAAATTAACCGCGTGTACATTTGAACCCCCCCCCCTAAACTAAATGTCATGTTGTTTTTTTTCAAAGAGAAGGTTTGTTTGACCAATAAGCAAAGTAAGCTTACTGATAATTTAGTCTTAAAATTGTTTACATAACGACTATACAACAAGGAAAAGAAAAGCTTTGTGAAACAAACTTCTTAAAAACTCGAGAGAGAAAAAAACAATTTTAAATTAAAATGGAATCTTCATAAAATTTTCAGATTAATGTATGTTAAAGCTGTATTCAAACACTGCTTGACCTAGTGATGACCAACAAGATCGATTACCAACAAAATTAAAACTTGGTCATTGCTATGTTTGGGCTCGTATTGATCTAGGATATCTTACAACAGCTCACCAGACTCATGGCTAGTTTTATTGTCGGTTTTCGTATCACTTGAGTGTCATTTATAACTTATATTGTATATATATATATACAAGTATATATATAATGCAATTTAGATGGAACTCTTGGGAATGCATCGACTAGCCAGCGATGAAATAGTCAGATAGTAAACTTGGGTTTAAATTCCCTTGTCAAACGAACATTTTTCGCCTCAACTTCTTAAAAACATCGCTTTAACGTCTTGGAAACAGAAGAAAGTGGTTGTCAGTGTTTTCCTGGAATGATGTTTAATGATCTGGTGTCAAAACTTTAAAGTCGTCTCCCTGTGTGCTATAGAGTTATATCTGGCATGTGCTGATTTTGAATGCATTATTTTAATAGAAATTCAAAATCAGCACATGAGATATCTATATCTACAAACCGCAAAACCTGATAATAAACAGTTGAGCTTAACATAATAAATTTTAACAAGAAATCCACGGGTCGAAACTTAAAAGTCCTTTTGGTCTCAAGATTTAAACTTTATCATAATGTGAAAGATCAGTTAGAGGATATCTTACTTAACAACCACAGTTTTAACAAATTGGTAGTCACTGCATCATATAACTTCATTGATGTCAAAACAATACAGTTGTCACTACCGATTCCCATTTCACGGTAAAAATGAACTTTTATTGTTTATTCTTCAAAACAACTTACCTGGAAATACGACACGGTTTATTTATTCATAAAATATTTATTGATCATTAGTTTATTAACTAGTTTCTGATATGTTACACATAATCTCTCAATTTTCTTCAATCAATTCTGATGCCAATGGAAGTGTTATGACCGCAACACCGATTGTAAGCTTATTCAGTCTATTTCCACTTGGCCAACATTTTGAAATATTGTACCTATACCGCCATGAATAAGACAAAATGACTACATAACCCAAAAGGGAAGATTAGGATAAAAACCGCAAATAATGCACGTGGGAAGATACGAAATAATGCCACGCGAAGACATTATTTCGTATCTTCAAGAGATTCTTTTTTTTCTTATTTAATTTTTTTTTATTTGCGACCTTTAAAATCTCTGGTCCCTTCCTATCATCTGCCACGGTAAAGCCAAGCCGCCCTCCCCCCACCCCCAAGAGACGAAATCTCACAAATGAGCAATCATAGAACAACTAAGCATACGGATTAATCTTGTATCAGTGTTCTATGGATGGGATATGTAAATCTATAATCTGCCTCAATCTGCTTTTATTTGTATTTCTCCGGATCAAGCTAATAAAATAGTTTGAATTTTTATAGTAAAATGTCAAAATTATTGTCTCTAGGAAATTATTATATATGACAGACAAGTAATAAAGACACAGATGTCCAATACTCGGACTCTACACGTGCTTAACAGAAGGAGTAAAATGACCGGACAAGTATTAATTTTAAGGTGACGTTCAGTCAATTCATTTGTATGACGATCTGTCATGATTAACGTTAAACTGAACATCATATTGACCTCTGGTCACCGGATTATACCTAAATGTACAATAGCATCATTAATTATCCTCTTTTATTTGAGGTGCGATTAAAGGCATTTCTTTTAGCTAATACATATCAAAATTGCATTTTTATTGCCAGTAGGGTGAAATAATGTCCTTTCTTGACCCCTAAATAAACTGACCAATTATCAAATCGAATTACTCATAATTGTGACTTTTCAAGATGAAAGAAACAAAGAATTGAAAATTAGCGATAAAATTGTGTTCTGCATTGATAAAACTAGCTAAACAATTGTGAGTTTTTATAAATGACAGAGAGAATTGTCTGAAAATAACAATTCGTCTTCCGTGGTTAATTTTGAGTTAATTGGAGATGATAAAGGTAATTAATTGGTTGGATGAAGCAGTGGACATTGTGATTAAATGTAGTGATTGATATAAATTATACTGACATTTGTTTGAGATGCCAGTGTTCATTACCCTTTATTATGGTGACTCATTACGACCAAGAGGCTTTTTGTAAAAATAAATAAAGCCGGCATGGTTTTTTTCAACCACTTTTATTTTGTGAGTTTGAACCATACTTTTTGCTGCATTATTTTACTTTTTATAAATAAACAATAACGAAGTCACAATCTATTACCAATTATGCATGCAGTGAAGGCTTGTGGAATCTATTGCACACACACACCATTTCAGTCCATTTACATATAAATTGATTATTCACTTACTTAATATCTTTTTTTTCAACACTAAATTTCTTAATTTTGTACCAAAAACTAATTAGGGCATTCTTTAAATATTTCGAATGCCTGTGCAATGACCTGACATTTATAACGTAAAAAAAATATTTTCGTGCACTTCATTTCCGTGTATATCGACTCATTACAGTCAAAGGGAGTTAACTCTATTTGCAAATCTGTAAACGTTCAAGAAATGTTTACTTGGTTAGGCTATTTCACAAGATTGTCTCGCATTTATCATTGTGTTGTTTTTTTCCTTCGCATTGCCAGGGTTGTGATACGTGGACTTTAAATGTGTTAAAAGTATTTTACACATAATAAAATGTTTTAATTAGTAAGTTTGACCGGCGCACTTGTTTCAAGACTACGTAGCTGTAATTCTGTGTATATAATTAGTTTTAAGTTTTAACATAGTGAATGTCTCAAATTAATCTTCATATGAGGCGCAAGCCTAAGAAGGCTAATATTTTTGCTTGGCTTAAAGCAATTGATTTGTCGATAAGCATTGTTACTGTTACTGTTATTCGTATGTCTTGAACACAACAGACTTCCTTAAGAATCGGCTATTGGGGTTAATAAATGAGAGTATAAGAAAAGGCTTAAAAGTTGTCCGACCATATCTGTACATAAAATGACTATGTTCTAAACTTTCCATTCTCGGTTCTATGCATGTCCTTTTTACACAATTGCCCCTAACATTGATTTTTTTTTTTTTTTTTTGCGATATATGATTTTTATTTGCTCCAAAATTATTTCATGACACGGGTGTATTTATTTATTTTTTTATGTTGCAATTTTCATGTCAACTATTAAATTAAGTGTTACTAATGGACAGTTTTTAACATTTTGATTGTTTTCACACTTGTAAATCTCAAGAAGCTCATTTGAAAAGCAAATAATATAGGGGTCTCCTTTTAACTTCTTAGCTATAACGCAGCAAAAAATCAACAAATCTTGGTACTTTAACATAGGCTAAATCTTACTTTTAAGCTCTGGAAATAAAAAAAAGTGTAGAAAAATAGCAATTTGTCATGTAATTTTGTTTTATTTCATTTTCATTTATTTTATTTAGTTATTATTTTTTTATTTTATTTTTTTTTTTTTTGAAAACTCATGATGTAGTTATAAATCTGAAATTTCCGAAAATGTAAATGAAAACATATGTCCTCTTGTCCTCACATGTCCTCTTGCTGATTTTTTCACTAAAAATCTTCGAAGCAAAAATATGACCAAAATTGTCAAGAACTTGATGTTTGTCGACGAATTTGTAAAAGGATCGCCAAACTTTAACGTTATCGTGTCGTAAACCGGGGTGGGGGTAAGAGTGGGTTATTGTGGGTGTACCTCTTGCTGATATGTTTAATACGTGTACATGTATATCGTTTTTATGTTTTACATACAAGTTATCAGTTTGTCTCAAAAAGTGGGAATAATGAACCGTTATTACTCCGAACAGCAGATGACGTCTTATCACCCATCAAATAAGAGTTAATAATGATTCTTTAAAACGCATAAAGTGACATATAGTATGTCTTTGTGGGTAGCTATATTTGAAACACCATTTTTATAAACCGATGACTGTTACTATATTTCTTCGTTGCAATACCAAGTGCTCTCCGTTAAAATGTAACGGAGAGATCTATACAACACCATGAAGCTGGCTTTAACCTAATATTTAGATGTCTCTTGTCGCATGATACAGAATCCGAAACAAAAAAGGGACAGATTGGTTCTATAAATTAGTGCAATCAGAGCAATATTAATTATTTCTGGTATATATCCGCTCAGTTTAGAGATCATACGTAAGTGATCGTTTTACATTTTAACTAATCTTTTATTGCATTCCTAATACGATTGTTCTTGTGACATCATACATAAAAATGATTAATTAAAAACTCTTCTAATGTGAGAAGAAATTCACATTAATGTGTAATAGCTATCATGTTTCTATACAACTATTGTCAGGTGTGTGTTGAGGTTGTGATCGTGGGAATCTGCTAGAGTTCGAACACATATATCTACTTCACTGTATGATTTTCCAGTTAATGCGGTTTTGGTATCCACAACCTATAAAGAAAAATTAGAACAGAAGAAGAATGAATTATTACATTTAAAATCTGAGAACAATGGATGGAAATCAGAATCTCGACCAAATACTTACCAGTTAAGAAAACATGTTTATGGTACAACTTCAGAGATGGGCTTCTTTTACATACATGTACATATTTACAAACACTGCAGTGGGATTTCTGCACACTTTTACAAGTTAAACAGTGTGGCTTTTTCAGATGCTTACAGATTCAATTCCAAATTCCTGTGTCATAATATAGTAAATGGCGCAAAATAAATAAATAAATAAATAAATAAATAAATAAATAAATTCAAAGTTCATCGCCATTTGTAATGCTCGAGCATTTGGTATAAAAGTGGTGACATCTCGATATAACTAACTTGAATCTTGACTACGACGTAAATATAATGTACACTTTGAAGTATTAGATTATTAAAATATAGATTACTTACTCTAAAATCTATTACTTTGTTATATTTTCTGTTCAATTGTGGAATACAAATATGTGTGCCATAAGCTATGGTGGCATGGTCGTCCATGGCAACGCTTACATAATAAGACAGTCCATTAAGAAAATCCTAATCAAAGTGAAAATGAAAAATTCAGGAAAACAAATTATACATTGTTATTGTGTGTAATTGTTTACTTTTCTTTTCAATATATATTTTAGATAAAAATTTTGTCTCTCTAACAATGGTCTTAGAAAAAAAGTTTAATGTTTTCAGACTTGGCGTTTGAAAACTGTTTTTATACTTGTATTTTTTATACAAAAAATTCAAAATTATCTTTAATTTTGTCTTTAACATTTGTGACACGTCACAATTTGATAGATCTCTTGTTGTTTTAGGGCATTACATTCCAAACTTTCAAAACTAAACTTGCATCAAATGTTGACTTTTTTTGACTAACAGAGCATCTTCCAAAGCATCTAGTCTCATCTCTGTTCTTTATTGATGTAACTATGATATATTTGAGCTCAATATCTAATACATGAGTATTAAAATTTTTTTTGGGTCACAGATTCAGTTAATCTAAGGACCTAATAAATTTCTAATCTTATTAGACGCGTTCAAAAAGAAGTGTACTCCTAGAATCTGATAACTCAATATGATTATAGTATATAATACCTGAAGTGTTTTTAATGGAGCACCGTGCTTGTCGACTAATCCTCGGTAAGTGGAGGGATAGTATGCCGTGCTTCTAGCTATGTAATGGTGGGTACCTATTCTGCAGTCTATTGTTTGGTTTTGTACACCTGTGTAGATAACATTAAAAACAAGATAATGGATACGACGCTACAAAAACTATGAAAACAAAACATTATATACAAAAAAAAAAATCCCTTACATCAGACGGCCATCAAATATTATAGCATCAAGCATAAGAATTGTGGTTGATATATCAAAATTGTTCAGAAAAAAGCTGTTTCGTTATTGCAAAGGCATTCTGGAAAATACAGATATATTATTGTGACTATAAGCTTTCTCTCACAGATGAAATGGACCAATATAAGATAGAAAAAATATGCTTACCATGATGGGGACATGGTTTGAAAAATAAATAATGTTCTGCAATCCAGCCACTCTGAAAATATATGACGTTATACAGACGTTAGTACACCGGATATTGCAAATTGGAAAAGGACTGCAAGATACAATTCAACCACATGCATACAAAGTATCGTTTTTATTATTGTTTTTTTACTTGTTAGTTTTACAAAGGGCAAAATACTTTGATAGAGCTACAAATAAACTTCTCAACATCACCATGGAAAGAAAATAATGTATGTCATATATAACATTTTGAATGTATTATTCATAGAAACTAAAAAAGTGAAATATATATGACATATTGATTTTAATGAAAAAGTGTTTGATAGATAGGCATCATTGGTTGTGTTGTGTGATAATTTCTGAATACATCTCATAAAAATTAAAAATTTTAGCACATAACAACTGAACAAATCATACTTGTCCCAAATAATCCACGTTAACCCAATCAAATCCATCAGCAGGGATAGTATCGCCATTCCTCCTATATGTCAAACATCTATCCGTAAATATCGTAGTAAATATGTGGTACTTCAGACCCGGACCAGACCTTACGTGGACATGGGTTGTCGCACATGCGCACTGTGTTTGTGATTGAACAAACCCAACGCTCGCCAGAATTATCAAAAATGGAAAAATTTCCTGAAATATAATTAATAAATGAATACTATTTTTTTTGTTTTAATTGCATGTTGATAAAACCACATGTTAATAATACACAGCTAATTCTAAATTTCAAGTATAGTCGAAAAGTTTGTTATTGTCTAAAACTTCATATTTCTAACATTTCCGATAAGAAATAAAATTCAATTATTAAAAAACTTTGCTTTGATCAAACTGAACTTTCTAAATATAAATCTTCTGACGTTTTAATAAAATGTTTTAAAATAAATCATAATTTCGAATAACCAAAAATTTCTTGAAGCATTTAAGCTAGATCCTTTGGATATGTTTTATCCAAGCAAGAATTAGCCCATTTTTTTTAAACATTTCATCTATAGAAAAACCAAAATTCTTACCATTACAAAGGTTTTTGAACACAAGCTCTGTATATTAACTATTTGAAGATTTAATGTTTCTTATCAACAAAGACATCATTTATATCGACAGAAGTCAAATGATAAGTTAATTGTAATAAACAAAAGGTTCATGGACGATCAAATAATAAATTTATTCGTTTGAACCTTTATTTTAAATTTTCTATGTCACCTATCACCGATAGCGATCATCTCTTGAGTACGTGTCAAGATGTCTAGTTTTCACATGTTAAGGGAATGAAGGACATAAACATCGTCTTATTTCATTTTTGTTGAAAATTATGACTTGTTATTATGAATTCTTTTTTTTCACCTTATCGAGTTGTCCATTTTACTTAGATCCATACAACAAATGTTATGGAACTGTTGGTGCCTCTTCTTCAAGCAATTTTCTTAGTTGTATCAACGATTCCACAGTGACCGACTAAATGGACATCTCCAATCAAACTGGATATATGAAGCCATTATTGGTTTTTGTTCTAGTCCAACAAACCTTTTTTCAGAACCACCTTTATTGATTTTGATTAAATGTAAATTTAATTTTATTTAACATTTTGATTTAGGTCTCCTCTAGCCAATGGCATTCCCAACATACCTGTCTCCGACACGAAAATGACGTTTTAGACATTCTCGCCTCTCGTACATATTTGAAGAAAGCCTGCCTCTTTGTGAGTTCTAACTTCTTAGTGAATGGCTTTTTGATCAATTAAGTTTTGAAGGATAGATTGATAAAACCGAAATTTCATAAAGAATGTCCTTGCGAGTTATATGATGCATATACATGTGCATGAAGCAAAAATCATGCTGTCCAACGCTTGAATTTTTATGCTTCGATTGTTGTGACTGTTACAAAACTCAAATTCTTGTAATTTTCCTTATATTGTATAATCGAGTTAAAATTTTCACTAAATGGCCAATGATAAGATTTTCACTCGATGGTCAATGGTAGATTTTAACTCGATGGTCAGTCAATGGTAAGATTTTAACTCGATGGTCAGTCAATGGTAAGATTTTAACTCGATGGTCAGTCAATGGTAAAATTTTAACTCGATTGTCAGTCAATGGTAAGATTTTAACTCGATGGTCAATAGTAAGATTTTAAGTCATTGGTCAATGGTAAGATTTTGATACAATGGTCAATGGTAAAGATTTTAACTCGATGGTCAATGGTCAGATTTTAACACCATATAAAAATGTTGTGTCACGTATTGTAAAAATGACCGCATCAGCCATTGTCCCCTTTTCGTAAGAGATAAGTCTTATCTTACCAATCAGAACAATACATGTATAAATATCTATACATTTGATAGAACAGTCGCTGGTTTGGACGATTCTAAATTCTCTGAAGATATGGTAATATTTTTATTTTTCTTTTATTGTCATCAAATTAAATAAACATGGAATTTTTAAATATTTCGTTTCATTGTTAACTGGAGTTGCAATACAATTGTCTTCCACTGGATGACATAAATAAACATAATTTCACATGATGATATTTTATCTAATTTTTGACTGTGTTTTTGTTTTAATCAGATTATTGGCACATATCTACAATAATGCGATACCTAGATGTGACAAAACATAATATTAAATTTAATTGACAGCCTGTTTGTTCACGCGTGACTGAGCAATTTACATAATCCGAAAACTCAAAAGTCTAAGCAAGTAATTGTAGTTAAAACAGCTGCTCAAGGGATGTGTGTGTATAGATTATTAGGCATTATAAACCATTGACCATCCATTGGCTACAAATAAATAGTAGACTCTAAGCTTCATCTTGCCAATTCTAATACAAGTTGTTTGAACTTTTTACATTTTGTGCATCGCATCTTTCTGTTATCTTTCTTTTCTTTGTAGTCACTGTTTGCTGCTTTATTATTTCTGGTTAATGTTAGTATTGTGAATTCTCAATGCGCATGTGCAACAACTGATGTTCACGTTAGATCCGGTCCAGGGGTTCATTCACATGTCTATACTACATTATTTAAGAATCACTGCTTGACAGAAAAAAGAAATGGCGCCACAACTCACGCTGACGGATACGATTGGGTCAATGTAGATTATAATGGAAAGGTAGGTACAATGTATTATTATTTTCCGTTTTCGAAAATAGAACATAAAACTTCAATTCTAGTGTTTGAATTAAATAAAAAAAACTACCAATTTTTAAAAAGGGGAATAACTAAGTCAACGAATCAAAAGCCAAAAATCAAACTTGATCAAGAACTTAACGGTTTAATTGTCAATTTGAGACTGCATTGAACAAAGGCAATAAATGTATTAAGAAATAGATGGAGTTTAAATATTGTTTTGTTTTTTATTCTGATAATCAGGACGCATGGATAGCCAGAAATTATGTTACTATAAAGGCATGTCCTCCTCACGGTCAGTATAATACGAGAGAGAGAGAGAGAGAGAGAGAGAGAGAGAGAGAGAGAGAGAGAGAGAGAGAGAGAGAGAGAGAGTGTGTGTGTGTGTGTGTGTGTGTGTGTGTGTGTGTGTGTGTGTGTGTGTGACACAGATTTTTTAGTATATAAACTCGTTTTTCTATAACATAACCGTCAATTGCGTACCGAATGTTTTGTTAATTATATATGCTTTCGAAACGGTATAAGAGGGTTTTTAAGAAAGCATTTTTTGTCGCGTATAAACGATAAAAATGTTCAACAGATGCCAATATTAGCTTAACTATATTCAAAATGACATTTTAACTTCATTAATATATTTGAAGTTAAATCAGCATAAAATTTGTTGGGTAATGATTGTGAAACTCGAGCACTGAATATTCAATAAGAAAAATTTGATCCAGAATTTCTCAAATGACCTCAGTGAAATAACGTGAATGCACGTCAGAAAGAAAAAATAGCGGGTGTCGCTTTGTTTTTATGTATATGCACATTGTAATTTTACATTTCGGTTAAAGTAATAGTCAGTTCTTTATTTGTAACATACAGGGCTTGCGAACCAGACGGATAACTGCGATGTTGGAAGTCATTACTACAATTCAGTTGGTACCGCCTATTATCCTTCTAATGATCCCATTGAAGGAGGTTTTGTTGACATGCGTGGGGCTCCATTGAAGACTCTTCAGGTAAAACAATCATAATAAAAACCGACATTTACAGTAAATACTAAAGATATAGAAATAACAAGGAGAAAATATTCGTTGTAATTATCCTTTTTAATATCCCGTATTTAAATAGGCACTTAATATGATGAAAAAATAATACTTGATAGTGTGGTCAAATCTACGGAAGCGTATTAGGCTCACCTGCGAAAATATTTTTCTAGAGAGTGAAAATATTTTATCTGGCGGCCGCTATTATTTTTCTGGCGGCCGCCACTTAATATCACCTGCGAAAATATTTTTCTCGAGATTGAAAATATTTTATCTGGCGGCCGCCACTTAATTATCTGGCGGCCGCCACATATTTATCTGGCGGCCGCCATTTATTTATCTGGCGGCCGCCACTTAATATCACCTGCGAAAATATTTTTCTCGAGAGTGAAAATATTTTATCTGGCGGCCGCCATTTAACTATCTGGCGGTCGTCATTTAACTATCTGGCGGCCGCCATTTAATTATCTGGCGGCCGCCACATATTTATCTTCCGGATTATAACATGTCGGTCAGTATTGCAGAAGCACATAATTCTGAAGACCTGTAAGTATAAGTGTACCTACGGAAGCGTATTAGGCTCACCTGCGAAAATATTTTTCTAGAGAGTGAAAATATTTTATCTGGCGGCCGCCATTTATTTATCTGGCGGCCGCCACTTAATATCACCTGCGAAAATATTTTTCTCGAGAGTGAAAATATTTTATCTGGCGGCCGCCATTTAATTATCTGGCGGCCGCCACTTATTTATCTGGCGGCCGCCACTTAATTATCTGGCGGCCGCCACATATTTATCTGGCGGCCGCCATTTAATTATCTGGCGGCCGCCACTTATTTATCTACCGGATTATAACATGTCGGTCAGTATTGCCGAAGCTACGAAAGCTTGTAAGTGCCATTTTATACACTAGAAAAAATTACTAACTCGTTTAAACAAGATAACTATCTCGTTTAAACAAGATAATTATATCGTTTAGACAAGATACTTAGTCGTTTAAACGAGTTAATATTTCATTTTTATTCTGGTATATTGACGAAAGCAGTGATAGTTAAAAGCAGTAGTAGTAACTGACCACATATAGCTGAAGCTGGTTACTTGTAGAAGAAAAGTTAGCTACTAGTATCCAGTTGAACGATGATTAAAAATACAAAAGTAGCAATTATTTCTAGTTAGCTTTTATTGATTAAAAATAATATGTAATTATTGTTTATTTGATGTTATTTAAGTATCTGTGGCTATCTCGGATATTTGATGACTAACCAAGAGTATTCACCACAAATTTGGTCTTACTATTGCTTGGTGAAAATCGGGGTTTTTCAGATAAGAGTTGAAATAACAGACCTTTTTTGCATATGTTCAGAAAACCGAGACAACATAATATTTATTTCAGAAAATCAAAAGAGGCCCATGGACCTTAAGCCTCACCTGGAGATATGTCCAAAATTGTTTTCAAAGTGCAATAGGTACAAAACTTTCCAAGTTTTCTCAAGCTTAGAGATGCCAAAATACTTAATCAGAAATATCCAGCGACATTTCAGTTATAAGTATCTAATGTGTATGTAGTAACTAGAGTACACTGAAAATTTTTCAAAAAATTAACTAATTCAAAAATTACACCCAATTAGCAATTTTTCGAATCGTTTAAATCACTGGAATGATAAAATCAACTTTTAGAGAGATCAATAAGAACTATAAAAGAGTTCATAAATACCGTTTTAAATTTATATCACCCCAGTCACGATATTTTAACTTATATTGATTCAGTCAGTTTTGGAAGCTGGTGTAACCTGTAGTTTCCAGAGAAAACCATAGACTTTTAAAAGCAAACTTACAAGTTATAATGAATTAGGATCTCCCCAAGAGAGATTAAAGTCTAGGCATTTGGAGAAACTGTGATCAACAAGTGTACACACGCACTTTAGACCAATTAATAAAAGAATTTAGAAGTTAAACTAATAATTTGTGATACAGTTTAAAATATTTGTGTATTGTGTCACTTTTGGAAAAACTGATTTTTTTCAAATGAATAACCATTTTTATGATATATTCATGCTCGGAACATTTCTAGACCTATTGAATAAAAATATGATATTTAAAGGGATTGAAAAAAAATTCAACGAAATGTCGTACTATAAGTGAATTTTCGATAGAATGTCGCATTCTATCAAGTGTCAGTTCGACGAAAAGTCCATTCGACGAAATGTCCATTCGATGAAACGTCGTGCACCAGAATAAGACTACATATTCATTCATTGTTGTTACTGTCTTGGGGGCTTAGTTGTAGAGGGTCTGCCTTAAGAGCGAGTACCACCTCTGTGGCTCATTGGTAGACTCTCTGCCTCGACAGTCATGGGTTCGAAGTGTGGCTGGGTCATACAAATGACTTTGAAATTTGAAATTTAGACCAGTTCACCTGTTGCCAGGATATTGAACTGAGGGAATGGTTTACTTGTCTGCGGCATACTGACTCGGTGAGCCAGCACCTTACCAAAAAGACACCGCGAGTTTGTGCTAGTACACAACAGACCAGGCAACACAAATGCACACCACACACTTACATGCAATTGTACTTACTTTAATTTTTACATGTACATTTTACATGAATAACACAAACATAAACTGTCATAAGGATATTCTTAAAAACATATAGCTGAAAATTTGCTGACTTGACATTTCACAACATTTTAACCAACCAGTCTTATTGTGCAAACTAAAGGGGGTCAAAATTTTGGGTGGTGGAAGACTTTAGTCATTGTGCTTGCCACAGTTACAACTCAGTTTGTTTTGCTTTTCTATTCATAGTAATGTTTGTCAGATACAGGACAAATATATGAATGTAAATATATGTAAGAAAAAAGAAATTCAAGCCGAAAAAAGGAACCCATAGAAATCTATACCTAAATGTAACCCTCCCCTGTCGAATCGTTAAGCGTATATGTGCGTATTAAAGCTTTTATGGCTGATATTTGATATCAATGTACACAAAATAAAATATTATTGATCATGATATAAATAAATACTGAATATTTTTGGAATAAATATTCAGCTACTTGTACTTAATTTGAAATATTATAAAAATCTATACTTTAATCGGATTGCGTAAGCGTATATATGTGCGTATATGTGCGTATGAAGACTTAAATGTTAGAATATTTGGCATCATCTGAGCAGAATTGAATAACGTTTTTAATTATTACAAAAAGTGGGTGATTTATTAAAATCATGATGTACTGGTACACGAAAACGAATGCGGAAGTGATATCCGCGAAAGCCGTGATTAAAACCAAACTTCACACTGTAAACATTTGTTTGTTTCTATAAGTAAATAAAAACTAAATTTTGTTACTAGAAATAATTGCTAGTTTTGTATTTTTAATCATCAAGTAACTGGCTACTAGTAGCTAACTTTTCTTCTACAAGTAGCCAGCCCCAGCTATAAATAGCCAGGTACTAATACTGCTCTTATCTATCACTGCTTTCGTCAGAAATTACCAGAATTACAATGAAGTATTAACTCGTTTAAACGAGAAAATTATCTTGTTTAAACGAGAAAGTATCTTGTTTAAACGAGATAATTATCTTGTTTAAACGAGTTAGTATCTCGTTTAAACGAGATAGCAATTTTTTTTCTAGTGTATAAAATGGCACTAACAAGCTGTCGTACGAAGCATATAATTCTGAAGATATTGTAACATTTCCTGATGAGAAAGCCCGAGACTGTGAAACAATATTATAGCCACTTCCATGGCACCAAATCAGAGACAGAAGGCTAGATCAAATTAATAATATGGCGGCCATCAAAATAATGATCTGGCGGCCGCCAGATAATTAAGTGGCGGCCGCCAGATAATTAAATGGCGGCCGCCAGATAAATATGTGGCGGCCGCCAGATAATTAAATGGCGGCCGCCAGATAAATATGTGGCGGCCGCCAGATAATTAAGTGGCGGCCGCCAGATAATTAAATGGCGGCCGCCAGATAAAATATTTTCACTCTCGAGAAAAATATTTTCGCAGGTGAGCCTAATACGCTTCCGTAGAAGCGTATTAGGCTCACCTGCGAAAATATTTTTCTCGAGAGTGAAAATATTTTATCTGGCGGCCGCCACTTAATTATCTGGCGGCCGCCATTTAATTATCTGGCGGCCGCCACATATTTATCTGGCCCATGGGCCTCTTTTGATTTTCTGAAATAATTATTATGTTGTCTCGGTTTTCTGAACATATGCAAAAAAGGTCTGTTATTTCAACTCTTTTATCTGAAAAACCCCGATTTTCACCAAGCAATAGTAAGACCAAATTTGTGGTGATTACTCTTGGGCAGTCATCAAATATCCGAGATAGCCACAGATACTTAAATAACATGAAATAAACAACAATTACATATTATTTTTAATCAATAAAAGCTAACTAGAAATAATTGCTACTTTTGTATTTTTAATCATCGTTCAACTGGATACTAGTAGCTAACTTTTCTTCTACAAGTAACCAGCTTCAGCTATATGTGGTCAGTTACTACTACTGCTTTTAACTATCACTGCTTTCGTCAATATACCAGAATAAAAATGAAATATTAACTCGTTTAAACGACTAAGTATCTTGTCTAAACGATATAATTATCTTGTTTAAACGAGATAGTTATCTTGTTTAAACGAGTTAGTATCTCGTTTAAACGAGTTAGTATCTCGTTTAAACGAGATAGTAATTTTTTCTAGTGTATAAAATGGCACTTACAAGCTTTCGTAGCTTCGGCAATACTGACCGACATGTTATAATCCGGTAGATAAATAAGTGGCGGCCGCCAGATAATTAAATGGCGGCCGCCAGATAGTTAAGTGGCGGCCGCCAGATAAATAAGTGGCGGCCGCCAGATAATTAAATGGCGGCCGCCAGATAAAATTTTTTCACTCTCGAGAAAAATATTTTCGCAGGTGATATTAAGTGGCGGCCGCCAGTTAAAATATTTTCACTCTCTAGAAAAATATTTTCGCAGGTGAGCCTAATACGCTTCCGTACTTCCGTACAAATCATTGATTTAAAACATATTTTTTGTAACACCAGTAATTTTTGATGGTTTATTAACAAGTGTAACAATGACATAACTTACAATGTTATGGTGTATCTTGTTAACATCAAGTGTTTCAGTTTGTAACATCAACATTGGTTTTGTTTAAAGATTAATTACAAATCCATGTGTAATTTCAGACGAACGCTTCATATAAACCGTACAGAAATCATTTTTACAATCTATAATTAGTAAATTAGTTTACAACCGCTTAAATACCGCAAGAGGTGTCTAGCTACGTATCAATGGTTTATCAAGGTTGTGAAAGACTTGATGGACATTTCCAATTAAAGTATTTCCTCTTCAATGGCGGTTTTCTTAGTTTTATTGAATTACACCTTAACCTTTGAAATAAATACAACGATTTGTTTCTTTCTGGAATAATTTTTAAATTCAAAATGTTTAGATGAAGATATCTAGTAGTGATATTTTGTTATTGTATACAATTTAATTTCAGGATTTTCTTGAAGGAAAAGCAAGCTACGTAAGCGTTGCCATGGACAACCATGCTGGTATAGCTTATGGCACACATATTTGTATTCCACAACTGAACAAAAAATATCAAAAAGTCATTGATTTCAGGGTGTGTATTATTATCAAGACGGCTTTATCTTAACAGAAAAAAGAATTAAGAAAATAACGGCAGGACTCGGGATACAATAGTAACATCTTTAAAGACAAGTAATCGTAAAAGTCCAAGACTTTGGACGGACCTCGATTTAATGGTAATTAGTGTCGTGGCCTACATCACTATGATAGATACCATTTTACATTTTGTCGGGCGGCTTGAGCATAATTATATACATTATATATGTATTAAGTAGGATCATATCAAGAATTTCAGTTAATATATACCAAAAAGAACACCGACAGTCGGTTTGACTTGTCCCATAAAAGTTTAAAAAAGTAAAGTGGCGGGGTTAATATTTTATAAGTTGCTCGTTAAAAAAAGAAATTTGCCTAAAATGTTAGTGGTTTGAACAACAAAATGTTAGATACTTTTGTTAAGATTATTTTCAATTTTATATACATTATCTGAATGTTATCTATTCAGTTTTACGTATAATTATATTAAATATCAATTTGTTAAATTCTTCTATTTATACAGGTTGTTGATACCGGAAGTGCCTTTATGGGTAAATACTTCAGTAGAATTGACATCTGTGTTCGAACCAGACATGATAGCTTTGATGACACGATCAACAATCAATTAACCTTAGTATTTCCCTGAAATATACCAATCTAAAGCCGTTTTATTTAACTTTGATGTGTGAAATGTGTCAGTTTGTTAATTAAATTGTAAGAATCAATTAACAATTTTTCTAAACGAATTCAATTAAAATTGACTTATATAAGCATTCTGTGTCTTTTTTCTGAATAGTTTTTTAAACAGAGTTATTATTATAATATTGCATTTATTTATATACCTAGCTTAATCTCAATTACCATATTTTTGAAATTAAATTAAAAAACAATTATAAGTCACTAGTTCTCTGTTCCTGACTACAATAGTGTATGCATAAGCAAAGGTAATCTTGTTGTTTATCATTCCTTGGTCTCGTTAAAAATCATGTATATCTTACAAGGCTAGAGAATGTCTAGTTTCTTGCTTTCGGTTTTACATAACATTTTATAATGATTGAGTTGATCATTCAAATAAATTTCAAATAAAACCGGTGAGAATTGGTAAGTTTTTTTTGGTGTAAACAGTTATTTGTGGAGTGGAGCGTAGTAATAGTTTTATGTCATCCTCAAGATTCTTACTTGTATCGTGGGATAAGTTCTGCGATGGTAGTGGAAACTGGAGTGTCCAGAAAAAAAAACACCGACAAACTCTCCCACACTAGGATTTGCTAGAATCGGCACTGTGATCCGTAACATTCACTGAGGCATGTTTAAACATTTTGTATGGGAATGCAATCCGTAAAGATCTTAACAGAACATAGGACTACAAATGGTCTGTTCTATCTATTACTCACTTGGCATTACTCAAAGCAAGACGATGGAATGATCTTTTATGTGAAAAATCCTCCTTTTTGGCAAAAAGTTTACCCTATCTGAGCCACAAACAAGAGGATTCAACAATAGGCGATTCTAGGGAATTTGTTTTTGGTCATATTGTCATATGGTTTGTTATTTATCTGTGACTTTTGATAATCTTATTTTAAACTCCCATTTAAGTGTTCAATGCAAAGATAGTTTGAAAACTTTAAAAAAAAAAAAAAAAAAAAAAAAAAAAAAAAAAAAAAAAAAAAAAAAAAAATCCCCTAGAATCGCCTATTGTTGTTGAATGCTCTTGCTTGTGGTTCAGATGGGGCAATGCATTTTGGGATAATGTTTCCTATATCGCGATTGGTCGGTGTGTCATTATGACGTCACTTGGCTACGGATGCTGCCAAGGCACAGTTTGCTTAACTTTGCAGAAAGAATAGGCATTTTTATTTACAAAAGTTGTTAAATTCAAGAGGAAAAAGATCAACGAGGAAATATGGACACTTTGATTATACCAAATATGAATTACTTGGAGCATCAATTTGGCTGGTAAGTGTTGTTTGTTGTTTGCCCGATTTTTTCCCTCTGTGATAGCAGGGATACCAGAATAAATTATCTTCTTTTCGTTATACGTTCAATTCACTTCTTCCCTTTTACGATATCCGGATAAATTGTGTCCTTTCGATATTCGAAAAAACGGTCTCCTTTTCGATATCAGATTAAAATTAAATCCGCTGTTCTTTTCGTTCCCATTACTATCGATGCTAAGTCGATGTATCTGGTAAAATCGATACCTAGCTCGTTAGTTTTAATTTTCATATTCGTGAAATGTTAATTTAAATTAATTTCTCTCATGAAATCTTATTGAATTATTTTTAACATAATTGTTAAATTATGTCTTATTCGATAACGATTAATTACATGATACCAGGTTATTATTTTTTTCTTTTTCAGTATCCGATTAAATTTTAGTTCCTTTTCTACTCCCATTCATTTATTCATTCATTCATTCATTCATTCATTCATTCATTCATTCATTCATTCAATCAATCTCTATTTCCACTGCAATAGTCATTACCTGATTTTCATAAATTGAGATACTTGTTCTCACAAATTTAAATAAGACAAATAAAATTTCTGTTGGTAACGGAATGTCAGCCTCTCTTTCCAGCCATAAGAATCTATAGTAGAACTTCTGGTTCGCTATAAGAAAGACTTAAAAATATTTCTGTCAATATGTTTCCATAGATATTCAAATGATTGTCCTTGGTGATACAAGATCACTTGCACCGCAAAATCATTAAAGGTGCTGGAGTTTGATCGCAATTTTGTTATAGTTTACTAACTGATGATGATTAAATCCATAGGTTTGCTACATAGAAAAGTAAAGGTAACTGGAAGCTGACAAATTTTACTGCGATTCAAACAATTAATTCTTCTGGGGTGTCATGTGCTGATTTTGTATGCATTATTGTTGTCATGTGCTGATTTTAAATGCATTATTTTAATAGAAATTCAAAATCAGCACATGACAGAGGTATCGACGACAGCGCCTTGACTTTACTTTTATAATATATTTTATATATTTTACAATACCAGGTAAAATCACTTTCCTTTTCGTTCCTGGTTAAACTTTTTTTACTTTATGATACACTGTAAAATTAGCTTGATATTCGATACCCGGTTAAAAATATATCACTGGATATACCCTCCTGTTTCGATGCCCAGTTTGAGTAATATTCGTTTGAATAACTTTCTTTAATTGTTCGATATCCGGTTAAATTACTTTGGTTTTACATATATTGTTTGATTCCTTTACTTTTAATGCCCAGTAAAACGGCATTCTCAAAGTTATGTTGCAAAAAGACCGTAATTCAGAATCACCTACTTTAAACTTGCAAATATTCCCGAATATTATGATAAAAACATAATGTTGTGTTTCACAAATTTGAAAATATTAGAGATTGGCTTTTTTTTTGTTTTGTTTTGTTTGTTTTTTTTTTTTTTTTGGCTTGGTAATATTTATGATTAACTTGAAGCTTAAAACAACCTGATCACTCGATGAACACCGCAACATCTTGCTGAGGCGTTATATGTTATGGCTTGTCGTAACTTCTTCTCTTGCTGTCTATCTCTTTCCCGTTATTCCATTAAAATAGAAGCAGACAACTTGTTTTATCTAAACCGTTTACCGCCTCCTGCTTTAATAGATATTTTCGTCGCCAGGGCATTTTGGGTGGCGCATTGAACCCTGGGAACTTATTCTCATTGTTTTGATTGGACAGTGCGTCATTATGACGTCACTTGGCTACGGATGCTTTCAAGGCACAGTTATAGCAAATCTTGTCGAGAGGAGAAGCTTTTTTTCTTCAACACTGCACAATATTTGTGTTAAAAAGAGTTTAAATAAGTAATATGGATACTGTTGTCATTCCAATTTTACATTTTTGGACCAACAGTTGGCCTAGTAAGTAGAATGCAATTTGAATTATTTAACAAATTTAAATGAAAATGATTTTGGCATATTTCTAAAAGTGGTATGTGACATACTGATTGTACGTGTTATTTTTTTTATTTGAACAGTAACTAATTTATTATTATCATCTTCTCAATCTGTAAACGGGAAATTTAATCAGCATCCAGTATATCTTTTATCTATTTTTCAGCTTTGAAGTATTTCTAAGTGGGACAGGAACCCTTCATAATCAGTTTATGAAAGGAAATGTGGCAGGAACAAATGTCAAAATGGCAGCAACAATAATAACAAAGAGTCTTGAAAGATTTTACAAAAAATCTGACGAAGGTAAGAGCAAAATATCTTGGTTTCTTCTTTCATTCTTACACAAACAGTTTAATTTGGAGGCTGACTCAGTGACTATGGGTTTAAATCCATTGTTATTTGTTATTATTTTGTCATTTCTCAATTTTGATACAGATATACATATTTCCAAGAAGCAATGTTTCAATAACTTCAGAATTTTATCATTTCATTTTCAGTTCATCCACACATTCTACGATTTACCAACCTTCTGACTGATACCATCTTCTCCGTCCGTCCTGAGTTTCTAACTAAAAATCCAGATAAAATATTCATCAAATCGGACGAGAAAGATGCAAAGGACTTTATAAAAACAGCAAAACCAATGTAAGTGAAAATAAGGAATAGAATTAAATACCAATGCGATAAAACAAAGTCATGATTTTGAAGTTAATTTCTGCAAAAGTCAAAGTTAAAATTCAGTTTTTCATATATATAGTCAATGTTAATTTAATGTTTATTGTGAAAGAAATAATAATAATAATAATAATAATAATAATAATGATGATGATGATGATGATGATGATGATGATGAAAATAATAATTATAATAACCAATTCTTTTAATTAAGACGATTTCTTCCATTCTGATTAAATGTTCTGACTGACCCCAATTCAAATCAATAGAAAAATGGATCTTACTAACAGATCCTTCATTATTTAAATTCAATAACTTGTAAAATAAGAGAAAAATAATGGATTTTATTAGGCTAAGTATTTGTGTTAGGTAGACTTAATAAAAGAAATTAACTAAATATTGCCTAATTTTTTCAGGTTTGACAAAGAAGAACGAAATAACCTAAATAAATTGATAAGTAAACTTAGAGGCATGGTTGTAAAACATAAGGAGTGTATATACAACATGGAGAAAGAGTCCAAGGTATAAATAAATGAGAGAGAGAGAGAGAGAGAGAGAGAGAGAGAGAGAGAGAGAGAGAGAGAGAGAGTTGTGTCAATTTCTAAAAGTTACAGGGTGTTTAATTCACAAGTTTACATGTAATTTGCAAGAGCTTAAGCAATTAGGAACACGTCACATCAAATGAACAACAACCACAAAAGGGAAAAAACTATATATAGTGAAGATAAACATTATCATTTATTATTCGAATTGTCATATACCAAAATGTATTTTATGATTAAATCAAAAATGGTATATGACAGTATCTACAATTTGACAATTCCAATTTCAGACTTTTCATAGTTTACACGAGAAAATACAATGGAGAGAGGAATCTGTAAGACAAAGAATTACAGAGTCTAACAAAGATATCTCTGAACAAGATATAGAATATGCACTTCTAAATGATTTTACTTTGAAGTTTCACAAGCAGGCATTTAGAATCCTTGGATTTGAGGCATTAAAACGTCATGCTAAAACCATGGATAAAAAAGTGCAAATAGAAAAAGAAATGAAACAGGTATGCTGTGTAGTATACATATGATTTTTGTACTTATTAAAATGTTTATAAATTAGGTATTCGAAGCCATAGAATTTAGCAAATCAAACATTTCTAACAAGCAAAATTTCAGAATTCTACAAATGGTTCTTTAGGCAAATTAAAGAGAAAATCAGTTCCTCCTATTCTATAGAGTCATACAGGAGAATATTTGGTGCAAAAATGACCGCAACCGATCTGAGATCTGACATGCTTTGCAGCAAGTACCATCCAATATTTCCAATATATAACAGTGTAAAACCTTCATTTGGTGACCGAATTATCAATACAGATATGTTTACACCAGTTTATTTTTACTGGCTATCAATGTTTACTAATATGACCAAATCTATTTTATTTTTTTTGTTTGTTTGTTTGTTTTTGTTTTTTTTTTTTGGTCCAATTTATTGTGTTCTTGGTGTCTTCAGCCACTGCATGTATAATATGATTTTAATAATCTTCATTGTTTTATTCTTTGTTTTAAAGTTAGAAAACAAGATCTTAACAGCAATTGAAACTCCAATGAAACAAAGACTTGCTGAAGCCATGACTAAGCTCATAAGAATGCATGAACTGAAATGTTTCTCACCAACAAGGTAAGATTTCGAAAATAAATGTTATGCTAAAATCCCGGAAGCTTGATTACGATATTTTTACTCCTTCTTTTAATTCTCCAAGTCGGAGGATAATCAAGGGAAACAGGTTTAAAGTCTGGAGCTTTTCTCTGGTTGCAAGTGACAATTGCGATTGAGAGAAACCCTTACATAAAAATCGAATGATTTGATTGGCCTAAATACATGTATTCATATAAAAATCATAAAAAAACACAATTTTTATGATATTCTTTGTTAATTAAATGTTTCTACTAAACGAAAACTCAAGAAATGACACGATTGTTTGAAATGCAAAAGTTTGAAACCTGGGAATATCTCTTTAAACAGAGTAAAAATGATGTGGTTTAAAGGTTTCTTCTGATAATTTAGAAGCAATCTCTCTTCAATCAAGTTTGTTATATGGGCATGTCTGTTGAAACGTTATAGCTTATTTATGCCAAAGTATTGCTAGTTGCTACTTATTTTATTGGCATGTGGTATTTCGGTCTTCCTTCCCGAAGTTTTTGACTATAATTGCTGAACCAACACTGAAGCTATTTTTTTCAGATACTTAAGCTCATTTTAACAGTTTTATTTTCAGTGTAAACGACATACACCATAATATGATAAAATTGGCCGACAATATTGGAAAGGTTGTCTTTGATCTTACAGAGACCAACAGTACACGATATAACTTTATACCTTCATTTGAAGGCATCGCGGTAAGTTAAGATTTTTATAAATGTATTTCTATTGAGATTTTACAAAGTAATGCATTCAAAAGTAGCAAATTGTTATAACTTAGAACGCATTATTAAGAAATAAAAAAAAGTAATGGCAATCTTAATGAACAGATTTCAGACGATTTATTGTCTACCCTTGGTGACAGCGATAGACTTCAATGCTGAAATTTCCGTTTTGAACGAAATGATTTAAATTGTTTTCATAACGAGACAAACAAAACAGATTTTGTGAACTTAAAACTGTACATTTAGTAAGTAACTCAGTCTGGAGCCAGTGAACATTTCCCGTATTGCGATACAACTCAATTTAATCCTTGAAGGATATGTACATTAATAAAATCTATAAATTACGGAATTACAGAATCACATGAAAAAGAAACTTTCACATGAAAAAGAAACTTTAAATTTAAAAAGTTAAGCGCAATGACCATATCCAATTGATGTTTTGTTATGTATAAACGTTTTTTTATTACAGAAATTTCGTTTTATGAGAATTATCAGAAATATGGATAAATTTCTAATGGGAAATACGAATGAAGATATACAGTTAGAAATACCAAAATTTGAAACAAAGCATTATGGTTTACAGGCTGCCGACCTTGGTGAATGTACGTAATCTCTTGTCAGGATATTTTATTTTGTAATTTGCACTGCATTTGAACACAATTAAGGCAGTTTAAGCACTTCTTTGTCAACTTGAAAATTTGATTATTTTTCGCTTAGATGTCGCAATACAGTGGTCTTTATTATAAATAATATCCAAATCAAATGCTGAAAATAAACCGTTTTTGGCCAAGGTTGGTTTGGGGAGTTTTATTTCAATAATCATATTATTTATATAGGAGATTATTGTTTAATCTCTTTATTCTTTATGGTGTGGTTTAACGTGACCTTGGTTGATAGCACCAAGTATTTGTTATTTGATCTTATTTAGTAGAAGATTTTTTAAATTTCATTATAACGGCAGTTGGTAACCAGATATTTCCTCTTAAAAACAACTTTTAAAGGTAACTTTTAATTTCAATGATACTTGTATCTGGATACCTTGCTCACAATCATGCTTTAACTACAATTTACATTGACTTAATCTACAAATAAAAATAAAAATCTTTCATAAAACACGAGAATATAAATGTATAAAGCTTAAATTACTAAATACCCCCATCCCTAGAAAACTAACAAAATAATCAAGGCTCGAAGAGAGATTGTGGAATTGTGGAGCAGGTGCTTGGAAGCTTGCTACAATATTTTTTATTCATTTCCGAATTCGTTTCAATAATAAACCAGACAACATGCTATAATCTACTTTATATAATTTTATTTCCAGATATTAAGAAATCCAGCATTTACATAAACTCTAAAACTATCAAGATCCATCAACAAAACAATCAAACCAAATCCAAAGGCAAGTTTTATCCACGTGGAACATTTTAATATTTATCCAGACATTTTAAGATTTATCCACGAACGTTTTAAGATTACATGTAATGCACGAAAGTTGTAATTTTTATCCACAAACATTTTAAGTTTCATCCACGAACTTTCTAAGTTTCATCCACGAACATTTTAAGATTTATTCCAAAAGTTTTATCCACAAACATTTTAAGCTTAATTTACGAACTCGTTAATAGTTAAGGCACTTATTGGAGCATGCTTTTAGCAAAACCTGAAATACTTGTGTAAACTTTAGATCTGCCTGTCGCACGTCTTGTATGCATCTACTTGTATGAATTGAGTTGTTTTGTCCAAAATATAACCAAATAAAAAATTTGACGGCGTTAGCGCCTTATAAAGTAATGACAAAATTTGTTAACAGCACTTAAAGAACACCTTCCACTTACAGCAAATAGATTTTTATACTGATTGTGTTTCTGATATTGTACTATTAAGTTTTGTTTTGAATGCAAAAGTAAATTAACAGAGATGCATTAAAAGTCAATAACTGCTTCTAAAAAAGTAATGTATCATGTTTTAATTTTACATTACTAATTAATATTTGGTTTTCGTTTTTTTTTTAATTTTACAGAAATAGTAAAACAGATGTTATGCAAAGATAATATTGTATTTGGGTGGACAAAGGCATCAACGTTTTTCTCCAAAAAGAAATATGGATTTTATGTGTTAAACAATGCAGTATCACGTTGAACAAAAACCATCCATTCCAGAAATCTGGATCAGTTAAAAACCAACATTATTATTATGATGTTAATTTTGTTTCTGCAAGAAAAAATAATCATATTGTAAATAGTAAATAACTAAGAAAAATTAATCATGAGAGGCATGAAAAAATAAACCAAGCCGTAAATAAAAAACTAATTTATTATTCTAATTAACTTGTTGTTGTTTTTCAAAACATGGATGCTTTTACTTATAATTTAAAATTCATTGGCTTGAATCAAATCTCTTAAAGACAGACTTCCCCAACTACAAGATTAAGTTAAAGAATTATAATCTATTCATGCATTGCCAATAAATTGTTTAATTGAGGGATCTTATTCGTGCAATGAGAACCAAGAGGCCAAGTATCAGTTTTAAGGTCTCGCATGAAGGAGACACGAATCAACATTTAAGTGCTGAATAGTTACCTGTACATTTTCAGGTGATGGTTTTACCCTCACCTGACGGAACAATAGACCTAACACTATATGAAGCTAGCACTCAATAACAAGCTAATGTAGTGTTTAGGGACCTGTTAGGAAGACATCTTTTAACCATAATTAACCCAGATCTACACTTAATGCTGACTGTTTAACACTGCTTTCTATAAAATAAGCTGGTACCTGCATCAAAGGTTCCAGTGTAATCAACTAAATGAGCAACTTCAATAAAATCAGCGAAAATAATCTTTTCTCAGAAAATCAGAATTATACAAATCAAATCACCTATATATAAACATGTATATGTATATGCTGTTTTACCTTTCTTATACAGTATAATTTTGAAGGAGTTAAATCTAAACTCTATTGAGAGCCAAATACCATGCCTTCATCTTCATTTGACATAGCAATTTTGACCTTTGACCCATACACCTTAATTTTGAACTTGACACATCCTCTCATGGTGGTGTAAAGTTGTGAAATGTTTTATCAAAATGGACCAGACAGTATGTTTTTTGCTGAAAAATACATGTTCTATTTCACATCACAGTAACTGTTCTCAATTTATAATTTATATTGTTCTAGATGGCTTTTGATTTTTCAAAGTACATTTATTGAAGTTAATTAGCATGAATAATCATGTATTCTTGCAAAAGCAGATGCACTTATTGGTACTCAATAATGATGCAAAAAAACCATGTTGAAATAACTGTGGCTTATGGATTGGGTTCTGTATCATTACGTTGCTGTTCTATTGTCCGTAAAATTTTCACCAAATAAAAAAAAATCTTGATATCATGTTACTTATGTGAAGGTAGTCCTATCCATTTCACTTCCATTTTTACAATCTGATGAATTTTGAATTTTTTTTATAATTTTGAGCTATACTATAGGTGTTAGGGATGAGTTATCTTAGCACACTGAAAGATCAATCATTTTTGTCAATTGAAAGATAATCATTTTACTAACAGAGTGAGAGAGAGAGAGTTGATGGAGTTTCTTTATCTACAAGTGGCCTGGAGCCAATGTGCAGACACTTGCTTTTTCTATAAGATAAGGTCAGACGTGGTAACAGATAGGCAAAGGCAAAAAGGGGACAGCCGAAGGGCCAGGAAGAGCCCCATGTGATAGGTGACCAGGGTATAACTGAACCAGGCAGCCGAAGTGCATGCTAGTAGAGAATTTTGAGTGGATAATACTGGGTGGGGTTATTTGAAGCCTGGAATTCGGTCTGTTAAAAAGTACTAACAGAAAACTCTACATGTACTTGTAAACTAAACAAACCAAAACACTCATTTCACATGCATTCATTATTTATTTTATATAGCCTCTCCATTTGCAGGCAACAATTAAATCATTTAAATATTTATTGCTGTATGAATGTACTGACAGATTGTCATATTCAAATATTTCATGTTAACAACATCACAAATCAACACTGGGGTTGGTCTATATAGCACATATTTGTACTAAACCATATGGAAAAAAATTATTATATCACAAATTCACAGAATTCTATGTACATATGCTTTTGTTCAGAAAATAAACAACTAAAACAATTTTGAATTCAAATGGAAATAGTTCTGCACAAAGGATATTGGACATTACCTGGTACAATGGTGAAAACAATAATTATCTAACAAGTAGCTCTTAATTAACATACAAATATGTTATTTTTATTCAATTTTAATCCTAACTTAAGGTATGACACCTTTTCACCACATATATAGAGGAATTTAAATTGACAAAAATATCTTAGCCAATATCTAATTTAAATCAGGAATTAGTATCTGTACCATGTCTAAATTTGAGATGACACAAGTTTTTGTTGACAAAATGAATTGCATAGAACTAAAGTACCAGGTAATTTGATTCTTTTGCATATAAACATTTTTAGAAAAAATCCTTTAAAACCTTTGTTGTTTATAAGCTGGTTATATGCAATAGTTTTTAGTTTTATTATTTTATGTAATGACCTGGTTTTGCAAGCTTTAATGTCACATTTACACAATGTCCTGGTTTTGTCAGTGTTCATGTCATCTTACACATTGACCTGGTTTTGTCATGTTCATGTCATCTTACACATTGACCTGGTTTTGTCATGTTCATGTCATCTTACACATTGACCTGGTTTTGTCAGTGTTCATATCATTGTATACATTGACCTGGTTTTGTCATGTTCATGTCATTGTACAAATTGACCTGGTTTCGTCAGTGTTCATATCATACACAATGACCTGGTTTTGTCAGTGTTCATGTCATCTTACACATTGACCGGTTTTGTCAGTGTTCATGTCATCTTACACATTGACCGGGTTTTGTCATGTTCATGTCATCTTACACATTGACCTGGTTTTGTCAGTGTTCATATCATTGTATACTTTGACCTGGTTTTGTAAGTGTTCATGTCATCTTACACATTGACCTGATTTTGTCAGTGTTCATGTCATCTTACCTATTGACCTTGGTTTTGTCAGTGTTCATGTCATTGTATACATTGACCGGGTTTTGTCAGTGTTCATGTCAACTTACACATTGACCTGGTTTTGTCAGTATCCATGTCATCTTATACATTGACCTTGTTTTGTCACTTTCAATAGCAAAAAAATAAGCTTCAATAACCAACAACAAAGGTGTTTATACATGTATACATACTGTTAATCAAAGAAAAAAAATTACACACAAAAACATCCAACAATTAAGAAAATGTAATTATCCTTTACCAAATTTTAAATTATTGCATATAAGAATTTGTAAATTTAATTAATAATCCATTTACCTTATAAATATGCATATATAAAAATTATGCACCATTTTCTTAAACAAAAGTCATGGTGAAGTATCAAATACATTGTAAACAAAATGTTTGTAATATGATACTGTAATTTGGGAAATTTTCAGTGATTGTTTTTATTTTGCGTTAATTTTAAAGATTAAACAAGATGCAAAAATAAAACTTGTACATGTATAAATATTTCATTTTGGTGTAATTAAATTGCATTTGCACTGAGCATCATCTGCCAATGCAAGTGAATGTCTTGAAATCAAAATTTTCACAAAAATTTCCTGAAATTATAGAATATTTGTGAGACAGTGTTACTGTTTAAGATTGCAGACACAAGTAGACAAAACTAAGTTTAGACTTATGAAATTTTTAATGAGCACAAAATGAAAAGCATTTAGTTTACAGCAGTGTTCAATTTAGAAGATGTCTGTGTGGCATTGGCCCATCAAATACATTCTAGATTAATAAAGACTATGGTAAACTTTCGGTAACTTGAAGTGCAAAGAGACATTGATAATTCAAGTTATTCTGGAAGTTTTAATCATAGAAATTTAGCAAACATATGACTTGGGTAAAATTTTGACTTCCTAGCTAAACAAAGTAGTTGAGAAAATGATGTTTGAACTATGGAAGTTCTTCTGTGTATCCTGCCTTTAGGGCAAAGATAATAACTTGTTGAGTATTGTTCATCAAGTTATGTGATAAAAACATACAGTATCATAAACATCTTCATTAGCCAAAATTCTCAAGTGACTGTCAGATAGTGATGTCACAAATGTAGGTACATGTATATTACAACAACACTGTATCACCATAGATATTGGGTTTATCTTCTTTGAAAATACAATTTTAAAAATTAAGTTACAGTTTCTTCTTACAGTAATTTTAGTTGTATTGTTAAAAGTACTTTTATCTAAACATTGTCATTATGACATACAATTAAAAATAACAAGTCACATCATTGATAAAGAGTAAACAAGCAAGATGATGACAAATGGCAAAAATTAAATTCTTTAATTGAAAAAGAAGGGCAAATATGTTGCAATATAATATGTAAAGATGTCTGTTTTGCAGTTCAGCAGTTCTATATTACAAAATATTTCGATAAACGTCTGTCACATAATAGCCCTATTTTCAGACTTATTCTCGATAAAAATAAAAAAATTAACATGCAATGTTTACAGTTATATCGATATCTCGATGATTCAATCATTCAAAAGTTGAAAAAAAAAAAAAAAACAAAAAATTTAGAAAAAAGGATCAAGTTACAATGTATAATAAACTAGAGGCTCAATGATCCTTAAATACTCACCTGATAAATAAATGCTTGTTGAAATGATATAATCCCATAGATGCCAATGGGACACTAATAATAGTGATCAAAGGAAGACAATTCTTTTTATCTTTTTTTTACAGAATGATGTCAGTAACTGATTTAATAAAGTTAATAAAAATAGCTTAGTTGGAATTTTAAATGCTGAGTAAAGGAATATGTAACAATGTACAATAAAATCAACATATTTTGTTTAATTTTCTACAATTCTGTCACTTACGATTTTACACATAAAAACTTTTACATACAACACTTTTAAATTTATAAATAAAGTCAGCAGTAATTAATGCAATAAATTTAATCATTTTCAACTCTTTAATTCATATTTGCCTATATCTATGGCAAACACAGCATTACTATTTTATAGTATAAAGGTATACAAAATGTCATTTTGATTGGAAACAATTATTCTAGCTTTATTCTTTTGGCTGGTTCAGAATTTTCTGCATCTGTTTCCATGACTTCAGTAATGGAGATAGGTGGTCCAATATATTTAAGCATTGGATTGTTGGAGAATTGTCCAAACAAAGTAGACAATAATGCAACACCATATCCAGTTGCTCTCTCTCCCTATAATATAACAAAGTGAAAACAGGTTAAAATAGGCGAAGAGAAAAAAAGGTTTAGCTAACCATCACAATTTAGAAATAGTCCATCACTGAGTTTATGGGGTACATATTGTTGGAGCAAGTGTTCAAGTTTTCCAAATAAAATGAACATGTCTCTATGCTTATACAAAAACTTTAACACTAGACCTTGATGTTCTCAGTGAAATATGGCACTTTCTATAGTCAAGCATCAGTTTTAGTTCTTGCTTTGTGATATTTATGACAATCAGATATATTATAATAGCCATGAGTTCGAAAAAGTTCAATCTTATTTTATACATATCATCATTTTAGTTCATGAATTTAATACACTTCCTAAAGAAAAATATATGAATTTTAGGACACTGAATCAAAGGGCATATAATCTCAAACAAGTTTGAAAATTTAAAAAAAAAATTAGATAATGGTGGACATATCTGTTATGTTTATACCTGTACAAGCATTGACATGTCAGTTAACATCTTAACAAATATCTAACTGTTGATTATATCACAATAAGAAGGAAATGTCAACTTCATTGATGGTAAAAGTTGTCTGAGACATTCATAAGTCTTTTTTTCTCTCTCTCTTAAATTTTATATTTACTGCAAAGCAACAACACATCAATGAAGAAAAAGAAGTCATTGAAAACTCTGTAAACTTACATTATATGCTGGAGCAGCCATATCTACATGAATCCACACACCAGAATAATCAAACCCTAAATGTGAACCAATAAACAAACCAGCACAGGAAACTTGGCAATTACTTCTGTCCTGAAAAATAAACATAATCAAATTTAAAAGCAGGTATCAACAATGACATAATGTTACAAGAGATTATAAAAACTGCATTGTGTTGCCTAATAATTGTTGAAGCATTCAAAATGTCCATTAAGTAATTTAGTTGTCATGTGCAATTTTATTTTATCAAAAAATCAAAAATATGCACAATTCCATCTGCTATTAGTTCTTTTAAAAACCATTTGTTATTTTTAAATTAAAAAAAAGTTTTTTTTGAAAACCAAAAGGAGACATTTCAAATAGTGGTGATTTTGATTACCCAAATTAAATGCCTTTCTAAGGCATTTTTCAAAACTAGGAGAGACCATTTAAAAACTATAAAATAAATTCTGAAGGATGAATTATGTTTAGTTGAGAGTTTCAAATGTGCTAAACACATTTGTATTATCAAATATTAACAATTTAAGCTGTAAAAGTGTAACTTTCTTAATTTTAAAGACTTTTAAAATAGTCAATAAAATAATACCTCATTTACCAGAAATGACAAATTTTCATACTTTATGTCTATGTTATGTTGTACTCTATATACTTACTGCAACAGAGTTTTTCATGTCAGCTATTGCACTGGCAAATTCACTAAAATGCATTTCAGGTGCATAGGGCATAGGATGTACCAAATCTCCAGAATTTTGTCCTGCTTTTACACAAGCTAACTCCCAATCTTCATGGTTAGTTACAACACTGGCATGATATTTACCTGTTATAGAAATTTAAAAGTATGAATATTTTTACACATAACCAAAAATAAAATTGCTTAAAAAGATGATAGTCACAAGAGTCACATTAATCAAAAAATGTCTCTCATTTTGAAACTTTACAATATACACATATATTATTCCATGTTTGTATTTTTTTTTTTTTTTTGGGGGGGGGGGGGGGGTTATATTTACCATCCAAAATCGTTAACGTAAATTTGCAAGACATTATCCTGATGGTATGTACAGCATTGAAAATCTGTAAAAAAAACAACATGGCTTACCGTCTCATATATATACTAATCAGAAGATCAGTATACTCACCAGACCCCAATACACAATAATAACTCACAGTAAATATTCCCCAAAACTTTAACAATGTCATATATGTTGAGAATGGATGCCAGGGTGAGAGCAAGAGCGTTCCAGACTTTTTGTCCCGTGAACTAAGTCTTTAACATTGGAAGCAGATACTTATAAAAGTTGTATAACATAAATTTTGATTTATAGCAAATAACACCGCCAAGCCAAGTTTAAAAAAAAGCCTTTTAAAGATTACTCTTCTCAAAACAGTATCATTATATTTTTTTAAGTACATTAAATAAATGTTTTAAGCATTTTTTCCTCTACTTGAAAGTATTCTAGCCTAATGAATGTCAGTATCATACCTGTAGCTATTCCTTGAGCACCAGTTAATGTTGCCATGTCAACAACCACATCGGCTTTTAAATCTTTTCTTGCATAGGATACCTGTAAAAGAAAATGCTCTATCAATCACTACAGTGAATGCTTATCCCTGCATAGAAGATGAGGAAAGTGAAAATTTTCTTTTTTCAATAATACTGGCTGTATAACTAAGTAATAATTGCATCTTTGCATGCCATTAAAATCTAAATAACTACTTTATGTTTTTATTCATAAAAATCCAAGAAAAATGGTCTGGACACAAATGTTGTAAACTTGAACAAGTCAACAATATATGCCTTATTACTTCATGTTTACTATCCTCTCATGTTTCATAAAAATACAATGAACTTGTCCACACGACTGGGACATTAAACACCATTACTCAACTCAACTTGTCCAGACACAACAATTTTATGTGAATATTAAACTCCAAACTAAATGAACAATGTGTTAAAAAGTTAATGAATATAAAAAATACATGTTATGTACAATACCTTAAATACAACAGAAAAAATGTTGAAAATATGTGAATAAAATATGTCATCATTGTAAATCATACACGTTCCTACAATCTAAACTAATCAAATGAAATTAGGGAGATGCAACAACAGGGTGAAAATATGAAAACAAGTTTGGATTTGTCATAAAGCAATCGTGTATAAAATGAATCATTTATTTACATGTGTTTTTCTTACAGACCTTCACTATATGTTTTCTACAAATATTTTCATGAATAGTACTTACACCATCTCCTAGTACCAGTCTACCCTCAGCATCTGTATTGTTTATCTCAACACTCCTAACAAAATATGTATAAAACAGGGCTGAAACTGAAGTCTTATTACAAAAACATATATCATCAAGCGAAATAAGTAATAATAGGTTAACAGGAAAACTATTGTTTGATCTGACTAATGTGAAGTCTTATTGTGTGTGAGAAACTTTATCAATTTATATTTTCTTGATGGTGTTTTTATGTTCACAATGAACTAATCTGAGTGATTTTTAACATTGACAGTGCTAAACTAAGTACTGTCATTTATAGATTGACACACTAGAATTGCTGATACAAATCAATGATACAATTATACATAAATTTTTTGAGCACTGATCCCTATGATAAGTGCTTCCATAACAGATATGATTTAAAATGGTATTAAATGCATGGAGTTAAAAAAAAAAAAAAAAAAAAAAACAGTGTTCCAAGCCCCAGTCAAGATTTTTTTTCAGCTATACAGAGACAGTCAGTTGTAGAATGGTGGAGGTAACAAAAATGCCTGGAGAAAAACCAATAACCTTTCGCAAATGAACTGACAAACTTTCTTAATCTAGAATCTGCCCATGCATGACAATTTTTTATTGTCAATACAGAACTATAAATAGAATGTGGAGGTAACAAGAATGCCTGGAGAAAAACCAATAACCTTTCGCAAATGAACTGACAAACTTTCTTAATCTAGAATCTGCCCATGCATGACAATTTTTTATTGTCAATACAGAACGTAAATAGAATGTGGAGGTAACAAGAATGCCTGGAGAAAAACCAATAACCTTTCGCAAATGAACTGACAAACTTTCTTAAACTAGAATCTGCCCATGCATGACAAACTTTTATGGTAAATACAGAACTATATGTAGACTACTTTACCTTCCTGAGTACATAGTAAATATGTCATCTGGACGGAGAGCTTTAGGACCAACAGCATTTTCTGCTATACAAAATACTGCATGTAAATTTTCTTTGAAACCCTAAAAGTAAAATAAAGATTCTTACATTTCAATTCAAAATAACAATGTTGTCATTTCATACATTTTCATTAATCCTTCAATGACGATGATTAATAGATGAACATTCAAATCAAAGTTTTAAATTTTACATATAAATGATTGAAGTTTTTATCAACAAAATAAAAACCATCTAGAAAAGACCATTTTCTCTACTGCATAAGTCTTAGAAACTTTTGGTGTGACAATTATTATAGATATAATACAAAAGCTATTAAAAAAAACTTATCTATTACCAAAATAAGATATATAAATATGTTTGGGAATATTTTGAAAAAAAAAAAAAAAAACAAAAAAAAACAAAAACAAAAAAAAAACAACAAAACCAATGATGACTAAAACACTAATTCATTCATTATTCTAAAGTTTATTTTAGGTCAAATCTATCTAAAAATTGTGTTTATCTAGAGTGCTATGCAAAGACTGTAAAGAATCCAAATGACAAAGCAAGAGAGAAAACTTCTATTATTGTAATTGTTCTTCTATGTCACCTTTCCAAATTAAACAAGAAATCCACAGATTTAAATGTTTCACCTGGTTAGTTTTTGATCGAGTAAAAAAATTACTTTAACATAAACCAATATTTTGACATGCCAATTGCCGCTGCACCACCCCCTACGATGACACCAGAAAAGTAACACCTACATCTCTCCTTATGGCAATGCCAGGCTCAACAAAATGAAACTTGGATAATCCAATAGTCTAAAATGTTAATTTTTGGATCAGTGCATCACACAGCAAAGGTTTCAATCTCACATGTACTGATCCTAGTGTGAAAAAGATTGTAAGTTTGCATGTCTTACATGTAGGTCAACCAGGTACTCCGTTTTCCTCCATGATTCTAAACTTGATAGCCTATATAAAAATGTAAGAATCTTGATCTGATACTAAAACACCATTCCATCAACCAATCAATCTGAAGTAATGGTACTGTAATCTGAAAATATACTTACAGATTTTACAGCAGAATAAAATGCACCTAAAATACCAGCAGCTCCACCACAGTCACGTTTCATACCACACATACCAACCTGTAAATACAAATTTATTATATATAAAGTAAGGAAAAATCCAGTTTTCATGTGCAAGTTGAAAGAGATTTTTCTTTTGAGCCAATCAAATTGCAAGTATTTGGGAAATAGAGTGTCTATTTCAGTGATCAACTGACAGGACCACTGGGTCAGATTTTTAAAAGTTACTGACAAGTGGGTAAAAATAAAAAGAAGAAAAATTTTAAACTTCTGATCTAAAACTAATTTTAATTGCTAAAATTGCCAATATGATCATTAAGCACATAATTTCAAACATTTTCAATATGGTCAAGTGACCTTCATATTTTGACAACCACTCATCTAACAATGTTGTATACATGTTAATTGCAGGTTTATCAAACGAAAGTTTTTTTATCAGAAAAAAAACATACAAAGCTATTTTTTTGTATTTCTTATTCTTCTTTCCATTCACAACCTTCTTTTGGGTTTCTAACACACACATTTTGGATAAAAGCCATTATACAATGTAGTTTGGAGCTTTAATATTTTGAAGCAGTTCAGAATATATATCCTAGGAAAATGGCTATTTACCTTCACCAGAATTTTCAAAAATAAAAATAAGTTCCTTTTATTTAAAGCTTTAATATGTTTGTACATTTTTGAACTCATATCATACCTTTGTCTTTATACAGAGACCACCTGTATCAAACACAATTCCTTTACCGACCCAGGCAATAGTCTTGGTGGCACCGGCTGGTTTATGACTTAGAACAGCAAGAGCTGGTTCATGTATTGCTGCTTTTTCCAACATTATATATTCCTGTTAACAAATAAAATGCCAGTAATAATAATAATAATAATAATAATAATAATAATAATAATAATAAACAACTTACTCATGTGAAAATAAATCCATATACAAACGTACAGCATCTTGTAAAGTTAACATGCTTATACAAATGTATATTAATTACAAAGGCTCTCACTTTCTTTACTCCAGACAACTTTAAGACATTCATTTGGTTTTTTTTTTTATAGAGGTATCTGCTTACCTGTATATTGCTTAACATCATCACATTAGTGACTTTACAGTTTTATACAGATTTATAAGGTATATCAGTGTGTTTCTTATCAGTTTTGTACTAGTACATGCTTTCAGTAAAGTAATCCACAATGTTACAGATTCACATTGAAAACCAGCATTTCCTTCTTAATTTTCAGATAAACCAGTAAAGAATCATTAACATGTAACTGACAACAATGAGTTCTAACACCTATATTATTATAAGCTAAGCAAGCCAATATATATTACAACTATTATCAAGCACCTACCACCAAAGCCTTTCTCGTTTAAAGCAGCTCCTTGTATTATTAATGGTTCTATATTTAGCTCTTCCCCTACTCTTCTTACTTCCTAAAAGTTTAAAATAAATACAAGTTGTCATAAAAGTTATTACATGTATATCTAAAACAAATCTGGCAACAAATTAATTCAGTCAATTGGGATCCCCTGTTGGTAGATATTTTTGTGATTTGCATTTATGTTCAATAAAACAGACATCTTCTTCATTGTTGATATTTTGTATCAAGTTTTTTTTTATATTACAAATAAACAGTTATGTAGATTTACATGAACTTGTTGTACAAAAAATGCAAAGGGCAATAACTTCAGGAAAAATTGGCATAAAAATTCAGGTTAATAGTATGTACATCTTTTATTGTTAATACTTTCCACCAAGGTTTGCTTGAATTCTGATAAGGATTTAAGGGAAATACTTAACAAGAACTTTCAATTGAAACTGACTGAGTCATAGCTCCAAAGAAAATTGGCATACAAACTCAGTTAAAGAATATGCAGTTTTCCTATCATGTTGTTCTTCTCTACCAAATTTTGTACACTTCTAATAACAGTATTTGAGATTTATTCTGGACAAAAATTTCCTACTGAAAACATCAAGGTGGATAACTCCAAGAAAATAGCAAACCCAACTTGGGTTAATATGCACATCTTATCCCTGTTGATACTGTCTATTGAGTTTGCAAAGTTCTGATAAACAGTTTTGGGGTTTATTCCAGACTGATGAAACTTTGAATTTAATATCCCCACATAAAAAAATACAATATATATTTACTCTAGAATTTTGCAAACCAAACAGAAAATGTGCTTTTATTTGCATTACTGTAGCAACAGAATCCTGAGAAAAACAATAACCTGTCTAAATTGAACAATTCTGAAAGTGGAACCAGTGAAACATATCCATAAGCCAACCAATACCCTGTCTTAAATGAACAATTTCAAAAGTAAAACCCTGTGAAACAGAATCTTGATCAAACCAAATACATGTCTAAATTAAACAATTTTATAAAGACAATATTTATCTTGTTTGTTAAATAAACCTGTGTAGACTAGGGCTTCCATGTTTACACGTGTAAACAGTAACGTGTCAGATATAGGCTGTAAACGTTTACAAATTTTATAACTGTGTACACGACATGTGACATACTTAATTGGTGAAAATTAAATCAGGATATGTTTCCAAGACTTACAGCTTGCACAAAAGTATTTAGGGGTACCAGTGACTTCTGTGCCCTCAGAGAGTTTTCTTGATAGCAGGCTGAACAGATCTTCTCTGGATTCCAACACAATTGACAAGCTGATCTTTATTAACCATTGTTTGAATTCAAAACTTAAATTGGCTAACAAATAAATAGATCTATCTCAGAAGAATGTCATCAACAGAGAGCCTGTAGAGGATAATGTTCCAAGTATCCCGGCAACTTCGAATTCTAACACTTCCTACTTTACCATATCTACCATCTGATTCATATTTAAACTTTATGTCGTTACAGAGACTGTCATTTTTGTAACAAGTTGTAAGTTAAAACTGAATATTTTCATTTATTGAAATTATTGAAATTTTGACATTCTATGTACATAAGATTTTGTTAAATAGGATCAAGTTACGATTTTGAAGTTTTTGAGAAAGTCCACGGGCATGCGCATGCATATCAATATCATCCTAGGGTAATGAAGCTATACACTTTACATGGATCGATGTTAACAGTTTTTTTTGTTTCAAACTATTGTTACAGAAGGGTTAAAATAAATGTATCTTAGTTTAATAAAATTTCATGTTCACGATTGCATGACACGATATCTTTTCTTTGATACAATCAACCGCTAATTTTCCAAATCATGATAGCCGTTTAAACAACATTGTTTCGTTTATTACCTGTCGAGTACACGTTTATGGTTTTGTGTAAACATGGAAGCCTTAGTGTAAACTAAATATCTGACTTTACCAAAAACAAAGAAGGGAAGGTTTTTAGCCTTAAACAGGAATCATACTAAACTTCTTACCCACTAAGTAAATCTATGGTAGGTAAACAGTATTTATTTCAAGCAAAGCAAAATAAAATTTGTAACACATGTAATAAATACCTTTACACATCTCATTCTATATGTTCCTCATGCATTAAAAAAATCTTAGTACTTACATTCAACAGTGCATCCGAGTGCATTTCAGCACATGGTGTATCTACAATTTTTGCACTTAATCTTATTCCATGACACATGGCAGATAAACAATTTAGATCATGTTCTGTTAAGCCATTATTGCCTTCATCTCCAATAACAATATATTCAACAGTTACACTTCGTTTGTCACTGGATGAACTTGATTTGGCAGAATATAAAGGCAAGGCTCGTGCCACAGCACAACCTAATGCTACAACATCGCTCTTCTCACAGACAATCTAAAATAAAATCAAATGTCCAAAAGGAATTAAATATCAATGTTCTGCATCCTGCTGGCATTGGACCTACTGTAAATATTCCAAATTTTACAATTTTGGAAATGCAGAAAAATCTCAATTAATTTCAACCAATTGATTAATCAAATTTTGGCATCATAAGGTTTTGATCATAAATCAAGGGAAGATGACAGAGTTATCAGTGGGGCATTTCAATTAGGCTTCACTGTATAAGAAACAAGAGGCCCAATAGGGCCTGTATCGCTCACCTGGCACACCTTTATTTTGTTCTTTGCTTTTTCTTTTTAAAATATATCCAATCAGTAAAATATAAACAAACTCACTAGCAATATTCTTATTTTCTATTATTTCAAGCATTATTTATCATAAATTTCCTTTCAATTGGCCATGTACTTTCAGAGAAAAAGATTTCGGCTAAAAATAGACCTTATTTGCATAAAACATTATTGCACAAACAAAAAATTGTACAGAAAAACCTGTTATATATGTTTTATCCCCTGCATCTATTTTCTATGTTTCAAATTTCAACAAAATTAGTACATAAATAAACCTGTCATGGCCATTTATAAAATTTTGCTATTTATAGTAATGGCAGCCATCTTGGATTCAGGACAGACATGTCAGATATAATTTTTAATCTATAGCAACTAAGGACCTTCCATACCAAATTTCATTTGAATTGGCCTATTGGTTTCAGAGAAGAAGATTAAAGTTTATAGATGCAGGAACGGATGATGCACGCTTTATCATACCATAAGCTTTGCCAGGGGAGCTAAAAATGGTTGAATTAAAATTATAGATAAAGAATTTACTAATTTTGATAGCTGCACAGTTAAGATGTGATGGAGATTGATTGTAAGAACAAGTACTTGGTGAAAATAGGTTCAATGTCAGTAAAATTCAAAGAGGATAATTTTATATACATGTACATAAACAATAGATAGAGTAAAAGAATACTTCATATCACAAGAACCCATAATTTTAAATCATAGACAGTGTTACAAAAAGTGACTTTTGAATCAACAGGTATATAGTTTGTGACTTTTTCATTATTATTAACAGTTAAACTGCTAAATAAGTGCTTTAGCAAGTAACTGATGATTTACAATACCACAACCTATCATTCTTGCTAAACACTATGACAACTACATACACTCTTTTTACATGTCTAGTTTTAAATGATTAAATTCCAAGATCTCTTCTCAAGGTTGTACTTTAACTTTCAATTATCAATTGCTCTCCACTTACTAGTTATAAAACACCTCCCAACTAAACCCAGACTCCCATTCTCCCACTCATTCCCTCTCCAAAACAACTCCCAACTAAATCCAGACTCCCATTCTCCCACTAATTCCCTCTCCAAAACACCTAACAACTAAACCCAGACTCCCATTCCCTTACTAATCCCCTCTCCAAAACACCTCCCAACTAAATCCAGACTCCCATTCTCCCACTAATTCTCTATCCAAAACTATTCCCCTCTGCTAAAACTCCTAGCACATGTACCTACCACTATAAATTCCTCTCCACCAACTAGACAAGACTTTAGTATCTTTGTTAAAGAATGTGCTCTGGATGGTGTGTTGTGACGACTACATTTGACTGGAAGTGCAGCCACAGTGGCATTGTTTAACCATAAGGAGCAGCTGTCAGTTGGAGATGGATGAAGACCAGAGACTGCTGCAGTAAATGTCTAAAATTACAAAAATAATAACATTCAAATAATGAATAGAAACTTTTTGGACTTTTAAGAATTTTAACGAATTGAGAGCTATAAATGAAAAAAAATATGGCTCAACAGAACACTTTTTCTTTTGCTACAAAGTAGCCTTTTCTCAAATATAGTGAGAATTTTCTGAATATTCAGAGGACCAAAATCACAGATAAAAGCTTAGATCAAATAGCTTGCCATCTCTAAATAGATTATAGATATTTATCTGGTCAGCCATCATGTCAGTTCTGAAATATTTAATACAAATACTAGTAACTAAATTCTATAGCAAGCAAAACACTTCTAGAGGTATCATTAGAGTTGACCAATACATTCTAAAGATACCTCAAAACTGAGGGTTTTTTTTATAACGTCTGTATTACTACAGAGCTTTTTGCAACTTTTGTGAAATCTGAAACATTCTCAGAACCTGAGTAAATGCTGAACCCACAAATCTTGATTTTCAAAAATAGTAACATCTAAAGGTAACTATCATTATGCTGTCCAATAATCACTATGTTTATAATATATGGTACATGTATTATGTACATCTGCCAATATAATACTGTACCTCACTGTTGACACGTGGTAAAAGTTTAATCTGTACTTGTTCAAATGTTATTTTTGCAAGGTTTTTAGGCTGTCCAACAATCAAAACTGGATTAGTCTGTGGGTCAGACTTGGATAATGTGGCCGAAAATTTCAATGTGGCTACCATCTTTGTTTTTCAATTCTGAAATAATTAAAGAAAATTATGTGTTATTTACATTTTCCTATTATGTCTTTATTTAGATGTCTTTAAAAGGCCTTGTAACTTCCCAAACCTGGTATGACCAAAGACTTGATGAGGAGTTTATCTAGTTCATCATGAAAAAAAAAAAAAAAAAAAAAAATTGACCAACAATTCTGTTGTTTAATGTCAACACATAATATACTAATACAAGCAGTACGCTAAACTGAACTATGAAATATATTAATAATCTGATAGTAGATTGTTACTTTTCCTTTGCTAAAATTGCATTAAATTCTTCACAGAGTCTCTCAGTCACCTATATCCATATAACTGTATCATTGTAAAGCATTCAATTATTAAAATAACAAAAAACATAAACTTCATTGTTCTTTTGATAGGACCTTAAAAACTGATTGCCCGTCACGGTAGTCACTATCCGTTAAATGTGATATTCCACTATATTGTATAAATCTGCATCTTTTGGTGCTGTGGATGTAAAGCAATATGTAAACTTACTAAAATGTCAATTCTATTGCCAACAATGTATGCATTCATTAATTATTGATGAACAGATAAAAAGAAAATATCTATAATACTGTGCCATATGTTGGAAGAAAATATTATAAAAAAAATATAATAAAAATCATGCAAAATCAGCATAAAAAGTTCTTTTAATATACAGGTAAATAATTAAATTCTGACACTATCTGTTATCATAACTGATAATGTGTGAAACATGTGCTTAATAATTAGATAGAAACAAAGCAAATGACTGTAGTATTGAACAGATGTTGGATGTGAATTATTTACAAAGTTAACAAGTTAACAATCAAAATGATTTCAAATACTAAAATTATAATAACAGTTAAAGTATTTTATGCAATGAGTGTAAGATAACAAATAATAACTGGCTTGATGAACACATAATGATTAATGTAACATCAGACCCTATAGAGCTATTTAACAATTTGTGACGAGACACTATTTTAAATTTACTTTCAGGTTATCTGTCACACATTTGTATAGTGTAGGCATTTACCGGCATGTAAGTCTCTGTATTGTACTGGTGAACACTAAAAGTAACTTTAAGTAAAATGACCAGAATGACACAAATTATCCAATCTGTAAATTTTCCATATGTGTGTTTAAAGCTGCCTTAAGTTTTCCAAAGAAAAAATTAAAATGGTGCTAATCTAATTAATGATGTTCCTAATGAACAATGTTACATGTGGTTCAACTATAAAAGATCGAATAAATACAGAAACAACAATAATTTCCCAGCGAGATGAAGCATGTGGGATCTAATATAAGAACATGGTTATGTCATGAAAAAACCGGGTCATTTAAACACAAGTTTCAAAACGGTGAAATACGATAAATTAAGCACAGAAATTCGTTAATATGTCATTTGTGACTTAGTAAGGAATACATAACACCATTTCAAATACATCTGGATATTAATGACAGACAATAAATGTCATGTTTCACCTTCGATTCATGGGTTTTTTCCGTCCATCCGTACGCATTCTCCAAACTCATAATAATCATTGTTAAACATTGACCAACCGGTTAGAGGATTCCGTTTATTTACAGTTAAAAAGAATCAAATTTTAGAAAATAAATCTCACGGATCGTGATTAGAAGTTATCTGTTTTTAAAAAAATATAGTTTTAGAAAATCAAAAAAAAAAAAAAAAAAAAAAAAAAATTCAGAAAATTGAAAAACTTAATGCAGCTTTAACCAGTGGTTAAACACTTTGGATTTGAAGGATATAACCTTAAACATGCTGCAAATGCAGCTTTTGGAATTATTCACTAGATAAGGCAATGGAAAAGGACTTGTGATCAGATAAAACCTTTCACCCTTCAATATTCATGCAAGCTCCGTCATCTGAGATGTCATGCCAAACTCATTCCCATTGCTCCCATACACAGCCTTGAATCAATACTATGCATATACGGTACTTGATATATGTCAGCAAATGGTATGTACATGTATTTGTCCTAAAACCTAAAAATTTGAATAAATTCAAACTGAAAAGACAGAAATCTGTCTACCTTTTATAGAGCAAACAAATTCAGTGAAAGTCTGTCGATATTTGAACTGGTATAGGTTTATTGACATTGCTTTAGTCTTGTAACACATGAACAAATATCAGAGAGCATAAATGACAAATGGTAGCCTTTGTAAAGACCTTGCTTTTGGGAGATGATTTTTTGTTCAATATTGTTTGTAATAAATATTCATTATTGATTGCTTAGTTAGTTGGTTGCAGTATTTTGATAAATATGATCAATACTACAGACTTGTCTCATCAATCACCGAGTCTAGACACCAAAACTTTACAGGATATCTACCACACTATAAATATGTATACTGGTGAATGTATATCAAATTCCAAGTACAATCTATGACTTATACAGACTCTACCAGACATATTATTCTTATTGAATCTTTTTATTTATCCTTGAAATGATCTCAGTGAATATTTCTTTTTTAAATATATCTCTAGAAAAATTTAGTGAGAATTTCCTCTCACCAACACACTTTATGCCTGAAGGCTTTATGTACAGTTTCTATATAAAACACTTGGGATTTTTCTTTACCAACTGGTGTCAAAAGGAGTGCTTTTTCATTTTGCTTTGGATTGAAAATATAAGTGAAACCAATGAAAAATTTCTAACCTCAATCAACAAAAAAAAAAAAAAAGATCTGTCTTCCAAAATATTTAAATGCAAAAGTTTTGATAACAGAAGAAGAAGCAGTCAAATATCAACACAAAAACATTTATCTGAACTCTCAAACCAGTGACGTTGACAACTTGAAATGCATACCAATATTTTGAAAGACAAAACATTCACCTAAAGTGTGTTAGGGTTATAGGACATAAAGACTACATGTATCAAAAACAGTTTTTGCATTTTATAAACTCTGACTTGTCATGTACACAAAAAAAAAAAAAAAAAAAAAAAAAAAAAAAAAAAAAAAAAAAAAAAAAAAAAAAAAAAAGAAGAAGACATTGTCATTCAATCCCCTGCTCTACTAACTTTCTATTTTCTACCAATAGTTTCAGTGACTACAACTTCTATTCAATATCATGTTAAACTTATAGAGTCTTTTGTTATCTTAACAATTACTGGGAAGCTATAATGTTTTTTAAATGACATTTCATATCCTTAATCAAAATATCAACAATTTCCATAAGTAATAAACATTTTTCATCAGCAACACATGAATAGAACTTGATTCTTTTTCTCATGTTTTTTTTTTTCAATTTTTGTTGTTGATGTTGTATTCATTAAAAACAGAAGTGATTATAAGCTATTTAGGTTTAAATGCATATGTTAAAATATATAACATCATTTTGAAAAACAGGAAATAATCAGAGAAAATTATTTCATCATCATCATCATCATCTCATCATCATCAAAGAGATAAGTTGTTGGTTGAAAAATTCCACATGTAATATGCTATTAATGAAAAATATATACATATATGTGACAATGTAATAATTACTACCCGGTATTATCACCTAATTTTGCTCACTTAAATGATATTCATTACAAGTATGTTTCACTGTATGAAAATCATCAAGAACAAGTTTTCATCATCAGCACCATCATCATCATCATCATCATTAAGAAAATTCAACATCATCCCTAGCATAAATTCAACATCAGCAGCATACATCAACATCATTGTCATCAGCAGCAGTAGCATTATAATCATCATCCCTTTTTTTTTAAAAGTATCTTTATAATAAATAATAAATGTATATTTTTTTCAGAAAAATAAAATCCTACACCATAATACCCACCCAATAAAAAGAACTCCATCAAAGATAACAGTAAATTGATAATAGCCACAAAAAAGAATATTCTCAAGATCAGTGTATTCTTTTTAAAATTGACATATTTGCCCAAAAAATACTGAACCATGTATATATGTTAAACTTCTTTTAATAATTACATGATATCTAGAGTTTCTATCGAAAATCCTCTAAAATAAATAAACAAGTTCATTTTCTCAAAATGTAAATTTTTCATATAAAATATACATTTTTACTAAGAAATACTAAAATTGCCGGGTATTAAAATGTTTCAGAGAAATATTTAAACACTTTTGAAGTAATAGCACTATTTCTTTTTGGTATAAATTTATTATTATTAACTTGCTATTCTTAAATCATAATATAAAAACATGTAGCAAACTTTAATGCAAAAGGTTAACATTGTGTTCTAGATGAGTTTTCTGGTCAATAAATTATGTAAAAACATATACACATGTTTACAAATAAATTAGAATAATATTTTCTTTAAATTAGAATGAAAAATTCTGAAGAATTTTAACTGTTTGAAAAACTTTAACAGAAAAACTTAACATTGTACTTGTGACAGACGAACAGACATGCGGACTAACGGACTTCGTTGGAGTGGGGGATAAAAACTACAAATAGTTAATCCTATATGACTACCGGTAGTTAAATGACAAAAGCAGATGGTAGATTTTACTACAATGTCAATGAAACCACCTTGGGGGCTTAAAGGTAGAGCATCCACCTTGAGAGCAGGAGGTCATGGATTTAAACCCCAGTCTGGTCATAAAGTCTTTAAAATATGAAATATTGCACTCAGAATTAGGAGGATAGAGTATCTACTGGTTCATATGTTACCAGGATAATGGACTGGAGGACAACACCAGTTGATACAAGGTTTTTGATACAGAAATTGTACTGACACTACACACTGCTGTTAGGCATAAAGTATGTTAAGGTCAGAAATTCAGACAAGTATCTATCTATCTATCTATCTATCTGCTTACTCTTTGAGTGACTGTGTTTAGTGACAGTGAATTATGCAAAATTTTCATAAAAAATCCAATAAACTTGAAGTAAGTTGGGTATTTTTAAATTACTTGTGTCTAGTCATAACTGGAAATCACTATGTACATCTGAAATTATCATAAAATATTCCTGTAAAAAGTGAAACTGTTGCTGCTACGGGAATCCTTGAATAATACCAAACTTAATTCAAGTTCATTGCATTTTCAATGAAAATTTTTATAAATTTCACTGTACACAGTCACACAAACAGCAAATTTTCAGTATCTGTTAAATTAACAACCCTGTTTCTCTAAATGTAGCATTTACAAAATTTACAATATACATTTTTAGGATCAAAGATTTCTTTCAAAATGATAACTTAAGTGGGGTGCTATTTTTTGCTGGAAAGTCATACAAAAAACCAAAACGGAAGTGATATTTTTACGGCATATTTTCTTTATAGTGTATATGCGTGGAGGAAAATCCCATTAGTTCCATTGCTGGTCCGTATAAGATAAAGACCGTGTATTAGACAAGATTGCTGTTGAGCACAAGCTTATGTGGGAGCTTATGTCAACTTCTCCTTTTTGACAGTATCAACAAATTTCTTGACAGCATCATGTGATCTGTTGTAAGTTAAATTTTGAGCAACATTTTTTCAATTTAACAGTGAATCTAAATAAATATCCTTCACAAAACATGCAACTTTAAACATTATCAATTTTACAATATCAGTTTACCTTTGCATGCAAGCGCTTCTCAGTTAACAAGACGACAAGTACAGACTGTACCGGTTTATTTCGTGATCATTTCCTGTTTATATCCGAATGTTTCCGTAGATTACCGAATGAATACTTGTCATTTTTCAAATGTTTCAGAGATAAGAAATAGTTTTTCTTGTGAAAGAAACAAGAAATTTGTTTTCAGTTGATTTTAATTATAGACATAAGTAATTTTGTAAGTCAAAATTTCTATGTTTGTTTGAGAATTTTGGATACGAGACTAAATCCTGCAAGATGGCTGCTTCGCTGAGCGAAGTAGCTGCAGGTACTGATGGGAAACAGCAAAAATATTCAAGTGACAAACATGCTAAGAGAATTTTAAGTGCTTTAAATGAAAACAGAAAACTAGCTAATTTTTGTGATAGTTTGGTTGTAATTGGCGACGCTAGTTTGCCAGTACAGAAAAATGTTCTTGCAGCTGCCAGTCACTACTTCAGGTAGAGAAGATGAAATCTACATCATATTGTGTTTATTGCATGTTGTCATCATCTCTGCATCTATTGCATAATAACATAACGGACGGTTTGACTTTGAAGTGCTATTTTTCCTCGAATGGACTCTCAACAGTATTTACGGTGAATTTATCTTGCATGTATATCTAATTTACTAAAATACATTGTACAGTGACACTTGTGAAAACCGGACCGGCTCCGTTGGTAGCAGACCTCAGTCATGAAATGACAGCCAAAATTGCCCAATTTTGGTCATACAACCTTTAGTGTTATGCACCCATATTTCAATAATTTTTAAGTAACACCAGAAATGTTGATACTTTTTAAAATCAGAAGAATTTAAACACTATTTCTACACTGAATGTATTACCCAAATGCAAATTTTAAAAAGTTTAGGAAACATTTTGTTACCATGGCAACCACACAGAAAATTGTAAAATTTTACCGCAAAATAGACCATTTTCATAGAATCTGATGGTCAACAAACCCCGAACTACATATATTGGGACATATTGTCCCTGAATCCTCAAATATTACTTTTTTTCTTTTTCAAAAAAAATCAATACCTTGTCTGATTCATTTTTTCAGAAATTTGGAAAATGTGTCAATCATGCTAAAAGCACATGGCAATGTTTACATGCAAAATGTGGTCCAGGCATAGGAAGTGCATTGTGCGGCTCAAGTCCTTACGCCAGAAATATAGTGCGATAGTCATCCAACTCAGCTTAATTCTTTAGCAAACCTCAGAAGCTCTCACCTTGGCAAAATTGCAAAGTGCTATCTATTAACAAATTTAAATGAGCAGGGTCTAAGTAAAGACCCCTGAGTTTTTTATATGCACTACTTTTGACCGTCCCCCATCCGGCCTTATCACGACTGAGGTCTACTACCGTTCCTTGAAAAAAAAATCGGTTTTCACAGGATCCGGTTTATTAAGGTTATTCGCTAGAGTTCACTGCCCTTGATAATAAGTAGCAGATCCATTTGTTATCTCCCTTTGGGATGTGTAGCCATGGATAACACATGTACATGTGGCTTATTGGAAACAATAAACTTAAAATACAACGTAAAGTGATAATCTAAAAATTTTTGGGTAGGTTGCTTGTATTTTAATGTTTTACAAATGTATTTATCTCAAATAAACTATCATGAAATGATAGACGGATGGGATCAGACATCATCATTATGATGTATAATTGTCTCATTGAAATAATTAATTAAGTTGAAATAGGACGTATATCATAAATTTATTATGGTAAGTAACGTGTATTTTAAGTTGTTTTTATTTCGATGCAAACATATCAGCAAAAATGCAGGTGCGCTTTCCTCTGCAGGAGGATGTAGGTCAACGTAACTAAGACTCTGCCAAAACATTAATTGCTTGAATTTACTGACATGGCACATAATCGATGTTTGGTTTATGTTGATTAATGATAACAACTGTCATTCCATTGTTAAGAAACTTGTTTTCCTTATTTTTCCATCATCTGACTGCGCAGAATGTTTTATCTATACAAAGCGCATTTCAGTTGTTCGATTGAGGGCCGAATAATTTCAGGATTCAAGGTCATCTTAACTGCGACTATTCTATTTAATTCTTTTCTTGACTGAAGTTTTTTGTAACCTCAAAACTTATATAAATATCAATCTTGACTGAAATTTTGTTGATTTAAGATAGCAGAGAAAGTTGTGAATTATCACTGTGATATCGAGTCATACCAGCAAAATGAACCAACAAAGATGTTCCTTTATAAATTAACGCGTTACAATCGAACACAAGCTAACCTCGATTTCGGTTGACTGATCTCTTTAATCCGATAATTATTGTTTATTTGTGACACCTTTCACATGTGTTAATATATACTAAAGTATTTGATGACGGTAATAATTTGTATTTCTTACAATTTTGTTTTACTTAGAAGTTAAATGATGTTATTTATGATATCGGAAATTACTTTTACTTTTATTTGTAGTTAAGGTTTTTATAATATCGGAAATAACAGTCATTTTGTTACAAATTTGCAAGTTTAAAAAATTTCAATAAAATTCTCGGTTTCGGTTTTGGTTTTTTTTTTTTCATAATCAGAAAATTGAATCCGGTTTACAAAGGTGAAAATATATAGGTTTTTTTATGATCCGGATGGTGAAATGCGTCCGGTTTTCAGAATTCACAGGATCCGGTTCATTAAGGTTTCTATCATATAGAATAAAGAAGAGAGTTAATCGGGACTAAGCACACACGTCCGTTTTTTCACAGGATTCTGGTTTTTCCAGGGTTCAGGTTTTCATAAGTTTCACTGTAACATTATTTACATTAATCTGTCAATTAATATCCTCAAGCATCATTACTTCGTGGTGGTATCCAAATCTGTGTGACCAGTCAGGGTATTTACTATACTCTAGCATATAATTTCTGGTCAAAATCATGGGTACCTGGCGATTAGACCTGAAATACATGGCTCTGAACGGCTTTTTTATATTACTGATGTTGCCGTTTCAGAGCCATGATGCCATCCTATATAAAAACAGGAAATTACATGGACCTACATGCAGGTTCTAAATTTCATGTAATCACAGGATTTACAGGTGTCTAACGATCTCATTATATATTGCCTTACCAGAAACATTAATGAATCGATCCGCGATGTTTATTCAACCAAATTAGTAAAAATATCCAAGTTTTATATCCATTTGTATAAGCTACCGGCGCAAATATTTTTTGCGGGTCGCCATGTTTCAAATATGCATTACTAGGCTTCGCACATGCGTGAAAATGAAGGATTTTCAATCAAATGGTTTAAAGTGCACTAATTGTGAACATATTTTATTTTTTATTGGAAGCTGATGTCAAATCCAGGTCAAAAAGACATTGGTGAGATTGCTTAAACAAATAAGTACTCGATGTCCTGTTGAAAAATTAATTGTGCGCATGTGCGAAGCCTAGTAATGCATATTTGAAACATGGCGACCTGCAAAAAATATTTGAGCCGATAGCTTATACAAATGGATTTATAACTTGGATATTTTTACTAATTTGGTTGAATAAACATCGCGGATCGATTCATTAATGTTTCTGGTAAGGCAATATATAATGAGATCTTTCAGACACCCGTAAATCCGGTTATTATATGAAATTTAAAACCTGCATGTAGATCAATGTAATTTCCCGTTTTTATATAGGATGGCATCATGGCTCCAAAACGGCAACATCAGTAATACAAAAAAAGCCGTTCGGAGCCATGTATTTCAGGTCTACCTGGTGATGTGATTATTTCTACAGCTCTTTAGATTTGATTATTTTTTGTTATATCCTGACACTTGATGTTATGATCCTGTGTTTCAAAACGCTATATGAAACTTTATTAAAAAATCTATATTGTACTAAAATTCTTAAGGTATTTAACTTGAGCTTATGAAAATTCAAGGGTAGCTCAAACTAAAATAACTTGCAGACTTTAAAGCACAGGATCATAACATTTAGGTGTCAGGATATAACCATAAAAGTTAAAAAAAAATAATAATAAAATAAATTGAAAAAATTAATCTAAAGACCTGTAGAAATAATCTTTTCCCCAGGTACCTGTGGTCAAAATGTATAGTGTGTTGTCTTATTCAAATTCAGATTTACTGTAGCATTAGTTTTTCAAGGTTTCAGATAAAAATCAATTAGTTTGTATCATGTCATATACAGTTATGGCGTTTGCATTTTGTCATAATTAATGAACACCAAAATAGATGGTGTCTTAGCTAGTATAAAATGCAGAGCATTTTAAAATCCTAACAGGTATTTATTAATATTATATGGTAATTCACAGTCATACACAATCCCAAAGTATATCACTGTTTTTTTTTATGCACATTTCAATGCACATTGAAGGAATGGTCACTCTGTAACTTAGTGGAGCGCCTAGCATAGCTCGAATAATCATTTTCTTACATATTATCAAATATTATGTAAGACTTTCTTTATACCCCACCCATTACTGTATATATTTTATAAATTGGCTTGATTTATCATTTTAGGCCATTTTAGTTAAAATTAAAATTTTTGTGGTACAAAAGGAAGTCTTTCTAAATATTGGAAAACTAAAGAAAGGAATTTGATTTAAGTTGTTGGTTTTAGATCTTTAGCACTAATAATGTTTTATTTTTAATGATGACATAATTTGTAAGCTTTGACCATCTGAGCCAAGTTTGATTTGTTCAGTTTCAGACCTAAATTCAATTTCATTTTGCCTAACAGTAACTGGTGTCCCATATTACCATGTATGTATTCATTGTATTGCTTACTGTTCACTGCAATGGTAAATTTTCTGCAACTTTACATTTAAATAGTGATATTATAATTCTTTGGACATAACACCTTTTGGGGAAGATATTTTTGCCAAATACATGGTATAAAAAAACTTTTGGCAAAAAAATGTAGAGGATTATTGCTTCTATCATTCTATTGGTTATCACTTCCTGGTTTACAATCAGTCATGTTTGGGTTATCATATTCAACTGTATTCTTCCTTACTACGAGTCTGTTGTATTGTTGTGATAATTACTTAGGTCAATACATGTTATTTAGCAAATTTCTTTCTTTCATTCTAGTTTCAGCAAGTTTTAGTACTGATACATGAAAGAAGATAAATAAATGTAGAGGATTATTGCTTCTATCATACTATTGGTTATCACTTCCTGGTTTACAATCAGTCATGTTTGGATTTTCATATTCAACTGTATTCTTCCTTACTATGAGTTTGTTGTAGTGTTGTGATAATTACTTAGTTCAATACATGTTATTTAGCAAATTTCCTTCTTTCATTCTAGTTTCAGCAAGTTTTAGTACTGATACATGAAAGAAGATAAATACCGGTAGGTCAGATCTCTTTCCAGCAATTTCAAGACCTAAATTTTAGAAGCTTGATATCCTGGTAGTTTAATTACAGTTATTTACTAGTTTTATAATGTGTGCTTCAGTTAAATGAAATTCCATTCTCTGTCAAAATACTTGAAGTATGCCGTGATTCAAATTTTGTCCAATCTTTCAACAACTGGCCTCAGATAGGTTAAAAAATCAACAAGAAATGATTTAAATTAAATTAATCTTTATTAATGAATACAATTTTAACATAAACAAATGTACTTACATCTGTTGACATAATATAAAAACAATAAATTTATAAATTAGTATAAAAAATGACATTATAATATTTACAAATACATATACATAATCAGTTAAACAAATCAATGGGATTTCTTAAATTCCCTAAGCACATTAATTGACAATACAATATTATACTAAATCAATTTCATAGGATTTATTTTATCATCACAAAAACATATTTATTATTTAATTCATAGGATTTATTTAAAATCCAATTCAAGCACAGAACTCTGTATGCACAAACAGAGAAGTAACACAAAAGCACAAATTTTCCAAATTATTATTTAAAGCACATTCACTTTTAAAATAATACAATGATACCCTATTGAATTTTTCTTGATCCTTAATACATAGTTCATTATTGTCCACATTAGAACACACATCACATTTTAAACTGTCAAAATCCAAAATTTAAATTCATTGAATATGTGGAAATAAAAACTGTTCTTTTTGAACACTTTTTAATACTATACAACTTAATTAAATAAATAAACACTTCTTAACAAATTAACACTTAGAAATAAATATGTCTTTGAATAAATCAGTTCTTACTGTCTATTTGGAATGTTTTCCATTTTCCATTTGTCCACCAGGCATTGACTGTGGATTTTGGGATGCATAAGACTTGTCCATAATTTTCAACATTTCATTCAAGTATAATTGCACAGCTGTTAAAGAAGCTACCACTGCTGGAGCTCCAAATCCATGAGTGATGGCACTGAAATGACTCAAATGTCGTTGCATTCCGGGTTCCAAAATAACCTGTGGTTTGGTATTTCCTAGTGGAGACCTATCCTGGTTTAATGTGTCCATTAATTCCTTGAGAATCTGTTTTGTTGCTAAAACCATGTTCTTTCTGTTGTGGGTTTCACTTGGATCATGTTGGCGACAGTGATATTCTGCACACGGTTTTGCTGGAAATTCAGCCTCACAAACATAACCAAAATCTCGAGCTAATCTAACTGCTTCACCTTCAACTAATGAATGTCAGAAGTGTTACTGTGGCAGCCTTTCTTCTTCCTGCTGGTAAACTTAATCCACTCTTTTCTAATTTTTCACGAAGAGATCGACCACCATCTTTGGACTTTGCACGACGTAAGATACTTCCCAAGAGAGATGTGTTGAGACATTCAGGGGGAGATAATCTCCTTTGTACTTCAGCTACTGTAACCTTGTATTTAGAAGTTGAACTGAGTAATGATAAACGTCCAGGCACTGAACAGAAAACATCGTTTGGTGTGGAAAGTCCAGAGATCACTAGTTCTTTGCTTTCACCTTTCTGCTTAACAAGTCCTTTGTGAATCACTGTGTTGTTATTGTCGGTAATATAAAACTGATCCATACTGTTAGGGCTGTGTTCTTCTTCCATTATTGGTAAGCCAGATTCTGGATGGATCTGAAGCATGTTGTTACTATGTTGGTCTCTGAATCCCAAAGGATGTGGCACAGGGAGTAACATAGTATCTTGGCGTGGCATTGCTCCATATTCTGTACGATGAACATCATGTGGAACAGTAAATCCAGGATGAATCTGGTTGTGATGAATTTGTTCCTCACGAGTTCTAAAGACATCTCTGTCAACTGGATGTAACTGATGATACTGTTGAGTACTCTGGTTCAAGTTTGTCAAATTTGTAACTGAAGTTGTATTATAATGAGGATGGTGGAGTTCCAAAGCTGGCTGTGATGATGGATTGAAGGCTGGTGGAGGAAAGTATGGTGGTTGAAAATCTGGCATTGTTGTAGGTAGCCTTTGAATTGGTGCTGAGAATGATCCAGCTGAAGTTGGCACTGTACCAGCTAATGAAGTAATTCCATGATACTTAATATCCCGACGATCCTGTTCAAACTCTGAGGAAATTGGAAATAAGTTTTCACTATTCATGATGCTGGTGCACACTGAATGGTCTTTTTGATAGTACTGAATGTCTACAAATTTTTAGTCCCTTAGGTCACAACACTTAAAATATCCAAAATGTCACACTTCAAATATGTACAAATATTTCCAAACTTTTGATTTTCCTTAGTGATAACTAAGAAACAGTTCTTAGATAATCAACACACTTGATCTTTTAGCCTTCAGGTAAATCAGTCATAAACAAAATATCAAAGACAAAATCTTGATATGAACAATAACTTCATAAAAAATATAATATTTGTTGTATTGGTTAGTCACCAAAGTTATACTGACCACTGTCCAGTGAAGCTTTTATATATAGCTAGAAGGACACAAGTAATTAAAGGATTAAAATTAGATTGAAGATAACTCGAGCAATTAAAGTTTAAGTAAAGTTGATTTCATAATAATTGTCTGTTGTTTTAGTGTTAAGAAGATAATATGATTCTTAAATTAAATGATAGGTTGTTTGTATAGTGTTAAGGAGGTGAAGTAGTTTTTGAAATTTAATTTTTTAATTAGTTACTTTACTCTACCTGTGTACACAATACATGTACTTGGACAGTATTACTCCTACAACAATACTAACAGTGGGTAAAGGTGTTTGGATGGCCCTTTGTTATCACTAAAAATAATTAATTAACTGATTTAATTAGATTAATAATGAGGAATTAAATACTTTTACAAAGTAACAGAAGGAAGTAATTATTTTACTTTTTTGTTCAATTTAATTTTATTTTTTAATATTTTATGCTATTTCTATAATTTGATTTTATTTTTGTTTTATTTTTTTACTCTCTGATATATATTTATTTATTTATTTATTTATTTATTTATTTATTTTACAAAGACATATTTTTAACTTAAATTTCTACTTTAAAAGAATGTAATTACCTTTAGATTTTTTTTAATTAACCAATAATTAATATAGAATTGACAAAATAAGTTATATTTTGTTGACAATTTTTCTAAGAGTTCATAACTAAACAATATATGTATGTACAAATTTGTTTATATCTTTTTGTTTCTGTTAACAATATTCAGAAATACTGAACATGTTTGCTGTTTAGACATTTTTTTCAAAATATCAGTAGTTTATTCTTTCTTATGTAAAAATTAGATATTTATCAAGTTTAATTGAGCTGGCAATTTTATTACATTAAACATATATGGTATATTTTTACTTTCTTAGACAATTTTCTTAGATGTACATATAAATGTGCCTCAAGCTACAGTTTTAGTTACTAATAATGTTTTTTGACAAGTTTTTGTTATTTTTCACACAATGAGACATATTTTTATCAGAAAGATTTATTGCTGGAAGCAAAGTCATTATGGTTGTAAAATCTTTGATGGAGGAACCTTTTTTACAGACTTTAGGTTTTCTGTATTTACCAAAAATTACTTTAAAAGTCTGTCATAAGAGATGCTAGATAACTCTTTTTTACTATCAGTATTTTCATTCAATTTTTCAGATTTTTCAATTTCAATTTTTTTCAATTATTTATTCATTCATTTGTTCACTCACTCTCATCCATTCATCATCTGTCCATCTGTTCATTCATTCATTCATTCATTCATTCATTCATTCATTCATTCATTCATTCGTCCATACATTTGTTCCATTCATTTATTCATTCATTAACATTTATGTGAAATTTTCATGGTAATCCAGACTTGACAGACCTGTAATGAGACATGCTTTAATTATGGGAATACTATTTGGCATTAAACACTTTGTTTCTGGATTATGTATGGTTTCGTAGTTGTATCTTGGATGAGTAGGATTAGACTACCATTTTCAGGTAGTTCATTTGTACATCTTTATTGTTTACAATTGCTTTAATTTTTTTACTAGAGTTAGTGTATACAATACAATTTTATTTGTATGATTGTGACCTGGACACAAATTTAAATTTAATGTGATAAATATCTTGTAAAAGGTATGGGTTAAGAAATGATATATATATATATATATTTGATTACATACTTTTTCTGAGAAAGATTTTCAGCAACATTTCAAAAAAAGAAAGTGCATACAAAATGAGGTATGCCAACATACATGTACAATTTGATACCTTTAACCATATAACATTGAGTGGAACTGGTTATTCCATGGAATACGGAATTGTATAGGTTAAAGCTCACTATAAACATGAAGTCTCTGTGACTGAGTGGTTTAATGTGCATGCCTACGTGCCTCTCACTCTCTAGGTTGGAATCCTGCTCCGGCAGATCCTAGAAAAGTTTGTCACTCAGCTTGCTGAAGGTGGGTGGTTTTCTCCAAATACTCTGGGTTCCTCCACCAACCTAGAACTGACCACCCCGATATAAGTAAAAAAATCTTGACTGAAGCATTAAACAGTTTAAATAGTTTGTTAATGAGCTCCATTTCCTTATCTACACATTTCAAGGTTATTAGAAAGTTCTCATGTAGTGTAAGTTATGTTGTTGTTTGTTAAGTTTTAGCACAAAAAAAAAAAAAAAAAAAAGTAATGATTTATTACCATATTTACTTCTTTTCTACTTTCAGACTTGTTTTTAATTATGAACATCCCACTAATGCTCCAGAAGCAGGTCAGAAATCAACTGTAGACATTTCATCACTTGGTATCAGTATTGATGTATTTGAAACAATATTAACCTATATTTATACCTCTGAGATTTCGCTTTGTGAAGATAACGTCCAGGACATTTTACAAGCTGCAGATTTGTTACTTCTGGCTGATCTTAAGGCTCTTTGTTGTGAATATCTTGAACAATGTATATCGTCACAGAACTGCCTTGGAATATGGGAATTTGCTTCACATTTTACTTGTCCATGGATCCATCTTAAAGCATCCCTTTATCTTGAAGAAAATTTTAGGTATGTTAACTTTTACATTTTTGGATGACTTTTTTTCGTGAAGGTTTTTGTCACTGGTTTTAGATTGGTGAATAAGATTGAAAAGAGCTATAAACTTCGAGAAAAAACTTCCCTTTGAATAGTCAATTGCAAGATGAATCATGGGTTTTTAAGTCGTACTTATTAATTGTGCATGCCAACTTGAAATATTGGGATATTAAAATGTTTCATTCAAGGATATACCACACGGTTGGTTTAGAAATCCAACCCATAGTCTTAAAGAAAAGGGTCTGTCACATTAACCCCTTGGTCAACTCTCTAGGTGATGCAAAATTAAAAGTGTTTTACTGCTAGTTGAATGGATTTCATTATTGAAGCATTCAATTTTATTTTTAACATTTCTTTATTTGGTTACTTTAGAGATGTAAGTCACTGTGAAGAATTTCTACGTCTACCTGAAGTAACACTGTGTCATATTTTAAAATATGATACACTATGTGTGAAATCAGAGGATGACATTTTAAAAAGCATATTAAGATGGTACAAGGCTGATGAAATTAACAGAAAGTCATCTCTACAATGTTTAGTGTCAGAATGTGTGAGATCTACATTGATCTCAGATTTCTTGATTACTAATATCTCTAAAGATCCAACACTCAATCAGTGCAATATCATTGAAACAATCCAAGAGAAAAGATCAAGAAAGCCAAATGAAAAAGCCAGAGGATATACAGATGTGCTTGTTGTAGTTGGTGGAGAGGGCTCTGCATATAAGTAAGTAAAAATTATTGTTTCTTATCCATAGTAAAAGTACATGTTTTAGTAACAAATGTTACACATGATACATTCTTCTGTTGGCATAAATGACTGTACTTAAAGTAGTGATAATAGTGTTTTGTGCCCAAATAAAAATTTTCTTTATTTAACTAACACTGTCAGCTTTTGGATGTTGGAGGAATGTTATTGTCTTTGATAAAAAGTTTCTTGGTACAGTATAACCTGTATAAACCAGTTTTCAACTAAAACCAAAACATGTCAATACTGTATGAGTCACCTGTATTAAAATGTATCATTCATGTTGTTTGATAAATTAACATGTTTAAATAGAAAACTCTCGTCTAATCTAAATCTAATCTTAAAAAGTGATATTCTTAGCAGTACTTAATTTAAACAATTTCTCTGGTAGAATATAAAGTAAGACTTCCTTTTGACTTGTTAAATTTTTCGATGTTTTTTATTAAATTATTTTTATCTTTAATTACAGAAAAATAGATGAGCTAGAAATAAAGACATCAGTACGGTGTGTAGTCCCAAACAAACGTGACAGCCATACTGTTGGGCACTGGGTAGAATTGGCTCCTATGTCTACTGGTCGTATATCACATGGCATTGTTTCAATTGGTATGTGGTTTAAACTTAAAATTTTTACTTTTTTAAAGTGTCAACATCTTGTGTTGAGAATTTTTTACTGAAGTTTTTTGATATATTATACATACAGGCAAACTGTTCTTCTGATGGCTTCCAATAGTAACACACCTCAGTCTTTAGCTGGCCTTCACCAATTTCTAAAGAGCTCATATCATACCTCCATTTAGTTCAGAAGCATCAGTGTGAGCATTGACATCCACATCCAATTTAATAGATTTTTGATTGACTAGATGTGCATATGAACTACACTGTTTTTGACAGCCAAATATGGTAATAAAAAAGTGGCTTGGGAATTAGTGCCTTCAACTTGGATTTGGACGTACATTTTTTTTCACTTAACTAGAGACTAAGAAAAGTGATTGGTTAATACTATTTTACCTAAGAAATTTTAGATGCACTGTATTGTTTTATTGTTTTTTTAATCAGGTGGAATACTGTATGTTGTTGGTGGTAGAAATGAAAACTGCAGGATTTTAAACTCTGGAGAGAAATATGACCCCCAAACCAACAAATGGTCACCTATACCTCCAATGGAACATGCTCGTGTTGGCTTTGGTCTTGTTGCAGTTGATGATAATATTTATGCTGTTGGTGGAAGCAATGATATGACCGATCCACTTACATCAGTGGAAGTATACAATATATTTGAGAACAAATGGCGACCAGCCCCAGATATGAACTTAAAACGTGTATGGTCAACATACACTGTAGTAGATAAAAAGATTTATGTTATAGCTGGTGGGGCTGTTGGAAAACTGTTTGAAGCAGTAGAATGCTTTGATACTCAAACTGAAACATGGACATCTGTAGCCCCAATGAGAGAACGTCGCTGTGATGCACGGGCAGTCGCGGTAGACAATGATATTTACGTATTTGGAGGATTTCGTAGAATCGAGTGTCCGAGTGCCATGCATGGAGGACATAACATTAAATTCTGTGGGACAGAAGTATATTCTACAAGAAATGATTATTGGGCACAGGTTCACACAAGGGGGTTTGGTTTGTGTACAATGTCTGATTCTTCACAAATATTTGGTGCTATTTATGATGGAGACGAAATTATAGTTGTAGGTGATTTAGATGTTGGAGGAATGTTTCACTGTGCCAGAGCTTTTAATTTCCATAGCAACACATGGAGATGTGTAATTCAAAATGCTCCTCCAAAACAGAGAGGTTATCAAATTTGTATGTTACGAATGCCAACACACCAACTATACAGCTTGAAATTTGATCAGGGAAAATTATCTTTTTCAGATGTTAGGAAATAATAAATCTGTTTTACATCAATTAAGTTTTAAGAGTAAATTGTAAAAGTTATTTGTCTAGGACCAGTGGAACAAAAAAGGCTTTTTATTTTTTCTTTAACTCAAATCTAAAAATAATTAAAAAAAAACAAGAATTTTATTATTGTTCAATGTTGTCATATAAAAAAGGCACAGTTACTGGCATTAGTTACCTTCTGTTCATCCAATTTCACATCTAAACTGTAATTTCTGGAAAAAAAATAATAAAACTGTGATGTTAATACATTGTTCTTGTTTCTGTGATTGTGAAATCACATGAAATAATCTAACATCAGTTTGGCTGTTAAATCAGTTAAATTTCATTTAGAATGTATTTGGAATTTCTATAAAAGGGGGGAAATAATTCAGATTCTATAAAAGTTTCTGTAAACTAATTCATGTACATGTACAAACCAAATTCTTTGTGCCTGTGTTAATTACCAGTAGTTATCATTGTACGACAATAACTATAACATTTGTGAAATAGATTTATATTTTAGATCACTTTTTTAAAGAGCAATACAATACATTGAAATACTAGTATATGTATTGATACTTTGAATATGGCATTAGGTGTGTGTGTGTGTGTGTGTGTGTGTGTGTGTGTGTGTGTGTTTTATTGTATAGTCTAGCATAGATTTTATTTCTTAATGATTAGTTAAGAATGCATTATTTACATTCTCTGCTGGCAGTTAATTTAAGCTTACATCTACACAGATAAGAAATTTGTTTGATTATGGGATTCACCGATGTAATACACATACTTCCCCATCCCCCTGAGGGGAAGTCTCCTTTTGTTCACACTGAAGTTTATGTTAAACTCTCTTCTTATAATGTTGGAAAACATATATCCTGCAATGACCTGATATTTATAGAAAAATGTGAAGTTACTAAAATCTATGCAATTTCTTATGTTGTGAGATAACATCAGTGAACCAATTATACAAGGACACCCACAAAATTATGACAATTCTATTATTCTGTGTTTTACTGAACAAACTTATTCTTAGAAAGAATACATACCAAAACATAAATATTTTGTCTTGATGCAGAGGTAAAAAATACAAGCATCTCTGATTACTCAGTGTGTAAAAATGTGCCAGGATGAGAGTAGAGATTTATGTTTAAATTTAATTAGATGTATATATTTTACAATTTAGCTGGCTATAGATAAAAAACAATTATTGTACATTTACATGTTTAGATTATGTCCTTACAGCTTGATGCTACACTTACTGGTAATTCAGATTAAAATGTTAAAAAAGTGTTTCATGAACATGTGGAATAATTAGCATGCAGAATATATATACATGTATATTGTCAGACTTTTGACAATTCTAAATAATGACATTTAAAATATAATAGGACCTGTATTTATCATTTATTCAAAGGGTAATTCAAATTGGTGAAATAATAATTATAATATTTTCAGTCTGTTTCATGTGGCTGGCATATAAAAACTTATTATTTACATGCGATGTTATTCAAAAATTGAAATGAGACGTATATGAATGCAGCAGCTATTCCATTTTTTTGCACATATGCATGCTTTTTATTTTAGTGAGTATGGTACCTTTTATTTTGTATGCATAATACATGGCCTACTGGTAATTTGTTATAAACTGTATCGTATATTCTGTATAAAACTTGTACTTACAACAAGTATAAAATATTACTGGTTTTTACCTTATCCTGGTGCATTTACTGAAAACAAAACAATGGTACATATATATATATATCATCTACAAGGCCACACTTTATGTTTTTTACCCAGTCATATAAATGGCAATTTAAGTATTTTTTGTTAGTATTTTTTAGTTGTTATATATACATTACACTTTATTGGTAAAGCATTTTGCTTACCTGGATCATGTAAAAACACAAAGGCATGCATAATGCAGAGTTGTCAAATCAAATTAGAAATAGTGATATATACCCGGTAAGTTACACATGTAAGTCATTAGGTAAAATAAAAGTACATGTCATACCTGGCTCCAGTTTCACAATCACTTCTTAACTAAGACTTCCTTTACTTAAACCTGTTATTTTATATATATATATATATATATATATATATATACATGTATATATAATATTTTATGGCACCTTAAAATTATAAATACACATATTTTGAAATTTAACAAAATTATTCATACTTTAAATCAGTCCAATTTATTTCAAGGAAAATATTGGTTAAGAAATGATTGTGAAAATAGAGTTATTTACCTATAGACCGTAAGTTTTGACGTTATCAAACCACCTTGAAATAACTGTACACTTTTTTCAATACTTTTGTATATTTTTATTTCACAACTATTTTGCCTTTCCCACCATGTGGTATAGAAGGAAAATAAAATATAGTAAAATTGGCATTTAGAGCTAATTAAAATATCCCGAGGTTTTGTCCTTAAAAATGGACATTTATTATTGTGCTTTTAATTTTCATAATTGGCATTGTAAGGACAGTCTATAGATGACAGAGATTTGTATTGAAAGTAAATTTCACTGTTAAAATTTGACTTGTCAAAGTAGTAGGTATCTATGTCAATTATATGATGTTATTTTTATAAAGTTGACATTTGTTTATTTTCATGATTTCAGATAAAAAGCAATTGATAGATTTATGTTTGATGTGAGTTCCTATATACATGTATTGTACATTACATTTGTGCTTGCATGCCTATTTATTGAAAGCTGGTTTTTGGCATGTCAAAAATCATACAGTATTTTTTTTCCTATTATAATTATACATTGTGTTATGATTGTGCTTGTTGAATTGTTAAATTGCTATATTATCACCAGGAAAACATTATACATGTATTACAAGAGATGGGATGCAGATAAAATCATACTATTCTTTATCCCATGTAAATAATAATTTTGCATCATGTTAAGGTGTTATTTCATAGTGCATTTGTCATACTCATTGGAAATCATGAAAGAGACAAATAGTTTCATACAAATTTTAAAAAATAAAGATTTACAGTAGTTTATCCCATTTTATATTACATTCTATGAGTGTATTTTTAATGTTTTATAAGCCATATTGTTTGGCAGGTGCTTGTTATATTTTTGATTGAATTGTTTATAATTTTTTTTATCAAACTCACCTGCATAAAACACAAAAAGCTAATATGCTTGGTGTGAGTGTGATCACAAGTTTCAACATTTTCTTTTTGAAAACAGTTTTTAGAAGTTAAGTTCAGTTTATTACAAGACCAGGCTTTATTGCTATATCAAGATTAAAAAAGTAAACCTTTTTATAGCGCCACCTGTAGTGGGAAATTCAAAATCATAAAATATGGTCAAGTCATTGCAATATCTAAAACATAGTTGATGTGATAATTAAAATAACTTAATAACATTTCAAATAATTTTTGGTAAGGATACATTGATTTGCAAACCAAAATTGTCTTTTTTCTTGCTTTGATAGTATGTTTATCAAGATAATAAAGTTATAAAAATTTGTAGAGGGTAAAGTCATTTTTAGACTCGAGTAACAGGGAGCTGATGTCATCTTTTTCTTAAGTGAGTATAAAATGTTTTACTCTTCTTCTCCTTCAAACATATTGATAATAACAAGAATTTCTTACTATACATTGTCAAGTGAATTTGACTCTATTATTGCAATCATTGACTTATAGTTATTACAGATCAAATACAGGTAACCAAAATTTGTCATAAAATTTTTGAGTAGCAAATTTTGACTAATTTTGTGTAAATTTTAGATAGAATACATGTATTCCTTTAATATGTAATAGAGAAGTTTAGATATTGAACTTCATATTTTGATATAGAAGAGCTTTATGAATTAAACTTTTGATATTGTGATTTAGGAGAGCGTTTCATATTCTTATTATGGTACATTTTCTATATACAATAAAGTATGTACTCTTTCTGTAATGTATTAGTTTTGAAAGGTTTCACTGTAATACTGTCATACTTGATTCTATTCTGTTATTCAAATACAAGTTTATCTTTCATTAATTGTCCAATTTTTCTTTTAGTACTTAAATATTTGTACTGATACATTGTCTGTTGTGATTGTGTATTGTTTTTGAATACTGTACATTGATGTTTTGAAAAGTTGACAACTTTTTAAAAACTATATTACTTTTAATACTCAGCGAGTCTGTGAATATAGAAACTGTTATCTGTACAGTGTATTTAAAATGCTTATAAAATACTTATAAAAAGCTATATTTGCCTTGTTCTTTGTTGAAGTACATTTGTACCTATCTATATACATATATACTTACCTACCGTTTTCTTCAATCCATTCAGAGCATAAGGTCAATCTCCTTGTGCATTCATTTTGTTACTTTGGTTTAAGAAACCCATCCTCTCAAAGTTTCCTGCTGTTGGTTGCTTGTGTTGATTTCCGTAATAGAAAGTATTTCACAAGATGAGGTTACTAGCCTCATGCTCAACCCCTACCAGGAGGACCAGAGTATTTTTGGTCTAGGTTTCCCTTTTATAGATTGGTTGCCTTCCAGGGCTGACAAATCAGCATCTACCCGGTTTGTGTAGAGTTCTCTTTCTTAGGTGAAATACCTACCAACATTAACTGCTTTCATTTGGCCACCTATTTACCCTTAGCTGGGGCAAGGATGATGCATGCTAGGACATGCCCACTTGCCAGTGGGCCTACAATCTGCATATCTAGGGCCCTTGCTGCTCCAAGATCACTTTCAATTTAGCCTGAGACACTGGTCCCCAGTTACTGTGCATTGCCAGGAGGAGACATTGAAGGAGTCTTGGTAGTGTAGAGGCTTTGTACTGGAAAAGCAAGATTTCTGCTTATGCTACTTTCCCTTTCACCTACAAAAAGGCTAGCCAGTGGCAACAATAGATCTACACTTTGATCCCTATCACACTAGACACATTCCACTACCCAGTGATACAACCACAAACACACTGAAGTTTGAAAACTTCTATCAAAAAAGACTAAACTTGCCAATATTCTAGGGATGGTAAGCCAAGGCATTCAGTCCTTCAATTACTTCGGTTTATAATTTGTGTTGCTGACTCTGTAGCTTGATGTTTTTAATAGCAATTGCATTTTATCTGTTATGTGCTGTATGTTTGAGTCTCATTCAACAAGGGCCAAACAAAAATTTATGGAGAGCCATGTACATAACTATGTTATTGATAATTTAATACTTTAATGGATTTGATTTTGTTTATTTTCTTTCACTCCATAACTGAGAAGTGTTAGTCCAGGTCAACTGGCATTCAAACTTAGAACGGCTTCATGCCCTGATGCTATTTATGACTTTTCAAGTTTCTTGGTCTATAGTTACTGACAAGAAAATGTTGAAAGGTTTTACTAATTAAGATCAATGTGTGTGTGTGAATTGATAAGAATATAACAGTTGAGTACAAATATGAAAGCTAAAGGTTTGTATCAAGAGGAAGTGAGGGTACCAAGGAGTCTTTAAGACATAATGTATGCTAATTAAATCACTTGGCAATGGCAAACTAACTTCCACCTTTTAACCATTTCTGTAAAGTACAAGTTCAAATATAAATTTTAAAGAAAGTTTCATTTATTAACCAATAAAATTACATCTTTCCACTGCATATCTGACAAAAACCACTATACAAAAACGTCATGGACATAGTTCTGTAAAATTTCATATAAATATAAATTAATTTCATTAACAAATTTCCACACATTGACAAACTAGTACATACATGTTTTATATGAAGAGAAATGTCAACAAAGAAAATATCACCTGGTTGGTAGAATCTGTTTTTTTTTTTAAATTATATTTCCTTATATGGACATAAAACAACTTTTGAAATCTTAAAATTAGTACAAATGATAGAACATGAAAAGTGTCGATACAAGATTACCTCTATAATAAATGGTGTAAAATTACCAATTCAATTAAATAAATGTATATGTATGTCTTCCATACTGGTACTGTAATAGAGTTTAATGTCCAAGTAAAGATTCTTTCACTTACAGAGATGTTTAATTAAGGGATAGTAGACACTACCCACTATCAAGTCTTGGGTCAGACATGGTCTGGGTTTGAACCCATGACCTCCCACCAACAGAGCAAGTGCTCTACCAACTGAACTATAGTGGTCATACTATATGAAGAGAAATGTCAGTAACTTGTTAAAACATTATATGGTGTCAGAAGACTGCCTTAAAGAAGGAGTTGTAGCAGATACAAAGTTTTGGGAGACAGACCGACGGATGAACAGAGGAATGGATAACACCTTCAGGAGGGGTATTATAATTCCTACTTCATCAATAGGATAGCATTCTATCTTTTTAAAATGAACCCTATATCAGGTGACTTTAACTACATGAGAATTTTACAACTGCTATATAAAAAGGTAATGTATTAACAGAACAGAGAAAGTATCTTTAACAAAGGATAGTATGAGAATGATATGATGTACCCTACTAAGAGTACAAACAATGTAAAGATCAAATAAATAACTCGGTGTAAAAATTGGTTAATCAGATGGTGTCTTATGACACTGTCAAAGTACTTTCATTTATACTGAGGCAATCAGTTCTGGGATGGTGGAGGAAACAGGAGTACTCAGAAAAAACCAAACAATCTTCTGCAAGCAAACTGAAAAACTTTCTTCCACTAGAATCTGCTGGATTGGGATTTGAAACCTAGGCAGTGAGAGGCACTGTGACCCATAAGTACAATCAAAAGAATAAACATTCTCTAACATTAGCACTCAAAGTACCTTCTGACATTTATTTCTTCTTGATAGTATGTAATAACTTTCATGTCATATTGATGATCAAGTTTATACAAACAGAACTAAATATTATATTTTCCCCACACATATATCAACTACCCGTATGATATAATGTAACAGGTGGTCATACCATAACAAAACATGTTTTACATGTCTACAACTACTATGCATATTTAAAGGATTGTACATCCACAGTTGTACATGGAACAAGAGGCCCATAGGCCTTAACGCTCACCTGAAGATATGTCCAATATTGTTTGCAAAGTGCAGTAGACAATATATTACGTACAGAAACTTTAAAAGTTTTCTCAAGTTAAGAACTCCCACAAAACTTAATCAGAAATATATCCACTCACATTTCATTCATAAGTAGCTTATAAAATATGCATGAAGTAACTGTAGTGCAATGAATAATTTCCAAATCATTAATCAATTTCAGTATACTAATGCAGCTATGTCCTTGACCTTTCAACATATGACCTTGAACCATATATGATTGTCATGTCAATACCTATATTTTAATATACATGCCTAAGCATAAAATTGATAGCTTTTAAGATAATTAATAATCTTAATATTCCTATGTTGATATGACCTTGACCTCTGAACATGTAACCTTGAACCATATATCAAAATGATCGTTGTCGTAATACCTACAATATTCTAATATACATGCCTATACAAAAAGTTAATAGTTTTCAAGATGATTAGCAATTTAAGTCTTCTTTTGCAGCTGTGACCTTGACCTTTCAACATATGACCTTGATCCATATATCAAAATGATTGTCATGTCAATATCTACAACATTCTAATATACATGCCTATACAAAAAGTTAATAGTTTTCAAGATATAATAACAAATACTAGTATATAATTTTTAGCAATTTCCCCACTCAGCGCCTTACAATTTCCCAATTTGAGCCAGATAGCTACCATTTGTGCAAATCTGAAAATAGATGACCTAAGGATGTTATAAATGAAATAACTAAGGTATATCTCTTGTAGATTCAGAGGAGAAGATTTTAAAATTTTTTCACTCTTTCCCCCCTTTATGGGACCCCAAGGGGACATAACTCCTTCATTTGTGCAAATCTGAAAGGGCTTCACCCAGGCATGATGGTTACTAAGTTTCATTAAATTTGGCCCAGTGGTTTTGGAGAATAAAATCAAAATGTAAAAAGTTAAAGCACAATGTATGAGACTGTGAACCATCGCAATAGCTCATCTGAGCTTTCAGCTCAGGTGAGCTAAAAATTAATGAAATTTCTTTGGTTCAAGCAAAATCATAGCATGAATATTTAAATGATGTACACTGCATTTACATACATGTATAAACAAATAAATGTTTAATATTAAAAATATCTTAAATATTTTCAGAATTTTAAAAATACCATATACCAAATCCCTTGATATAAAATTCCTGTTGACATACTAAAAGTCTAGCTAATAGAATTTCCACAAAATGTGTAGGTTATACATGTATTACAAATGCAGCCATATTGAGAAAGCATCTAAAATTATCCCATGCAGACTTAAAAAAAGTATTCCATGTTGGTAAGTTTATAACAAAATCAATAAATTCCATGGAGGTAACTTACTGGTGTCTGTAACTCAAATACAGATACCTGCTTTATTGTATCATCAAGTATGCTTTATGGCATAGCTTAGCATTAGCAGCCACTTTGAAGATTTTAGTTCATCAAATTACCTTAACTAAAAATTCTATTGTGTTTTCTGATACAATCATGCTATGCCATAAAGCATGCTTAATGCAATAAAGCAGGTTTTTGAGCATTCTTGTTGATTCCAATTAAGCACGTTTTTATAAAAAAACTTGGTTATTGTAATCATGCTTTTTTTTGCAAATGTTCATAACTTATAGAAAAAAATTGATCTTAAAAAGTAGGTGGTTCTTATGTAGAGGTAACATGTAACATAAGTGACTATTTCATACATACATATTACCATTCCTTTTAGAAAAAACACTTTAATGTAAAAATCTCCAAAAAATGTCATATGAGTATTGGTGGGAAAAACATCAAATCATGCAGTAATTGATATTTCCACATATCCATGTACTTTATGCTGTATCACATGATTCATGTGTTAACCTCATTAATGATCATTTTTAAAAAATTCATAAAATTTAAAATATTTGAATCTCCTATATAAGTTTTGGAATAGTGTTCATTTTTCTCTTCATTTCCTCAGACATATCGTCGTCCTCTCGTTCCTGAAATCCTTCACTTCTCTGCTCTTTACCAATTAAATTGAGCAACGCTTTGGCTTCTGGTTCTTTGTCCAGGATACTTTTCTTAGTTTGCTGAAAAAGAAAAACATTAAAATGGATGAATGAATGAATGAATGAATGAAAACAAACAAATATTTAAACCAACCAACCAACAAACAAAGGAACAAACTAATTCAAAAAAGAAAGAATAAATAAACAAATAGATAAGTAAATAGGTAAATCAGTTATTAAACTAACAAACAAAAACAAATAAAAAGTATTTCCTGGTTTACAATTAAAAGACTGTATCTTATCACAGAAAATACAGAAGGAAATACCAGTACAGGTATTAAGGACTTATAAAATTATGTAACTTAACTGATGCATATCAAAAATCAATTATTATAAAAAAGTACATGCAATGGGCTTCCATTCTGACTTTTAACTTCCTGTTATGTTTAAATTTTTTAATTTAATATTTGACAAAACTTTGAAAACCAAATGCTGACTTGGGTTACCCAAAGTCCTCAAAAAATTTGGTTCAAATTTTTGTTGGTTCTATATATAGCCATAGTTTTAATTTTTACTTACTTTTTCAACCTCCTCATCACTGTCTTCATTCTTTGGTTCAGGTCCTAATCCCCATACCTCAATCATGTCCACTTCAAACTCTGGTGTCCCTGACAACTGAGGGCTTCCGTATGTTGTACATTTTGGTTTGGCTTTACTGTGACCATGATTAAAACTTTGATCAATCCATAAACCAAAGTAATCAAACTGACCACCCATACCCTAAATTAACAGAGTGACCAAGGGTCAGTTGAAACTTTACATTTAAAGCAATTTATAATCTCAAAATTGTCTGTAAGTACATGAGCATGTATACAAAACAAAAAGCAGGGACTTAAGTAATCCTAGAGGAATGAAATATTCCGACAGTTTTTAGAAGTGAATAAATTTTCTCTCTCAAAACTTACTAATGTTTTCGATATGCCTTTTTCCAAGGGAAATAATGATGGATTGACTGATTAAATAGCTTTTTAAGATCTTTCCCACAGGACCATTAACTTTCATTTGACTTGATGAAAGAAAAGTTACTATCTCTTTCCTGACCCAACCCAGGTTTGAACCCAAACCTCCCACATAAAAGAAAACAATAAAGTGACTGGTACAATACTGCTAAATCTCATTACCACCAAAGTAATTATTTAAAAAAAAATTAAATCTTGTAATTTTGAACCCAGATACACATTTTTCAAATTATAATAAATAATCATCCTAATGAAACTTCTTTTTGTTTAAAGTAACTTTAAATATCTTGAACTATTTTTATTCTCTGATGGAGTTTGAGATTATAAATTTTATTTGTATATATAAATTTGGATACTTACTAAGCCATTAGGTAATGTTTGCTGACCATGATTTAAGTACATGTAGTTCTCATTGTACTGTGTAGTGTGATAGATACCATATTCAGTTAAACTAAATAAGAAACAATCACTTGTACCTGAAATTATAATAGAATACATATATTTTCATGTACATATATATACATGTATATATATATATCACTAGTAGATAAAAATGGACCCGAACATCTTATTCATCAAATAACTAAATCAACAAAACAATCAACATTTCTCTATCAAGAATTTTTAACTAAAGAGTGGACTTATAACATTAAACATTTAGGATTGGGGATGATTATTCTGTTATTCTGAGACACATATAAAATAAGTCAAAATAATAAATTTAAATGCATACAGTTTTACCTGTTTTCTAGGCTATCTTCCTTTTTTAGGCAGGCCACATTCTCAAAAAACCTTTATTAACAGTTAAATGTTACAAACCAATTAAAATGAAATGAATAAAACCAGTTCTAGTTTATACTATGGGTTAATTTTTGAAGTTTCATCTTATAATATTTTTTAACATTACAATACAGTAATCAAATGAAATGACTCGTTGTGACAGAATCAATTCAGAATTATATGACATGGTAGTCTCACTCTTATGAGTCAATTTCAGGTGGGGAAAATCCTAAATACATGTATACTTAACACAAACTAAAAATTACCAGTATAAATTTACTTCTGATACCAGAGTACATCCCTGTTGTGAATTAAGTGACATACTAGTATTTTAATTTCAGATTAAACTGACACATAAAAAAGACAATACAGTTACCTTCTATAGGTCATTATTATTTACATACCATAAAACTTGGGATTTAATTCCCAGCTTTTGCTACAAAATCCTCCAAATTTGTGTCCAGTTTTATCGGTCACGACTAATAACGTTGGTCCTTTATTTTGAATCCTACTAAGTAACTGTGTAAAACTGTCACCATACAAGTGATTACTGAAGACTATTCTCCATTCAGCTTGTAAGTCTTTCAACAAATTAAAGTTTATAAATGTTATTTGATAAATATCTAACTGAGATGGTACAGGTTTTCCTTGTACAGGCTCTGTATATGGAACAGTAACTAAGGAAGAAATCATATCATGAATACTGTCATTCTGAAAAAAACCCACAAAATAGAATTTTATTACAACAAAAATTTTGCAAATAAAATGCCACTACCCACCCATATACCATAGGAGGTCAAACAGAATGTGGTACAGTAGTGTATATATTGCATCAACAGACCATATATTGTAACATTATTTTTCAATTTAGTCTCCATTCACCTCAATTAACCTTTTTCTGAATAGAGGTATTGGGTTTGGTTCTAAAACCATATACACGTACATGTATCTGTGGCAGGCTTGAGTTCATCATGATAAGGAAGTATGTTTCTCAGCGGAAAGGATTTTAAATTTGTCAACAGATGGACCAAATATGGTATGCAGGCTAAAGTATTTAGTGTTTGAACTTACATTAGCGAATAGCAGCTTTGCAATCCTTGACTTGTGCATAGGGGCAATTGTTATACAAAGCAATACACCTAAGCTCATCTAAAACCTCTGTGGTTTTTCCTTTGAGAGCAACTCTCAGTTGCTTCATTTTAGACCAACATACTAGTAAATCCAGGTTATAGAAATTCAAGCAGGTTTTTAACTAATAAACAAATCACCCTTAGAATTCCCAAAACACAGTCGTCATGACTGTGCCACTTGATAGCTGTTGAAATTCTCTGCTGTGGGTGATCAAAGCCATGGTGTTTGCATACCACATGATAATATCTGCATGGAAAAGTTATTAATTAAACTGTTTATTACAAAAGTTATTTTTGTTGAAATTCATTGCATGATATAACATTCATTGTCATCATAAGGTTCCACTTAGGTTTAAAACTAACTTTAATTTAATGCTTTCAAGTACCCCAATACCAAAAAGTAAAACTGTAAAGTCTCCCTGTTGTCTCAAATGAATCAATATCCAAATCATGTTATTCTATGTCCTTTTTGGGGGGTATTCAGTAAAAACCATGCAGTAAAAACAAACCACATGTTCATAGATTTAGCCATTATAAACTGTTGACACATTTTTGTAAGCCTTCAAGAGATTGTGTGTAAAATTTTCTAGATTTAACCTGACTATTTGTTAACCAGTAATCTGGAATTAAGAAATGAAAACTATAACTTCTCTATATGCATGGGACCTTTAAAATTCTCTGTTCTGTGTTTTCAGGTGAGACACATTAAGATAAGTTACTAGTATTTTCTGTCATTAACATTTTGCAATAATACCAGCAATAGCTGTTTACATTTCACTATGCTAGCAAGTGGAAAATTCTTGAACAGCAAGCTTATCAACCATTAGTTATATTAAGTTTCCCCTTTCAGAATAAAAATTACAGTGAATATTTGTTATCAGGAATTGCCTGTGCAAATCAAAATAATAACAGGAAGGAATACATTAAATGTACCAGTAATAATGATATTGATACAAATGTATATCAAATTTAGAATAACCAAAACATAACTAATATACCTGTGATTCTAAATGGAATAATCCACCAAAAACAGCATCAAATATGTACATAAATAGTGGAGATTTGGACATCATGGACTCAATGTCTGTTTCTGAATATTCTGTTACAGTGTCTGGTGGTAGTTTTATATTTCCATCGTTGTCAATCTGAGGGGGAAATCCTAAAAATAAAAAAAAAAAAAACAAAACAAAAACTGTTATCTAATCGGAGCTATCAAGTTGACCTATAGTAGCTTACTTTGTAAATGGTGGGGACACATTATTGGTTGATTAATGATGCAGACTCATATTTCAAAAGTTGTGACTTCAAACTAAAGACTTAGGTGCATCATTCAGCAAACATTTAATTTAACATTGTTCCACTTGACCTAGCTGTCAAATAAATCTGCACTGGCAAATGCATGTATACAATTACATGTACATTTTGTTTTTAAACAAAATCTATAAAGATCACCCTCAAGACTTTAATTTTGTTGAGCTAGTGTTCTTTATTTGTTTCATACAACAACACAGGGTAAATGAAGAATTTTATATAAAAAACACATATAATGGTTTTCAAAACAGAGATTCGTGGCTAAGTTGTGATAATCCAGGAATGTGAGCACTTACTGCGCAGCATAGTACTTTATAAGGCAAGTTAGACAAGCATAAGTAGACAAAGAAGTATTTTATTGTCAGTAGTAAGAACCAAACCTTTTTCAAATATTTCCTGTAGAAGATGCAAGACAAATTTTCCCTCACTTATCATTGTTGGTACACTGAGATTCCAGTTATTCCACATGGGATCTCTCAGAACAAAGGTTTTATATGCTCTAATCAACTGCTTAGTACCCTGTAGATGAAGTAATACATGTAAATATAATAAAATTATTATAAAGGATTTATAAAAGGTGAATTTCTGAAGGATAATGCCATAAAAACTGTACTAAAATTTTAGTCATAAGTAAATTAAAGTACACATAGGTAATTAAAATTTGGTCCTGAGCCATATTAACTAGCAATATGGATCTATGAATATGAAAGAGTTTGTCATTCTTGGGCCTATGTACAGATCAAAATTTTTAATGTATAGTAATAGATTAATTTTTTAACAGAAAAAAAAAACCATACAAATCAGTTCTACATATAGAGTAGCCTAGTTCAGCCATTCATAGAGGTATGTCACTGATGGTAATCGACAAATAGCATAAAATTATAAAGTGTGACTCAAAATAACATATCTATCTGCATTACCAGGAAAGATGTATACTGCTTACCCAAAATATCTCTTGTATTTTCAAGGTTTTACTAGTAGAACATAAAGCTGCAAAGACTATAGATTTTTCTGGATAATATCCCTTTAATACATAGCCAAGAAATTTTTCAAACTGCTCAATGGACACAGCTTTTTCACTCTTATGATGGCCACTCTGTCTCAGACTTAATATATAATGCTTCAGATTTGTTGAAGCCTGTTCTCCAAGACTAATAAACAGTTTCTGAAAAATATGAAATAATATACATGTAATTAGCAAGTGTTCATGTATATGTATATACATGCAGTAGTCAAAATTATTCAAATTTGCTAAGTATCCTTAGAAACTATTTTACAGAAAATTATGAGTTAACTTTTAAAAAAATGTAACCTCAATACATGTATTAGGATTTACTTAGTTTTAGTTTACTTTGTATGTTAAATGTAAAAGCAATATTGCCACATATTGTTTGCTCTTTTTCAAACTCTACTGTGGTGTTTAGACAAGCACAGAGATACTTGACCACTGTTTGGGTCTTCCAATAACTTATCTGAAAGATCAAGCTTTTAAAAGCTCCAGCATGTTCAGAAGATAAACATCATTTTATATAATTTCGTAGTCCCAAGTGAGGTTAGAAATCAAATCACAATCATTACTAGAAAGCCAATGGCAGTACAATGTCACTTTGTTTAACATATATAACTGAAACTGAAGTAAATTATGAATATACCTGACAAAGAATCAACACATACATAACCCGTGGAGCAGAGCTATTACGGTTATAGAACACAAATGAAAACCAAGCTCTGAGAGAGAGAGAGAGAGAGAGAGAGAGAGAGAGAGAGAGAGAGAGAGAGAGAGGGGGGATGCCAACTGATATATCACTGTTGGTCATTTTAAATATAGCCCACAATATCTCTTACTGTTTCTACATTTAATCCAGAACTAAAATGTATGTAAACAAAACATATTTGCATAAGTGAAAATGATATGATCAGTGGGAGGTAACCCTACTGAATTATCTTAGTTATGTGAGGCAATCTCTAATCTTACTTTAAATTGTCAAGTCATTTATCTCAACTTTTTATGGCATGTATTAACTATTTAACAACCACTACAGACAACTGAGATAAAAATCATTTTAACTTACCATGAAACCATCTCCAGACAACTGAGATAAAAATCATTTTAACTTACCATGAAACCATCTCCAGACAAATTATTTTCTGTGTAAAACTTTTGTATTGATTGTCTTTCCTCATTAGTGAATTGTGAGGAATCTTCTAGTTTTCCTTTGCTTTCCGATCCACCCATTTTGAATTTGTCTCTGAATTTAGAACCTTATACACTGTCACTTGAATGTGTAACATCCTTCATTATGTCGCGCCATGTGTCAAAATAACCCGGAAATGCTAAACATCAAAATAAAAACTTCACCCTTCAAGGACGTTTCTCGTTACGCGTGCGCATCGCGGCCATATTCGAAAACATTCCCGCATGGTTAAAGACAGCAAAACGTCAACTAGATGGTGGTCTATAGTTTATGGCTGTTAGGAAAAGTGTTTAACAAACATAATCAGTTTAGAAAATGTCTGTGCCACCGGAGAAGATTTCTGAACTGAAACAGATTATTCATAGTCAGTTATCTCAGGTAAAACCTCATATTATGAACTGACAGTTGACCAAAACATGCTGTTGCTTGCACTTTTCCGGTTTTTCCTTGTCAGCTTACATGTAGGCTATTATAAACATGACTAATATTCATAATTTCTTCGAATTAGATAGTCATTTCTGATGTCAGCATTTAGGATTGCATAAATTGTTCATTAATACAAAAAGAATATGAAAAGCTTTTGCTGACTGAAAACTTGATAATTTGGGAACAAGTCCGAAGTAAAAATATGGCAACAAGTCCGAAGTAAAAATAAATGCATTAAGGGCTGATTTTATTTATTTGAGATATCAACTTACTGCCAATAAAATTTGATGTCAATCTGACCATCCAAAATAGAAATTTCATATGGAAATTGGTTCGTAGTTCACGTATAACTTTTAAATCCTTGGTTTGTACACATACCAAGACAGAACAGATGCAAGGCAAACGAAATTTGGACTGAATTGATTAATTTATCAGATATGTGAACTAGGATCCAACTTTATACATGGAATTTCTACGATTTTGGTTCGTCAGATTGACATGAATTTTATTTTCTGTAATTTTGTATTTCAAATACTGTAAATCAGGAAATTAATGCATCATGAAATTAATGCGAATTGCCGATTTTGAAGTAAAATGCGTGTTGAAATTAATGCAATTTTTTAAATTTCAATTTTTAAAATTTTTGCCTATTTTTATCTTACAATTATAAACATTGAATTATAGACTCAGAAATTATAATATTATGTCTTCCTTAATTTAAAAACATGTTATAAACAAACTTTCGATAGACATTATTAAAATAAACAGGAGGTGTGCTGAGGGTAAATTTTTAAGCGCCGATGTCCCATTGTTTTAGATTAACCAGGGTGGTAAGGATTAACAGAACAAAGAAACTCTTTTTTTTTTTTTAAATAAACAAACATACTCAAATATAACTGCTTGGAGTTTTTATGAAAATAAAGCATTCAAAATTAGGCATCCATGTTGGCATGTGTACAACTGATGTTCGTCTTCAACTCACTAGTTTAGAATGTTAGATTACTTATAATCACAGTACTTTCAATTTGATGTTTCAGTCAAGGTTCAAAATGATGTATCAGTCACGATTCGACCCGTAGCAAAATTCCCAGTAGTAAAGAAACAGCAAAAAATTAACGCTAAATGAGAATGTGCTCTAAATAATCAGCAACGATAACAACTTCCGGTTAAGGGAGGTAACTCAATTTACAATAACTATACAGAATACAGACATTGGAAAATAAATGCGACAAGAAATTAATGCATTTAAACGGGCCTCACATTTTTCTTGCATGCACTAATTTCCTGATTTACAGTATATAATTCTCAAAACGCCCACAAATGTTATACATGTATATGTTTACTTCACATTTGTTTGCTCTGCTTCACACATATTCACACTGTTTATGCCTAACCATAAAAAAAATCACCATTAAACCATAAGGACAGAAATATGAGATTTTAAAGCTACACTAGAAAAAGTATGAGTACTGTAAGATAGAGTAAAAAGGAAGTCCTCAGCTTTGTTTTAAGCTTCTGTCATTGTATTACACAAACTATGTTATTTGATTTATGTAAACAACTTTATAAATGTCTCTCGTGGGAAAAACCTCCTTTTGTATCCTCCATTAAATTTTAATTTTGTATGAAATACCCTAAAATGAAAAAATCAAGCTGTTTTTGTTCAGCCTGGTACAGCCGTACCGTACTTAGGTGTTACTTTTCCGTTGTCATCGCAGGCAGTGGCGGCGACATGTCAGAATGTGAAAGTTAATGTTAAGTCTTAAATATCTCTTAAACTAAAACTGTTTTTTCAATGAAAATTGCAACACAGTTTAATCATGCAGTTTAATTATGATTACATGAGTATATAAGCTGATGTTTCAACTATTTTTGGGGTAAAAACTTGCATTTTACAGAAAAAAAGTGAATCTTAAAAATGTATTTTCTACTCGATCAAAAAACTAACCAGACAAGCAAGACATTTTATTCTGTGGAACTCTAGTTAATGTTTCTGTGAAAATTTTTTTTTCAAAAATTTTGAGTATAATTTGATGGATTGGGGTAAAAAGAAAAAGTCTTACCCTCTCCTGAGAACACAAAATATTCCCATTCATACTATAAGATCCTGGTTGGTTGAAACAATGGTAATGATTGAAACAGCTCAGTTATATACAAAATTGTTTTCTTTACAGATGGACATACAGTCCAGGATAAGAGACATTCTATCAGAGACAATTCAAGAAGAATATCCAGGAAGAGGTGATCAGATAGGAGAGCAAGAATTACTTAGCAAGTTAAAAGAAAGGGGTGTTGTAGATAATATAGTTGAACAGCTTCAGTTTGGTGGAGGTGGTGGCACAAGGGGTAGTATGGCTTATAAACCAGCCACTCATTTTGTAAACAAAGATGATGCACTGACACACCCACCTGCCAAAAAAGGTAATCAGATTTATTTGTTTACAGAGATGTTTGGTTTATTTGTTTTACCTTACCATACATAGTAGTTAAGGTATTATATCTACCACTCTTTACTCACCAGTCTTTGTTAAGTCTGCACTTCCATTATACATATAATTTCAAATTACTGTTTAATATAGATATAATAAAGGTCACATTTAAATTTGAAATGTATGGTTTAAGTGATTTTACAGATTTTGCTGCTTCTAAGTGTAAGTGAAAATACCATACAAATGGTTCTCTTGTTCCAAAACCAATTTGAGATATCTGTATGTCCAGTATCAGCATCCATGTTGTCATTGTCTATGTATCATGCTATATGTATTAAATCTAATGTCAACATTGTTGCTTTAATCCTTTTAAACTCAATACCTTCTGGACAAAATGTTTTGTTCATACTGGAACATATTCAGTTTACTTAAGCTAATTGACCAATTAAAGTTGTTTTTTTTTGCATTCATATACCCTTTTTGTATTTCAGCAAATATTGATCCATCCAGACGCTACTTGTATTTCCACATTAAAGCTGGAAAAGCATTTTTAGAACATATAGAAGATTCAGATCCTACACCAGGACAAGTCTCGGCACAGTTTACATTTCACATATATTTTAGAGGTCAAAGATTTAAATCTAGACCAGTACCTTGTGCATGTGAACCTGACATAGATGAAGGTTTTCTGTTAGAATTACACAAAGATAATGCAGGTAAGCTATTTGTTCTTGTTGTATGTTATCTATGTTGCTTATGTCACTATGTCAGTGTTGTTTTTGTCACTTTTTCTATGTTGTTCATGTCATTGCTTATGTTGTTCATTACACTTTCTCTACGTTTATGTCGTCCATGTTTATGTCAGTTTGTCTATTATGTTTATGTCACTACATCTCTATTGTTTATGTCACATTGTCCATGTTTATGTCACTTTATCTATGTTGCTTATGTCATTATGTCAGTATTGTTTTTGTCCCTTTTTCTATGTTGTTCATGTCATTGTTTATGTTGTTCATTACACTTTCTCTACGTTTATGTCGTCCATGTTTATGTCACTTTGTCTATTTTGTTTATGTCACTACATCTCTATTGTTTATGTCAATTTGTCCATGTTTATGTCACTGCATCTCTATTGTTTATGTCACTTTGTCTATTTTGTTTATGTCACTGCATATCTATTGTTTATGTCACTTTGTCCATGTTTACGTCAGTTTGTCTATTTTGTTTATGTCACTACGTCTCTATTGTTTATGTCACTTTGTCCATGTTTATGTCACTGCATCTCTATTTTTATGTCACTTTGTCCATGTTTACGTCAGTTTTTGTCTATTTTTGTTTATGTCACTTTGTCTATTTTGTTTATGTCACTACATCTCTATTGTTTATGTCACTTTGTCCATGTTTATGTCTCTTTGTCTATTTTATTTATGTCACTTTGTCTGTTTTTGTTTATGTCACTTTGTCCTATTTATGTCACTTTGTCTATTTTTGTTTATGTCAATTTTTCCATGTTTATGTCACTTTGTCTGTGTTTATGTCACTTAGTCTGTGTTTATGTCACTATATGTATTGTTTAAGTCACTTTGTTTGTGTTGTTTATTTCACTTTGTCTGTATGCTGTTTATGTCACTTAAACAACTCATGCTTGGAAAAAAAACCAAAAAACAGGCACCAGCATGTTTAAGTAAAAAATCAGACCATCTACAAATCAAACCAAAGTTGTATCACAAACATCAAGAATTACCAGTTGGACACTTTTTGCAGTTAATATATATGCTAGACATATTACAGTAATTTTGTCTTGTTATTAGGTAATTTAAGTTGACGCCATACATGTATGTTGAAGTTGATGTCATAGATAGTAGATATTTCTAAATCTGTATTTGAATAAAATAAAATCAAACACTCTTAGAACTTCATCCAATAATCTTTTACACTGTAGGTGAAGCAGGTAAAATGGCAGATGCCTCAGCAATGTTGTCTATCTGTGATCCGCTACATATAGTACTTATTAAAACACAGGTAACAGGAGAGACTTCTTTAGTATCTTCACATTTCTTTGAATGGAGACCAGTATTAACAGCATCAGGAAGTAGGATGTCCTTATCACTTGAACTAAAAGGCACAGGTAAGAATTTGTTATAGCATGAAAAAGTATTAAATTATTTTTATTACTAGGGCCTAAAAATCAATTTTGAACCACTTGGATTTGGCCAGTAACATTTAATCTCTACTGGTTAAAATAAAACTTCCAGATGTCTGGTACAAGTAAATATTTTACATCTGGTACAAGTAAATATTTTAACTTTTTCCAATATTAGAAATCCTAGTGGTTGCCTTACAGATTGAGATTATTTGTGATATATGGCAGAATATCTATGCAGGTGTAAAGCCTATGTCTAATCTTTTCTCCATTATTTCTCAGTGGTTGTCGCCAGGCATTAAAGTCTTCTCCACCATCCCAAGACTGCCTCCTTAATATATGTGAAAGAATCTTGACTTGGGACATAAAACACTATTTCTCCACTCCATTCCAGCCTAATATGATATACATTTAGTTCTATAAAATTTATCATGTTGTACCAAATTTCAGTGCATGTAAGTCTTAATCAGTAAAACCAGAAAACAGAATGGTAAAGTCATTGATTGATTTAGTGATCTTGACCTAATTAACAAATAAACTGAGGTTTGTTTGTAAGAAGCAAGAGTCAGAAGGTTGTTGACCAATGTACACTAACGTAACTACCAACAATATTGACTGTAGTGTAAGATTTTGTTTTCTCATTTTATATTCAGAACTGGTATATTTGATGTTTAAAGATAAGATTCTTGTATTTAGAGTTTATCTGTCATATAATTTAAGGATCAGAATGTAAAGTACCTGCTGGTGTTATAGATGTTCAATTAGAATTATTCCCCAAGCCAAATCAGACATTAGGACAAGATGTGCTTACTGCACAGTTTAACCTAGAACGAAGTAGACAAGCTGAGCGAGAACGTCTTTTCCTCGTCTATGCCAAACAGTGGTGGAAAGAATATCTACAAATCAGACCTACACACCAAGATAGACTTGTTAAAATATTTGCTCAGGTAATTTTAGATGAGTACACAATTTTTTTAACTAATTTTTAGATTTTAGTGGGTCTGTGTGGTTATAAATGCTTGGTTAAGACAATATATTGATATCACAATATGGCTTTCAATTTAATTGTTAGCGGTGGAAATTTTGTTGCATATATATTTGTTATACTCTTAATAACACATTTAAATGCTGTCAGTAGTTAAGGCTAGTTTTCGTTGGACTATTGTAAGCAGGTGGTCTTTACAAAAAGTTTTGTGGTGTTTTGGACAGAATTTAATGTATTAAATTTAGAAATATTAACTTGCCTATACTCACTACAGAAAACTTTATAATCTTTTAATTTTACTTCAGCATTTGTGTGATATGCGGGGAAGCTAATCTGGTCTTCTTTTCGTTCTCGTGTCTCATGTTCTTACCTATAAAGCAAATACATTGTATGTACATAGATATAAATTTACATCTTTTGATTTTTTGTATTTTTGTAGGATGAAAATGGTGTAAATAGACCAGTGAGTTCTTTTGTAAAACCTTTACGCAGTGGTCGCTTGCTGGACAGTGCCAGGTATGCAGCTAGATTTGTAAGTTTGATGCATCATGAGAAAGTACAAGGCTTAGGTGGTGGAAGTCGTCCTGAACAGTGGACAAACACACATGCTTTTCTGTGTAGAAATAAAGGGGTAAGTAAAAACGACAATTACTAAACAAACTACAGTTACAAATTATTTGGAGCACTTTTCTAGTTTGTTCTAAAACAGAATTAAATAACAGTTTAATTGGTGGGGACATTGTTATTATGAAAAGGAAAAGGAAATCTTGATATGGTTTTTGCTTTTTTATATGCAATGAAAAACATGATCTAATTTTTTTCTTGAAATCATTTGATTTTTTTTCTATCAATCTCCACCTATTGCTACATTATCAGTTTTAATAGGTTTATAGTAATTACACATATTTTAATGAAAAATGCCAAGAAAAATAGGATTTATTCATTGTCATTAATCAGGCTTCAAAATGAAACCTGCATTGCAAATGAAATATGTTCATAACTTACAAGTTCAGTAAAAAAAAAATCTATAGATATTAAAACACATCACATTTCTGGCATCAGTGCCTGAAAAGTTTTTTTTCCTTAAGAGTGAATTGCATTTTGAGCCAGCTTCCTGTAAAAAGGCCTTTGTGTAATGACTTAACCATTTTTATTGCAGGATTGTGAAGACCATGCCATTCTCTTGTGCAGTCTCTTGTTAGGTTTTGGTTTAGATGCTTATGTATGTGTAGGTACTAAGAATAAAGGTGCTGTTCCATGCCTGGGTCATGACCATATCTGTTGATGGGATAGTTACATTCTGGGAAAGTTTGAATGGACATAGGTAATATATGCAAGGATAAAAATGAATTTTGTGAAATTGTTTGAACAGAATAAAGAAGGTAAAATGGCACATTATTTTGAATCATTTATGGCAAAAGGCCATCAACATTGGGATAATGTCAGTAAATTTGGCATGCCAGCAGGTGTAACTAACATTGAGAAATAACCTGAACTTATTTTGTCTTTCATTCAATAAAATTATTGTTAATTTATCAAGTTTAATTATATAAATTTAAATTGTCTAAATATTTCAGGTATATACATGAACCAATAGATCCAGATGCTCCACCAATGGATAAACGACATCGTCCAAAACACTGCTTACAGAACTGTGGGATGTGTCTTTAATCACCAATCATTCTATGCCAATAGTCAGGTGAGTTGTGTATATTTATCAGTTTTTAAAAGTTTCTCAAAAATTCTGAACATTTACTATCTTTTTGCCTAGCCATTCTAATTTAGTCAAAATACAAAGTAAGGTTATTTTTTTGTAAAATTCAATAATAACCTATATAAAAATTTGTATCATTAAATAACTTTGGCGTAAAATTAATGAGCTTCAGTCTTATCTAGACCCAGTAAACTATAATGCTTAATGCTTCTAAAAATATTAAATGATAGTATCATAATTTTATTACCTAAAAAGGGAGTTTTTAGATATGAAAAACATATTGTCATAGTAAAAGAAACTTAATTAATGTAATATTCTAGTATATTTTCTGTTTTTATTGGCTTTATGTCACAGAGAGTACAAGATTCCCTGTTGAATTATTTATGGTGTAAAAGCATCAATGTACTTAAACGAGCCTTCTTATCTAATCTATACAGACAAAACAAAAACACCTTATTAATCCAGTCAGCTGCCCCTTGGAGAAAGCAAGTGCTATCATGCTATGACAGATCTGTCACGGAGAAATCTGTCAAGACTTAAAATCCCTTGATATAGAAACCAAACGTCAGAAAAAAGGGATCAGACAAAAATTATAAAAATAATTTTGATATTTGTGTACTTAAAAGAACAATATTTAACCTATTAAGAGAGATTTATTAATCTTTGTGTTATATGTGTAATTAAGCCAACTAAGCATGTGTATAATCATTACTTATAATTATTTGTAGCCATCAGACTCTGTAGAAGTTTGTCAATTTAATCTCACAAATGAAGCAAAATGGAAGTCGATGTCTCAAGATGCAGTAATGTCTGTATGTGGACCTGGTTCTAGTCCTCTATGGCCTACAATGCCTCCCTTATGTGCCTCTGTATTAGATGCAGCATTAGTCAGTAACGATTTAGAACAACAACTCCGTATTCTGACATTTGAACATAGAAGGGTAAGAATAAACAGATTTATGTATTGTTTTTGTTTGAATTAGACATCACAGGTACGGACTGTGTGATATTATGATTTGGAGTTGCAAAACAGTTGTCGGAGTATGCGTATGCAGTGATATTTACAAGTTTCTGGTTTTACTCCGCTTAATCATCCTATTAGGTAAAGGCAAGAACATTATTGCATAATCACATGTAGTGTATACCAGTATTGCATCTTTTGCTAAAGAAAAATTTTAGTGATAGAATCCGAAGTGAATTGAGAACTGTTTCAATTAGTTGCTTTTAGTTGATTTAAACATGTTTATGACTTCTACTTGCCATCAGTAAATAATAGTTTTGTGTGGAAATCTTTAACAATATGCAGAAAATTTTAAATTTGAGTTTTATCTTGACTTATTATAGGACCTTGGATTGACTACAGCCTGGGATGATCAGCTAAGTTACTTATTAACCCCTGCTCTATCAGCTTACGAAATGGAAAGGGTGACAGGTATGGAGAGGAGTTTTATAGCTTATGAGAGAGTAAAGTTAGGCAAATGGTCAATTTGTGTGTAAAATTTAATTTTTAGTCAACTATTCTACAAGTATGCAATAATGTGAAAATTAAGTTTAAAATCAACCAGTTACACTCTAGACTATCTGAGTTTAAAATATTATAATTGTCAAGGCATCTTTAACTGTAATATTGTACATGTAGTCACTTGTTGCAGTTTTCTTATATGGCTGAAAAAGATCAAAACATACAAATATATCACAAATAAATTCTCATCAAAACAAGTGCAACATGTCATGTTCAGTCGAGGTCCTGTCCATGGAAATATTTCAATTGAGAAATTCCAGGGAATTCACTGGAATTATATGAGTTATATAAGTTTATATGGGAAAATGTCAGTTAATGTGATCCCATACCCAATGGAAATATTTGTTTGGCTCATATTTTATGATGTATTGTCTCATGGCACACTAGCAAATCCAGTTGTTTCTTTGAAGTGATAAAAAAAAAATGCAGACAATGGTTTGTGGTTCGACTGATTTCAGAGTTTTGTTTAAAATTTGCATATGTTTATTTATCACATTATTTTTATAGGTGTAACAGCAGGAAATGAAGAGTTTCAGGATTCAATAAAACAGTCTGTACCAGACTGGACATACATTTAAAGGTTATCCCATTCAGTTCTCACATAGAAATGCTCGCCGGGCATTTGCTACTTGTTTAAAGTAAGTATGATTTAATGCCAATAGACAATCAAACTTGACTGTGATTTAAAAAAAAACCTCAGACACCTCCCCCTTTTTTTCCATTTCTAATGCATAGCACTTGATTATCCTCCTTGTGGTGCCTGATTATCCTCCTTGTGGTGCCAGATTATCCACCTTGTGGTGCCTGATTATCTTCCTTGTAGTAAGAGGCCTTGGGGGTTAAACATACAAGTACTTGCTTACAATTCTGTGAATCTCTTACCACCTAAGACAAAGTAACCCTCTGCCTTTATACATATGAGAAAGTTTACTTGTTTAAGTGTGGTGGTTTTCATTAGATGCTCCAGTTTCCCCCACAATTCTAGATCTGACTACCTAGTTATAAAGAATGTCACTGGAGTGTAACACATATTACTTCAGTTCACACTTTTTGGCAAACATAAACAGTTTACCAAACTAACAATAATAATTTTCTAAATGAAAGAACAGAAAATTACAAGTGTGTTTGCTATTTGAAAAATAAAAAGTTACAATAAAAAGATGTAATTTTGATTTGTTGATTGATTGATGAGATGTAATTTAATTAATTGATAGCATAAATAACTAGATGAAACAGTAAGTTTGAATATATGTGATATTTTACTTTTTATATGTGGAGTAATTTAATGAACATACCGGTACTCTATAAACATTAACTTTTATAAACCAGGTTACTATATATATAGTTAAAATGTTTAATATATATGATTTAATTGTATTAATTTATGAATGATATAAAATAATCTGTAGTTTTAAGAATCTGTAGGAGGTTGATTATCTGTAAAAGTAATTTTAATTAAGAATCTGTATGAGGTTATCTATGGGTTATTCAGATGTGTCACTCATCATCGAATTAAAGAATGAAACTGATTAGCCTTGTGCTGTTTTGCAAATCATGAATCCTTTACCGCTACACTAAATTAACTTGTAAACCAAAACCATGAGTAAACACCTGTCTAAAGTGAACTTATATAAATTATGTTTATGATAAATTTACCTGTATAAACCGATTATCTATCACTAAACCAAATCTTCCTTCAAGAAGGCACTGGGGTTAAACAAGGTCTGTAGTATTATAGTGTATAAATAAATACAAGTAAGTTATTTTTGTATGTTTTATTGAAAATTTGTTTTAATGTTACAGATCACCTGTCTGTGAAGAAATTATCAACTGTAAAGGGGATCATGTACGACTAGCAGTGAGAGTACGAGTTTATCCTTATCCAGAGTCTGCCTGTGCCACATGGATTATGTTTGCAAGTAAATACAAACCTGTATTGTAAAAATGTATATAGGTATGTGTGATTGTGGATGGATTTGTGTGAAACAATATGGAAACCAAAAAGTTATTGCTGTGACATTTATGTGTAAGTGTCCACATGAGTGATAAATAATATGGTTGATGTAAAACAATATTTAAATTTGTTTGGTTGTTGAGTCACATTTTCAAATGCAGACTTGATCAAAGCTTATGGATTTGAATTCTACCTTGGTTGCATGGTTTGCCCTAGAAAAATAATTGCATATTGCTCCAGTCCACCTAACTGCCAAATACATGTAAATGATGATGTCATCTTTAAGTGCATGTTTTGACCTTAGTCCCTTCAGGTTACAGACACTGGGTTAGGTACTGGCCTGGTGAGCCACAGGATTGTGAGTACATGTTGTTTGTAAACATGTTTGAGTAATAGTATGACTGTATGTGAAAGGTTTAGTTGGATAAGTAAGTATAAATTTAAAGTTTTTAAAAATATATCAATTTAAAATTTATGTCTCATCCAAGATAAAAAAAAAATAGTTATTAGCTGTTGTGTGAAATAGAAACTTTACTCCCTGACAGTCCCTTCATGGGTTTGTTCAGTTAAAAAAATTGTTTTGTAATTATTGATTTTTGCCCAAAAAACTAAATTAATTGAGAAAGGGATAGCCAATTGCCAGAGTTGTGTCCTATGCTCACCTTTCCTATTGGGAGATAAAATTTGACAAATTTACTGAACATTCATATATCACAACAATAAGATACATGCACCGGTACTGTCACTTAACTGAAATATCTAGGATTTGTTAAAGCTTATTCTTGACAAAACATTAAGATTCCTCCATTTCATACAACAGGTGTTAATAGATTTAATTAATATTTGTGCATATGTTTATATAGTACTAAGGAACAGAACATTATGTTCATTTATGTTTGGTTAAATGGATTTTTAATAGATTACAAGAACATGGACAAAATTTGGTTTTTGAGTAGACATAGAGAGTAGACATGGAAATGATAGCTGATTTTATATCATGAATAGTGAGTCCCATCCCAGCCAAATTAACACATTTTGATTATGTTTATTTAGCCCATTTCCAGAACCAAATCACTTCCTGTTTTTTATTAATCATCATTTTGTATTTGTTATAGTTATACATGTATATGTCTCTGTTTTGAAACATATGATTATATTTTTGTTTATGGCATGTTAAAATGGCACTTAAAAATATTATATGTAATATGGAATCTGATTGTGTTTAGTTTAGAATGGTGTTTCAATTTAAGGTTAGTGATTGGTTAAATCTTCCAAGATATTATCTAGTATAAAACTTGAAATTCAGATACAAATCAAATGACTCCGTGAAATTAGGTTTACACCCCTGACATTTTAATTATGCTTCTACTAAGACATACAATACTTTATTGATGATAAATGAGTTTATGTACATACATTCCAGCATTTTTACACATTTGTTAAGTATTTCAGACCCTTCATAGCAAACAGAATGTTGTATATTTTCTTTGACCTAATCAGAAAATAAATAATAAGTTTACCGTAGATAGTAATTTCCTTGGCATTTAGTATTTACATTTCCATGTAAATCTAATTAATACATGTATTCTTGAAAGTTTTATTTGGTCTATATGAAAAATAAAAAATAAAATCTCCCACATTATACAGTTGATTTTGATGAGTTTTATCAGCTAACCCAATCTAATTGATCACCATACTAGATGTAAAGTTTCTATATATATAAGGCTATCTGTGTTAGTTAATTGATATGCTCAATAAAATAACAAGTGCTTGTAGTGCTACTGTATCATGTGTGATACTAGTCTCATTTAGACTATATATTGTATATTTTCTTATTTACAGAGATACTTGTGATTAAGTGCCAGTTTTATGTTTAGATTTTTAATTTTAAGCTCGTCTGCACAAAGTGTAAAAGAGCTATAGGTATACCCCCAAAATCTACTTAAGCATCCAGTGTTAGTTTATTTAGCAAACATTATAAAAGAATGCATCCATACAAACAAACGTTTGCCCACCTCTGATTAACTTGTCTAATTTTACAAGTATAGAAGACCTTATGTCAAACACAAACATAACTGTCAGTTTTACCCTAAACATCAGATGTTAAAGTTATCATGATAGACTGACTTTGAAAGCTACTAACGCTGTTCCTGTGACAGTGTTTGTTATCATGAAAGCTATTAACGCTGTTCCTGTGACAGTGTTTGTTATCATGATAGACTGACTATGTAAGCTAGTTACACTGTGTGTGTGACAGTGTTTGTTATCATGATAGACTGACTATGTAAGCTAGTTACACTGTGTGTGTACAGTGTTTGTTCTCATGATAGACTGACTATGTAAGCTAGTTACACTGTGTGTGTGACAGTGTTTGTTACTCATGATAGACTGACTATGTAAGCTAGTTACACTGTGTGTGTGACAGTGTTTGTTATCATGATAGACTGACTATGTAAGCTAGTTACACTGTGTGTGTGACAGTGTTTGTAATCATGATAGACTGACTATGTAAGCTAGTTACACCGTGTGTGACAGTGTTGGTTATCATGATAGACTGACTATGTAAGCTAGTTACACCATGTGGTGTGACAGTGTTTGTAATCATGATAGACTGACTATAGTAAGCTAGTTACACCGTGTGTGTGACAGTGTTTGTAATCATGATAGACTGACTATGTAAGCTAGTTACACAGTGTGTGTGACAGTGTTTGTAATCATGATAGACTGACTATATAAGCTAGTTACACTGTGTGTGTGACAGTGTTTGTAATCATGATAGACTGACTATATAAGTAAGTTACACTGTGTGTGTGACAGTGTTTGTTATCATGATAGACTGACTATGTAAGTAAGTTACACTGTGTGTGTGACAGTGTTTGTTCTCATGATAGACTGACTATGTAAGCTAGTTACACTGTGTGTGTGACAGTGTTTGTAATCATGATAGACTGACTATGTAAGCTAGTTACACTGTGTGTGTGACAGTGTTTGTAATCATGATAGACTGACTATATAAGCTAGTTACACTGTGTGTGTGACAGTGTTTGTAATCATGATAGACTGACTATGTAAGCTAGTTACACTGTGTGTGTGACAGTGTTTGTAATCATGATAGACTGACTATATAAGCTAGTTACACTGTGTGTGTGACAGTGTTTGTAATCATGATAGACTGACTATATAAGTAAGTTACACTGTGTGTGTGACAGTGTTTGTTCTCATGATAGACTGACTATATAAGCTAGTTACACTGTGTGTGTGAGACAGTATTTGTTGTGTTTGGTCTCCTGACATCAAATATAGGTTTATTTTAGAAGAATCAGTATCCAGATTGATAAATTGTCATTAATACTATACTTGTTTTTGCATTTGTTCAAGTCAGTAATTTCCCCATAATAATATTTAATATATACCCAATTATTTTTACAGAAGTTTTGCATACTCAGTAGGGAAAATTATATGATCTATTTAGTGGTATGTAAATGTATCTTCTTTGAAATTTCACCTTTAATAGTGTGTGTGTGTGTGTGTGTGTGTGTGTGTGTGTGTGTGTGAATATTTCAGAGAAGATAAATTATAAAGTGTGTTACTTCTGATATATGATATAATATAAGTGTATGTCCATTTGTTATAACTTTGATACATTTTTATTATTCTGTTCTTATAAAGATAGTTGTACATGCATTATGTTTGTTTATATGATAATTCAGAATAAAAATTTTATACTTGCATCTGTCATGTTATTGTTTTTTATCTAAAATACATTTTACAGCAAATTTAAAATGTATGGGGAATTATGTTTTCTGTTAGTTTTAATCATCATTAGACCAAACTTTCTCATCCATACCACATACATGTCTGTTGTTTGAATTGAGGCCTGTTACAAAAGATGTGCGGGAAATCGTTTCAATTTTATGATTCTTGATCACTAGGGTCGTTTGTGTTCCCACTTAGTAGATGATAACTCTTATAATGATAAGATTTGGATATAGCCTAGACAGCCAAAGGCTCAAGATGACCTTTTGTGGTTGTGTACTTAATTGATCGACTTCTCATCAACTTTAACCTCTCTAGATCCAGTGAGTCAATGATAGTGGATCTTGACATGAATGTTTTTTTGGCAAAGGCCTTTCATGTTTATGAAACTTGTTGATCTTGACCCACATTCAAAGCAATAATATCTTTTTGTAATGAATTAAAAGGGAATAAAAGCTTAACACTTCTTATATAGCATTAAAACATGAAGTTCTACCAAGTTTGCGTGCCACTGCGGTAGCTCGGTTGGTAGAGTGCTCGCTCTGTAGATGGAAGGTCGTGGATTCGAACCAAGACTTGAAAGTGGGTAGTGACTGTTCTTTTGCCAAGCACTCGGCATTACGAAATGAAAGTCACGATTCTTTCGGATGGGAAATTAAAATAAACATGGTCCCATGTCATGGCAGGCATGGCACGATAAAGAGCCCTGTTGTATAATGCCATCAGTGCAACACACAAGCAAAATTTCTGCACTTTCGTTTATAGCTGGCGACGTCTCGATATAAGTGAAATATTCTTGACTGGGACGTTAAACACTATCACTCAACTCAACTCAACTCTACCAAGTTTGCAAAGTTGATTTACCTATATTCAAGGTCACTTTAACCTTTATCTTCTTGTCATAATCAAAAAGGCTTGGATGCTTTAAACCTCTTACATGTTTATATATTATCAGTATGAAGCTCTATCAACTTGTTGAAACTAGCTGACCTACACTTAAGTTCACAGTACCTGATAGTATGGTGGTTAGATTTTAAGTATGGTATCTTCTTTTCATGAAACAAAAAGCCTTTTGATTTGAAGCTTCAAACATAGCTACAGTGTGTGAAAAAGGTTTACATGGCCTAAATTAAAGACCACAGTGACTTTAACTTGTAAAATGTTTACACATATTTTCATAAACCAAAATGTCTAGAAGCCTGAAATTTTATATATAACAGCCTCGGAGCATAAAACTTTACAAGGTTTGTGAAATAAGTTGAACATGGCCTAGGTTCAATATTACAGATGTCTAAGGTAAGAAAATCTTACATCTTTTTGTTCTGAACTGAAAGGCTTAGGAAGTTGAAAGTCAGAAACTTATATATAGCATCTGGGCATAAAGCAGTACAGAGTCTTAAAAACTGACCTTGAATGGAAACTGAATACAAAGCATCAGTGAATATAGCCATATCAATTTAGTTTACTGTGACTTTCAAATAGCTGTCAAGGGTGATAGAAAGCAAAGAATGAGGAGGAAGGTGAACCCCCAATAGGGGAGTCTTGGAATGCTCCCTGGAAAAAATTGTACTGTAATTCAAAGTCAGAATATGCAAGTTCCTACATTCTGAATACAAAACTGAACATTTCAAACCTCAGAACATGATCAAATACAAATTTTTGAATCTTTATCCTAATGACAAGATACCGCATTGCAGTTGGGTTGAAACTTATGAAAACTTGTGTGCTATTTTCAATTCTTTCCATACATAACATTTTTTATAAAAAATGTGCCAATAAGGCTACATATGTATTGCTTTTTAACATAGAACTAAATATATATATATACATATGTCTTACCAAACAATTGTACAATTCTGTTAAAATCTAAAGGTATTCTTTGTTGTATCTCCATGTGACTTTTTCAGCTCTCAAGATAAGACTAGTAGAGGGTTCAAATAGTGTGAGATAAAATAAAAGTTAAATAGTTTGAATAATAATGCATTAGTAGTTAATAATTTGTATAAAATTTCAAAAAAATACTGAAAAGGGTATTTTACAAACAAATGTGATGTGCATTTGAGCGTGATTTCATATCAAAATGTGTAACTCTCACACACAATGTGCGAAACTCGACAGGTATGCTTTCATTCAAGGTCATAGTGGATTTTAAAAAGTTCCACCCTAGAACAACTTCTTTTCATGAACTGAAATACCCAGAGAGTTTAATCTCATGTGACCATTAAGGCCCAATGGGTTATGTTCTTAAAATATCTTGGTTAATTTCAATGTAATACAAAAACTGCACATAATTAACAAAATGCAATCTGATTGGTCAATCGTTTCCTGGTGTTAATTTTTACAAAATTGATTGCATTTGGATGATACTGAGACAGTATGTTAATTCTGAAAAAAAATTGAAATATCTTAGGTAAAGTTTGACAAAAGCTGTGCATAACTTATATGCATAGATAGCCTGCAATTTGATTAGTGATGCATTGGTTCTGGGCGAGAACCTGTGCGAAACTTCCTAGGACAAATAGGCATAGGGAAAAACAACCCTGATATCTTTTAAGACTATAAAAGAAAGCTTTCAATTTCTTATTTCTTATGGTTAAGAAATTGAGATTGGTGGTGAACCCAACCCTGGCATCAGCCCTGCCCTAAGTTAGTTAAGTCTGGGCTAATAAAAAAAAATTAAAAAAATGAGATTAAACTGATTAACTTGATTGTGTGACTTTTTTCAGAACCGTTTTAGCCCAGAAAATTTATTAAAAAATGGTACATTCTAATGGGTAATTTTTTTCACAATAAATGGATTAACAACTTCAGGAAATGTTTGTAAGAATGGTACATTTTGGTAAGTAAGAGAAAGGAAAGGTACGTGTAATCCGAAGAAGGTACCCGGCTTTCTTAAGTTTAATACTACATTATGTAGTTTTGAGCATATAATATATTGGGGAAACCTGTTATGGGTTTTCCCATTACTAAAAATAGATACTATTACAAGCCATAGCCATGAGCGTTGACTGAGTGTGCGCTTGTATGCACGATCCTGTGGATTAATTTATGTACATATGAATCGGTCGTAAAGTTACTTGTAAATGGAAGATTGCTGAATCAGAGATTGGTAAGATTCCTGTTCATGTTTGATCTGGCCTAGGCTGCCCCAGGGCCTGAAATCGAATGCCCATGGATACGTCATCATACATTATTTTATCGGAGTGGCTATTGCCAAGTACTTGGTTATAGTCAAAACACTATTGTTCTAGTAGTTACAGGCTGTATATCATTTTAAGGCGATTAAAAATTATAAAGTAACTAATTTTCACACCTCTGTAAACAACCAAACCAAATTCTCTCTTCAAGAAAGATGACAATGGAAGTACTTAAAATAACAGTCAACTATGAGAAGGGCTATCTAAAAGAAAATAACTTGCTAATTTAACTAACATGAAGTAAAGTATAGTTCAAATGACTTCATGTTCATGTAGATTGTTTATTCCTTTACAGTTTATTGACAACAGCAAGCATAATGCATTTTGTTCGTTGTGATATATATAAATAAACATTGATTATTGTTTGATTGAATGCAGTTTTACATTCCAGTCAAGAATATTTCTTTTTTATTAAAATGTTACAGTTATAGTTGATGTGACAGAAATTTTAAAAAGAATTCCTTCTGTAGCTTCCACTAAAATTTCAATTTTTACTGAATTGGACTATAATTCTCAAAACTAGGCAAATTTGTACATTTCTGTGAAATATGTAATTTTGAAAAATTTTCATAGAATTTAAAGAATGAGGGGTACAAAAGGAAGTCTTACTGACATGCCATGTTTACCAAGACATCAGTTTTAAAAGTTTCATCCTAAGGATATGTGACTTACATTTCTGAATGATGAATACATGACAGTCACTACCTATTTTCAAATCTTTGTCAAACACAGCAAATGTTATATCCCTCCCACACCCATTACAATACAAACGAAGATAATGAGTGAAGATAAAGCATAATTATTATTATTGTGTCATAAATAAATAAAGCATTTTTGTACATTTAAATTATTTGGGAAGTTCAGTTTCAATTACTGTTTTTGCTCTTATGTATAATAATGTTATTTTTCAGATTTAAAAATTTAAAAGTAGAAGATGGAAGCAGATGTTCATTACCTTCCTACAAAAGAAAAAAATAATTTTGTCAGATTAATAGCTTTACTGACAGACATATGTACTGATGTTTTCCGGGATTTATTTGATAAACGGGTTCCACCAGCAAATTTAGCGTCTACTCTTAGCTATAAAAAGCCAGCGCTAATTTCCTTGAAAATATTAAACTATGAACAGAGACAATTGCTTTATCCACAGCCAAGTGGTACCCCATTTACCGGCTCAAGTAGAGATATGGACATATCACTTCTATACTCACTTTTACGGAGTATTGGCTGTATTCCTGACCATATCAGTGGATGGGGGAAACCTCCAACAAATGGAGATAATTCTCTAGCTGCAAATATAGAGTGGATAAGAATTCAAAGAAATGAGATACAAGGTCATGTGAAAAAAGGTTTTGTCAGTGATATTGAGTTTGAAAAATGTTGGAAAATTATATATGATGCTGTTAAATCTATTGAAATTAATGTTCTTGGAGGTGGAACAAAATATCAGCATTCCATGGATATGATGTACTCAACAGATTTTAATCCTGAGATGGAAAAATTTTATCTTGATGAAATCAAAAAGTCACATGACAGAGAAACACAGAATCGAGAACTCATTAAAGAAGTTAATAGTAAGTTCATGTATATCACAATAATAAATTATAAATATATAAAGGCAACATGTAAAGGAAAATGCCAGGTATGTTCAGTTAAGATAGATATTTACATTACAATATGGCAAGTACCTGTGCTCTATTACATGGATTGACCTGTGACCTTTACATGGATTGACTGTGACCTGCTGTTACAGAAATTGTTGACTGATATATGGCAAAGTTCAAGTTATAGATAAGTGATGTAAATGAATGTTCTACCAAAAGAGCCACCCAGACTGCTTTCTCATCTCATTATAGTTCCCAAAATGTTAGAAAATTCCTTGTCTGATAAATAAAAACAAAGTTCAGCTTATGATGAAAATTAAGACTAAAATTTCAGGGTTTGACAAACTCTAGAACTTGGGACCCATTCTCACAGTAGGTCATTGCTCTACTGTCTGAGCTTCCAGACTGCTACACTTTCTCCTAAATTGTTTAAAAACTCTTCCAATGGATTTTGATACAGTTTTGATTGCAAGATTTGAATTTTCAAGGATTATACCTACCAGCTTGCAGTCTGCAATATGATGGTGGAAGAATGCAGACCTGGAACCCCTAGGATCAGGTCTGACCTCATGCACAACCAGTGTAATAAATGAGCCACCAAAACTACTACAGATCTATCAGAATGTCAAGGTACTAACTATCTGTTACTATGGTAACAGGTTGCAGTTATGACAATGCATTTCAGTTCATATAATGTACAATGAATATATGTATTTGCTCTTGATAATTTTCAGTTTGTTTTAAAAATGTATGCTCATTGGATTAAATATCTAAAAATATTACTAGTTCAGCTGTAACATAGAATTTTGCAAGACTGATGATGATTTATAGGCAACTTGTAACAGAACATTTTATCTTAATTTAGGTCAGTTGATTTCCACAAATATGCATGTTGTGAGTATTGAAAGTCGACTATCTGGTGTACAGGTTGATGTAAACAAAATGAGACATGAACAAGGATCCTTAAAACGAACATGGAAAACAGTTATTGGTAAGATTTTTATATAGGGACAGGATTAGTCTAGTAGTAATGTCACTGAGATTCAAAGGCAAAGTTTTAGTTCAATCCCCTTTTGTGTGATTGTAAAATTTTCAAGGATGATTTTACTCTATTTCTTTTCCACAGCTGTAAATGGCTTGCTATTAGACATCTGCTTTTGAATGAAACTTTTCACATGCATTTTGTTTGTCTTGACTTAAGAAAGGTACGAGATTCCTTAAGAGAAGGCCACTTGAGACTGATACAGAGGACTCTTATAACTTAAAAGTGAGCTTACCAACTCTACACAGTAATTCAACTAGGACTTTTTCAAACAGAAAACAGAAAAAAGCAACAACAAAAAATATTTTTCCAAATTTATTGACATGGAGAAAATTCTTGTGTTGGATTGAAATTTAACTATATGACAAATACCATATTTTTGTGAAGACAAGCATGTGGCCGAGTGGTTAAGGTTGTGAACTACTGATTTAATAGTTATTCAAGGGGTAGTATTTTACTCTCAGTTTCTCCATGTCATAAAACTATTATAAGCACCAGCCTGTTGAGGGTATAATCTTTGAAACTAAACTTTACTACAAATATAGAGCTCATTTTAAGAGATATTACGATAGAGTAAATGCTGCTTAAAATAACAATATACTAGTAACAAGGAGAAAATGGTGTCCTAGTAACAAGAGAAAATGGTGTCCTAGTAACAAGGAGAATATGGTGTCCTAGTAACAAGGAGAATATGAAGGAATCAGTTGTTGTTAATTGAGACATGAAAGAAATCAAACCCAAACAGATATAAATAGTTTTATTTTAAATGAAAGAATCCAAATTGTAATTTAATGCTCCATTCAATGAATATTTCACAGGTCCAACAAGTAAAAAAGTGTAATACTGTCAAGACAACATCTGGCCAAGTTGTGAGATCATTTGAGTTAATAGTTTACTAAATGCTCTGAAAACAAGCTGTTATTTTCTGTTCTGTGTTTAGATGAAGCAGACATCTTGGATAAGGCTAAGGACCAGCAAGCAATCCCAAATGTATAGAATTAAATTGTAACTTTTTGTATATGAAAATTTTAATTTGTAGGTAATCAAAAGAAGACAGAAAGACAGATGAAATATGCCAATCACAGTTTTACCGAGATGAAGAATCACCTTAGTAATGAACAACAGAGCATGTTTGAAAATACTCAGAAAACTGTTATTGGTTAGTTAGTATTAACTTCTGTGTGGAATCAAATGGTCAAGTTTATAAGATCAATGATCAACTGATAAGTTCAACCACATTTCTGGCTACATGCTATGCAGTATGTGACACCTTTAGGTATCAAACAAAAAATTCATTGGTGAGAGAGAAATATTATTTTTTTAAAATCTAATTTTAGAATTAATTATTCATTGTTCATTCTATTGTAGAGATCACAGTATAAGACACATATATATATTCATGTCTTTAAATATGTTGCTCATACATTCTTTTAATTTGCAAACAATCTATGATTATTCATCAATTTTCATTCAAAATGAACACCTTTGATCTATTATCAAGTTAAAGTTTTTCATAAGTAGAAATTATTTAATCTAAGCAGAATTGTCCTATAGTTTTGGTATCATCAACCCTTAAAATGATACCAACTTTTGCTTTTAAAATAAATACATGTAGTAAATTTCACAATGGACTTTAGACGATTCATTGGGGACCATGAAAACTACAAACATACACAACTAAAATTTTGATTCATTAAACTGTGTATGAAACATATGTATTTTTAAAATTCTTATTTTTCAGCTGCCATGTCTGACATTAAAAGACAAATTGAAGAAAAAACCAAGGAACTGGCAAAGATGGAAAAATTACTAGTGAAAGTGACAACAGATGATGAGGATATTAATCATGGTATCAAAGGTAATGGTTTTCTTAATATTTTGAATTCGAAAGTGACTAAATTGTAAGAAAAAAATTAAAGACATTGACGTAAAGAATGATGTATACACTAATTACAAATACCATTTACATTGTGAACTTATTGAGTAATGGTGATGGCAATAGTATTTTTTAAAAACATTTTTAAAATTTAAGGAAAAAAAACTAAAATAAAACCACTCTAAGTTGATTTCATTTAATCATCTCTCCACATTAACACTTTTCTTGAGTTTTAATAAATGTTAGACTCAATCTTCTTAATTACGTTAATTACAATGATTTTATAATTGTCTGTTTTTTTATTTTAGATGATTTAGGAGAGGTTAAGAAAAACATAGCAGAATTAAAAGTGGGTATATGTTCCATGGAGAAACAGTACTGTAATATAAGTGTTCAACTCCAGCAGATACAGGGAGACATAGGTTAGTGAATTATCGGTATTCTATCAATAAAACTTAAAACTAGAAACCAAAATTAATTGGTGATGTTAAGCTTGATGTATCCCAAATCTTAGTAAATTTAAACCCTTTTACAGTTTCCCTCATTAGCTCTGCTACCTGGCTTATTTTTACAGCTATTCAAAGTTTGAAATCTTACTTTTACTTCAATTTTCAAAAGTTGTCTCAGTTGATTTAATGGCATTGATAGCTTGAAATTTTACTGAATAAATTATATAACAGCATTTCATTGCCTTGTCAGGTTTTAAACAGAATGTTAATGAAGATGATATAGATCACAGTAAAAAAAACTGTTTCTTCTTATTTCATTACTTTTGTATTAGTTTTGAAGCTTATTTATTTATTCATTTATTTATTTATTTGTTTGTTTGCTTGTTGTTTAATCTATATACAACATATTATTCTTACAGAGCCACCTGAAAATAAAGAACTGAAAAGAATAATTGGTAATTATGATTTTATTACATTATCAATATTTATATACCATAAAGCTACAATGATATCATGTGGAACTTAGACTTATCCAGGATGTCCAAAGTTTTTCTATTTGATACATACGCATGAGTGTATTGTGGTTTTGTATTTATCACATACCCTACCAATCTGAATACAAAGCTTTCTTTCTACTTTAATCTGCTAATAAATTCACAATTAGCTTTTTTATATTGATTTTTAATCTGATTGGAAAAACTGATATCTGACTGGAAAAATGTTTTTAAAAAATGCTAAAAAGTAATAAAAAACAACAGAAAATTGTTTGTTTAAACCTCATTTTAATACTACTATTGTAAACACGATTAAAACTTAAAAAACAAACATTGATTTATCAAAATTTGTTACATCGTACGGTATTCTCCCAACTTGACAAAATTCTCCCAACTGAATGATTACGTCACATAGGAATTCATGATGTAATGTTATTGTTGTTAGAAAAGGGAATTCCCCTAAAAGTAGTTCCCAGCTACTATGGTGATACTGAATGTTGTATCGCTACAGTAAGATTCAACGGGTATGTACTAAAAAAGGAATATAATCTTTTGTTATCTATGTAATTACTTTGTAATTCAGGATTCTACCAATTCTGGATGCATTTTAAAACTGAAAAGAATTTTAAAATCTTTGAATTTTATTTACCAACTGAGATAGTACATATGTTTAATAAATACATGAACTAAAATATATATAAAAACAATGCATGAACATGTTATAAATAAGTTCATTTTTTTCATTTTTTTTGCAGATTTAATTAATAGCCCTTCTTTAGGTCCTTGGTTTATTGATTTATCAGTCTCTCTGTTGTACTCTCTCTCTCTCTCCCCCCCCCCCTCTCTCTCTCTCTCTCTTTTTCTCTCTCTCTTTCTCTCTCTCCCCCCCTCTCTCTCTCTCTCTTCTCTCTCTCTCTCTCTCTCTCTCTCTCTCTCTCTCTCTCTCTCTCTCTCTCTCTCTCTCTCAGTTTGTATCACACTCATAACTAAGTCTATAATCTTTGACTTAATCTCCATATAGTAGCTCATACTTATTATTTATCTTTTTCTTTAATTTGTAGATTACTCAGTTGAAGTTATAAAACAATACAATGAACAGAAAGATATTGTACAAACAGGTGCCATGAGGTTTATGATGGATAGATTGAATGGTGTATCTCAACAATGTGCCCTAATTACTGGTTATGTAGGTCAAGGTAAAAGTACCCTAGCAAAAGAAGGTGTTAGTCGGTTATCTAAACATACTGAAACAACTATGAGGCAACCAGTCATAATTACTCGTCCTGACCAGTGGTCAGCAGTTGCAAGGTCAAAAACACCAATGGTTGTGTTTATTGATGATATTTTTGGCAAAACAAATTTTGACCTTTCAACTTTGACCATTTGGTCACCATTGTTCAATGATATGCAAATTGCGATCTCTAGTGGTAAAGTGATATTGATCATGACAATGAGAAAACATATTTTTGATGATGCCAAATTACACTTGACAGAGTACAATTTGTTCAAGGAACAATATATTGTTGATCTAACCAGTGACAATTTACAATTGACAAGTTTAGAGCGTAGAAATATTCTCATTGCCCATATTCAAAACCCAGAAAGTAAAGCCTTTTTGATTGAAGAAGAAAAAATTGATGATACTGATGACTGTGAAAAGGTTCCTATTTCAATGTCCACTTTAGAAAAGATAGTAAAGAAGAGCACAAAATTAAGTCAAGATTTGGGCTACCCACAATGCTGTCGTATGTTTGTATCCAATAAAACTTATCTTAAACAAGGTGTCTTGTTTTTTGAAAACCCTGTTGAATTTCTCAAATCTTATCTGGACAAGTTATATTCAATAGATAAAATGGCTTATTTCACCCTGTGTTACACACTTTTTTCTGACAATCAGTTGTATCTTGAGGATTTGCATGTAACTCCTGATAAGATCCAGAACAACACCCGTTTTCATGACATTGCACTGATATGTTGTATCCCTCAAAGTTCAATTTGGGATTTGTTAATCGCCGTTCCAGAGAAGGTCAAGGCAATGAATGGTTCATTTTTCAAGTTAAATAAGTTGGAAGGGTACTATGAACTTTCACATAGATCTGTTTCTGATGCTTTGTGTTGGTCTTTTGGTAAATTAAGTAGTAGAAAATTAGTTGAACATTGTCCATTGACATTTTTATGTGAAAATATTCGTACTCGGTATTGTCCACGAGGATCTGAAAACGTGACTCTGGAGATTGTCCCCAGATATTACTATGATTTGGCTAGAAGGATTACAAATGAAATCATCAGTGGAAATGTTTTTCAAGTTGCTAACCATGTTATACTGCAAGATGGGGATTTTGTTAAAGTTTTGGTGGAGTTTTGGAAAGAAATGGGAAATTTTTCAAAGATTCTAGATCAGAAAAACACTTTAAGTAGTGATACTTCTTTGTTTACTTTAATTGCTGTGATCCCTGGTGGGAAATTATTGAAACAGATTGTACACTCTGGGGAACTTGAAAAAATGGAGGATGAAACATCTTGCAGGATGAAATCTGATGCTCTCAAGCAGGTGTGCTCAATAAAAAGCAATTTTGAAGTATATTCTGTCTTTGTGGCTTGGTCAGCACCAGTTTCATCAGCTTGTTTGGTAAATGCTGCTAGTGCAGATAGTTTTGAAATTGTCATTGATCTCCTGAATAGATTTCAGTGGAATCCAGTGGAACTTTCCAAGGCAAGAATAACAGCCATGTTGAAAGGAAATTTGCGTTCATATAAAGTCTTAGTAAATCATGATCCAGGTAGCCTGTGCCTTGAAGATTTGATGACTGCAGTAGAGGAAGGTTTGGAAGACTTTGTTAGTCATTTATTACAGAGCAAAACATGGTCTTCGACACACCTGTCATGGGCTCTAGTGAAAGCTTGTAAAATTGGACACTTCAAAATTTTTAACTTGTTGTCACAATCAGATGCTCCTGTATCTGCAGATTGTCTTGGGTTTGCTGCAGAACATAATGATAACAGAATACTTGGTATTCTGCTGAAGTCTAAACAGTAGCCTGATGGGGAGAAAGGGATAGCCTTTGCAAGAACTGTTTGTAAAAAGGAATCTGACATCACAGATGCTGAAAACCCAGTAACTGAAACATTGATACAGGCTGCCTCTTTATCAGAAATTGCTTTAGGAGAAGCATTTCTTGAAATGGTACGGTTACAAAATTCAACCCAGACTGAAGCCTTTATTGACAAATTTCCATCTGTGATTAGATATGTTGATAGTAGATTAGAATCTCCACTTCATCATGTGATGGATAATTCTGTATCTTTAGAACTTGTTGATCTTTTATTGAGGAAAGGAGTTGACATTCATTTTAAAAATGTTATGCAAAAGACTGCATTGCATTTTGCTGCATCATTTGGACAAATCAATGTGGCAGAAATACTTATCAGTCAGGGTGCTGATGTGAATGTGAAAGATATAAATCTTGAAACTCCTCTGCACTGTGCAGCAAAACTTGGGGAAAAGGAATTTGCCAAAATGTTACTCACTTATGGTGCTGATGTAAATGCTGAGAATGTTTGGCATCAAACTCCATTATGCAAGTTGCAACTTGACTTTTGTTTCCTGGATTTTGCTGTTTTATTGGGGAGTAAAGGGGCAAAAATAAAAGATTATAATGAAGACATCTCAGCAGAAATATTACTTTTCCATTGCCTACATTTGGGAGATCTGGAACTTTTGAAAGAGTTTTTAGAAAATGGAGAAATAGAGCAACAAGATATAAATAAAGCTTTGTTACAGAATTGTCAGAAAGAACATGGTAATTTTGAAATATACAAGTGTCTTCTTGAATTTAAAGGAGTTCCTTCAGCAGGATGTTTAATGGAATCTATATTCAATGAGTATGATGCAATCTCTATAGATTTACTGGATAGGAAATCAGACTGGAGTGAAAAAGAACTGTCCAAAGCATTACAGTTTGCATGTAAAAATGGCAACAAACAGATGTATGAGAAACTGTTAAAATCCGGAGCAGAAGTTGGAATAGAATGTATGCTGGAGGTCAAAGGTCATATGGATATATTATTAGATCTCTTGTCTAGACAACCCTGGTCAGATTATCAGCTGGGTATAGTAATGGCAGATGGAGAATTTCTGGATGAGAATACTGACATGTTTTTTGAAAATATTATAAAAGCTTCCTCATCTGTATCCTCAGTCACTGGGGAGTGTTTATGCGAGTCAGTAAGAAATTCAAATCTTTCTACTGCAGACAAGATGGTGGTAAAATACAATGCCAATATAAATTTTGTAAATGGTGCAAATTCCACACCATTACACATAGCTGCTGAAAGTAGTGAAATTGAAATGGTGGAATATTTGTTAGGGAAAGGGGCAGACACACAAGCTAAGGACAGATGTGGTAGAACACCATTTTTAATGGCCTGTGGTACATCATATTTATCTAATGTTGAAATATTATACAAACATTCAGCAAAAGCCAAAAATATGGTGGACAATTTTGGAAGAGGTGGACTTCATTATGCAGCAAAATCTGGAGGTGTGTTAGTTTTACATTTTCTGTGGATCAATGGCTTTAGTCTTACTTATAAAGATTTAAATGGACAGACACCTTTTCATTTAGCAGCAGAAACCGGAAATATGAATATATTTAAAATGGAATCAATACAGGACATTGATATGAACATAGCAGACAAACAAAATCAAACTCCATTACACCTTGCAGTGTCTGGAGACCATACAGAATTCGCTATACGCTTGCTTTCATTTGGAGCATGCATAAACAAAATGGATTCCAATGACAAATCACCATTTCACCTTGCCTCAGAAAGACTAAAACACAGAATTGTAGAATGGATCTTGGAGAAAGTAAAAGAAGACAGTAAAAATTCTATCAATGACCTGATCTTTTTGGTAGATATGGGATTTGTCAACATCATAAGATCAGTAATAACAACTAAAAACAATGTTTGTTATTTGGGTGAAAGCATTTACAGATCTTTTAATACTGCAATCACATGCAATTTTAAGAGAAACAAGGTCGAAAGCATAGCTTCATCATTTACCAGTGTAGAGAATACTGATCTAGCACCTGGTTGTACAATTAATGTTGGAGAAGTTGAAATAAATCATCACAAGGTAGATTGTAGTTACAATGCTGATATCAGAGTGAATCAAAATACCAATATGGCCGAGAGTAGAAATGAATACTTTCACCTGTTAAAGAATGGTGTGTTATTCCAAGAAAATAAAATTGACACATCATTAAGTCACAGCATTACAGACTCCATTTCCAATCATTGCATTATAGACCAAAGTATAAACATGGCTGAAAGCAGAAATGAATCTTATCTATCATTGCTGAATGGTGAAGGAAGTACAAGTCCTGAATCTCCAGGGGTAAAAAGTGACGTTGAGCCAAATCAGAATACTAGTATGTCAGATTCATATAAATCTTTTCTCAGTGACACTGGTTTGGAACATAGTGCAATTGTACTTAAAAACAAAACTGAACCTGAAGAATCTCTATTTAACAGTGTAGAAAGTTTACAACAAACTTTACATAATAATTTTGAAAACATTGATATAGAAGATAGCATGATCAATTCTATTGAGCACTCACCATTTAATGAAAAACAAATAACAAATATGGAGGAAAGTAAAGACAAATTTTGTATGCACTTCTTAGATGATGGGAAATGTTTATATACAGAAACACCAGAGAACAATAAAGACCATGATTTAGAACAAAGTATGACAAACTCTTTAGAAATTATATCTGGGGAAAATTGTTCTCATCAATCTGAAAATATAAGGTCAAAGAATACACCAGGTTTATCATACAATACCAAACCAACAAGTACAGCTCAACAGGTTAATCAAGATACAGTACAAAACATGTCTGCAGATGATACAGGAGGCATTTTAACTTGTCACTCTTATGCTCAGGAAAATGACCTAGATCATGAAAATAACAAAACAAGTAGGACAAAATATGGAATGACAGAACCAATGTCAACATTGGACAACATTCTTAGAAATCAATCAAGAACACAATATGTCATCACAGAACAAATGTCAACATTGGACAAAATTCTTAAATATCAATCTAGAACACAATGTGCCATCACAGAACCAGTGTCTGCATTGGACAAAGTTTATTCATATGAGTTAACAAATTCAGGGTATTTTCAGACAGATTATGAAAATGAAGAAGTAAATAGGGGTATGCTATATGCATGTCAAACAGGAAATTATGATTTCTATGATATCATGTTGGACCTTGGGGCCAATATTTGTGATGGATGCCTCAGCTTAGCTATTCAGAGTAAATGCACAGATCTTGTAAATGATCTGTTGATACAACGACAAGATTGGAAAGCCGTGGATTTAGAAGCTGCAAAAGAATTTATTATTCAGTCTGGAAATCTGACTTCGTTTGAAAAATTATTTGACAGTGATATACAATTAGATTTTGACTGTTTACTCCTGACATTAGATAATGAAGATATGTTGAAGTTAATGTTAACCAGAAACTGGAGTAAGGAACAGTTGATACCAGCTTTGTTAAAATCTTGGCCACCAGATTCCTCTCCCCTCCATGGGTACAGTTATCTTCTGGATGTAATTATACAACACAGATTGTTGAATGAATGTCTTTTTAGAGCCATTGTTGACGGAAATGAGAACATTGTTAAAGAAATGATAAACTTGAATGTAGGTCTAGAGAATAGATGTAAAGATGGTCAGTTAGCTGTCCACTATGCTCTCAGATATGATCAGGCAAAAATATTGGATATTTTGATTGAAAATGGAGCATTGTTAGAAGTTTTGTGTAATGGCATTCCTATACTTGACTGGGCTATGTCTAATTGCTCATTGCAGATGTTTCAATTTTTAACCAAAAAATTGATAGGTAGTCAGAATGAAAACAAAAAATATGATTCAACATTATTAGCTGCTGTAAAAAGTAGTAACCACAAAGTTGTAAAAATATTAATAGAATCTGGTGTGTCTCTTGATTTTTGTGATAACAAAGGTAGAACATTGATTCATTATGCTGCCCTAGCAGACGACATAACAACTGTAAATTTTCTGCTGAAAAAAGGAGCATTAATAGATGATAGAGATTATGAAGACTGCACTCCTCTCCATTTAGTGGCTCAACAAGGATTGACAGATACCATCAGTTCATTGGTTGTCAGTGGAGCATTTGTAGATGATAAGAATAATTCTGGTAAAACACCACTACACTTAGCTGTGGAGAAAAACCACCTCCCAGCAGTTGTGAAGTTGTTAAGCCTGAATGCTTGTGTGAATTGTATAGATAATGATGGGAAAAATCCATTACACATGGCTGTAGTTAATAATTCTGTTCAAATTTCCAAACTTCTACTTGAACGTAAAGCAGATGTTAATCACAAAGACTGGAACCAGAGAATACCATTACATTATGCTGTGTTAGGTGGTAACCTTCAGTTGGTCAAATTATGTGTAAAATATGGCTTTAACAGAGCTTCTAATAGCGTAGATCAGGAAAACATAAATTGTCTAGATGAACACAAATGGACATCTCTTCATTATGCAGTACAAAATGGAGAAATAGAAATAATGAAAGTTTTATTGAAATATGGTGCTAGTGTAGATATGAAGGATGAAAAAGGTAAAAGACCACTTCACATAGCAATGAAACATAATGATGTCAGTTTTGCTGAATTACTATGTAATCATGGAGCTATTATTGATGTACGTGATGATAATAATGACACCCCACTCCATCTGGCAGTAAAAGAAAACAACATCAGTTGTGTGTCTTACCTTCTGCAAAAGGGAGCAAATGCAATGATTGAGAATAGATTGGGTATAAGGCCTTTAGATCTGGCCAAGAAGGAAAACTCTGATATGCATGATGTTTTCAAAAAACATTTTGGTGATACAGATATCTGCCAAGAAAATGGAGGGAAAAATGAGTGCAATGTTATGTAAAAACCAAGGAATCAAGGGTAGTATAGATTGTCTCATCAAGAAACTAAACTGACATGAATCTCAAGTCAAGCAGTGTGGACACGTGTCACTTGGGAGTTAAAGTCAAGCTCCAGACCACAACTGAAATAAGATTAAGTGCTTATAATTCTCAAGAATTTATGACAGGTCAATATCCTCTGAACCCTAGATAATAGAATTATACAATTTAGAAAAAGGGTTTTGCAAAAAAATTCTCCAAAACGTCCATAACTGCCTACCTAATGGCTACATCTAAAGCATGATATCAGCATAAGATCTCTCTATATTCAGAATAGTCCTTTGCTTTCCTCTTGGTTTTTTTAAACTTTAAGTGTACATGGATTGGAAGAAATGTTGAATGATCCTGAAATTCTAAAAGCACGACCTAGCCATCATAATCCTCTATGTTTTATTTTGTGGATTCTTTGATACAGAGCAGATCTTTGTAGGGGTGTTCATCAGGCCAGAATATTAAAAGTTTTTGTTGAAAACAGTTATGATAGAAACTTGACAGTTTTTTTATCATAGATTTGGTGATTTTCCAGCATTCATGATCATATGGGATTGTTATTTTTATTTTCTGTGGTGTTGTTAAGACTTCCAAATTAGTTGTTCTTTGGAATGCTGGGTCTGCTCCTTATAATTTTAGTGAGAAATTTTATATGCTAACAAATGAAACCTGGCAGGTAAGGTTGCCTGCTCAGTTTCAGATTGATTGAAAATTATTCTTTCATTTGCTGCACTGTTGAATCACATTTCTTGGGTTTAAATGACAGGCATCTGGAGACCTACCTGCATTATGGCTAAGGATTCAGTTTTCACATTTTTCACTATTGACTAAATTTACAAGTTTATTGAAATCAGAATTTTAGTTCCGTTGTATAGATTTCTGCAGTAAAGTATGGTTCTAAGATTCCATTCAAGGACATTTTTTTTCAATTTTCAAAAATCAAGGAGTTTCAAGTATTAAATGGTAACTATACATTTCTATGTCTTGATCAGAATCACTTTCCTTTACGAAAAAAGTATTGAAGATTTTCAGCTTTCAAAAAATAATATGCCAGTAGAATGACATCTTTCTATAAATACTAGTCGAACATATATTGAAGGGAAATTTCTTTTTTAAGAAAAATAAATCTTTGGACATATGCTTTTTTTGTACATGTACTGTTACATTAACATAAAAAAATACAGATTGACTTCCCTCATCATAATTTTACAAGTATAAATTTAGAAAATTGAAAATGTACCAGCAATACATTTTCTTGTTTTTTTTTTTTTTACGTAAAAATTACACGTGTATAAAGGCCGACCATTTGGCACTACAAGTCTTATAGTTATAAAAATTCTGATCATTGTTTGTTTATAAAGCAATGCCATCTTTAAACTGGTCTTTATAGATAGGTGGTTTTTATATAAAGAAAATTGTTACAGTGGATGTTAACTGTATCAAGTTCGATGCTTGTATCAGTTTAAATAGATAGTTGATTCTTAAATGATGGGCAATTATTCAGTTTGTGAATTATTTTTTTAATTACACTTTACATGCAAAGTCATCTGTACAGGTTACCCTAAGTTCAAAGGTCAAAAAACTTAACAAAAGACGTTATGACCAGTGTTGATGATAAAAATGAATGGATACTACCGGTATGCAGAGCTTAGTGACCTTACCGGTAATTTTTGTTTACACTTACTAAAGACAAATTTATATTTTTGATTTTTTGCGTTTATGTTTGTGATTTTTAATTATTCCTTAATCAGGTTGTAATAATTGAATACATTAAAGAGATGTAAAATCTTTATGTGTCTGTCTATAAGATGTAAATGTATATTAGAAATCATGTTGAATCTTAGCATCATTGTTAAATCATTTTCCTTATAGTCTACATCAAGAATCAAGTCATAAAGTATCAACTAGATGTTTATTTTAATTTTTTAAAGTTCCCAATTTTAAAAACATCTCATTTTAACCTATCTGGCCACAATTTGCCACAGTTATTGGGATGGTCAATTATTTGGTTGTTTTTGGGTAGATAGATAGAGAAATAGAAAGGATGGTATGTAGAGAACAGAGTTCTATAAGTGTTTTAGTTGTAAAAGCATGTATCAGTATCTAATATTTTAAAGATTGTAGGATAAGTCTTTTTATACTGCCCTTGTTTCTCTTCCCATTTACATTTTTAGGGGAAATTCATAGTCAAAGTTTTATGCATTTAATCTTTAAAAAATATCATGTTAAATATTTTGCTAAATCCAAATTTATTTATTTTTATGTATTTATAGAATAAATATTTGTATATACATGTATTTATATATAAAAAAGGAAAGTTTCAAACATATCATATTTAAAATTCAATCATAATTATGTGTAATTATAATTTAATTTGAATCTGAAATCCAATATACCAAGTTTTAAAGTTAAATAGAGAGATAACATCAGCTGATCATTATGTACTATAGTTTGTCTATACAGTGGAACCTATTTACACTGAACACCTGTAACTGAAAATTGGGTTTTTTATTCATGCAGGTTTTCATATTAGACAGGTATTCAGTTTAGACAGGTATTCAGATAAGACAGGTATTCAGTTATGACGGGCATTCAATTCAGACAGGTATTCAGTTATGACGGGCATTCAAATTAGAAAGGTATTCAGTTATGACGGGCATTCAATTCAGACAGGTATTCAGTTATGACGGGCATTCAAATTAGAAAGGTATTCAGTTATGACAGGCATTCAATTCAGACAGGTATTCAGTTATGACGGGCATTCAAATTAGACAGGTATTCAGTTATGACGGGCATTCAAATTAGACAGGTATTCAGATTAGACAGGTATTTAGACTAGAAAGGTATTCAGTTTAGAGAGGTATTCAGATAAGACAGGTATTTAGTTTAGAGAGGTATTCAGATTAGACAGGTATTCAGTGTAGACAGGTATTAAGTTATTAAGTATTCACTTTATACGGGTATTTTATTTTCACTGTTAAAATATTGTAGAGGTTTCTTTTGAGTACATATGAACATATGATAAATATATACTGGTTTTTTGTGTTTTTTTTTTTTTTATTATTATTTTTTTATTTATTTATTTTTGTTAATTGGTACTGGTAATTAATGTTATACCTTTTATTACTAGTAGGGTGTTTATTCAACTCTGACATGCCCTTGATACTTTTTACAATTTTATTTGAATTTAACTTTTTTTTTTACAATAGTCTCTACAGTAGTCACTCAGTACATACTACATGTATCTTTATTTATGTACAAATTTATTTATTTATGTTTGCATTATTTTGTTTTATAAAATAATTTCATTGTTTATATTTTACACATATTTAAATCTATTTTCATTATAGTTTATCAGAACTTTATTTACATATTTTTTTTATGAGATTTCATTTTTTCTCAAAATTTGAGGTAAAAATAAGAAATTTTTCCTTTTTGTAAAAGATTGAATGTTAACCATTATGTTGGATAATTTTTGAAAATTTTACCTGTATTTTTTATACTTGCAATCAAAGAGTTGAAGTATATTTGATTTGTATCCTATGTCCATCTATCCATAAAATTGTATCCACTACTACCCCAAAGTCCATACTTTAAATTGACCTGTATATGGGAATGTAAAAGAATGTATAGATGTGTATGCATGATTTTCCTTTGCTGAATGTTACTCTTTAATTATGTTATCTCCCTTGGACTATATATATACCTACTATAAAATCTATTCAAGGGTTGATTTTAATTACCTGTAATTCGTTATGAGAATATTATATATAGATGTACATGTGTGTAATATTGATAAGATAACTTGTTTACTGTTTATTGCTGTTGAAGTAAGGCAAAGTATCCATGTTTGTCCTGTGGACAAATGAAGTTAAAGCTATCTTGATTAACAAGGATATTGGCTGGGACCTGTCGTTATTTTTCTAAAGGCAGTGCAATAAACAGCCAAACTTTCTAAAAGATTGTCCTTTAAAAGAAACCTATTACTGATATTTATTTCATATCTCCATTCCTGATCATTTGGTCAGCTAGTTAAACAAGAGGCCCATGGGCCTTAACGCTCACCTAAGGACATGGCCAACCTGAGGATATATCCAAAATCATTTGCAAAAATACATAAAATATTCTAATATACATGCCATACAAAAAGTTAATAGTTTCCAAGATAATTAACAATTTGAGTCTTTTTATGCATCTATGACCTTGACCTTTAAACGTAGAACCTTGAGCCACATATCAAAATGATTGTCATATCAATACCTACAAAATTCTAGTATATATACCTTTGCAAAAAGTTAATAGTTTTCAAGATAATTAACAATTTGGGTCTTTTTATGCATCTATGACCTTGACATTCAAATGTAAAACCTTGAATCTTATATCAGAATAATCACCATATCAATTCCTACAATATTCTAATATACATGCCATACAAAAAGTTAATAGTTTCCAAGATAATAAACAATTTCAGTCTTTTTATGCACCTATGACCTTGACCTTTGAATGTATGACCTTGAGCCACATATCAAAATGATTGTCATATTAATACCTACAAAATTCTAGTATATATACCTTTGCAAAAAGTTAATAGTTTTCAAGATAATTAACAATTTGGGTCTTTTTATGCATCTATGACCTTGACATTCAAATGTAAAACCTTGAATCTTATATCAGAATGATCACCATATCAATTCCTACAATAATCTAATATACATGCCAATACAAAAAGTTAATAGTTTCCAAGATAATTAACAATTTCAGTCTTTTTATGCACCTATGACCTTGACCTTTGAATGTATGACCTTGAGCCATATATCAAAATGTTCGTCGTGTCAATACCTACAATATTCTATAATACATGCCAATACAAAAAGTTTATAGTTTTCAAGCTAACGCACAATTTTAGTCTTTTTTAGCAAAAAAATAACATTTCAGGGGCAACAACTCCTACATGCATTATCATACAGTTACGAAACTTTGTACCTTTTTACATTTTGTCCTGCTAAACATTTTAACAATGTTTTAATATTATATATCTCTTATAATTTGGAAGAAAAAAGCCTAAAACTGCACAAATTACAGACTAGGTCATGACCTTGAACTTTGACCTTGACCCCATTTTGAAGTTTATTTCAAGAAAAAGTCAAAACTGAAAACCCCATGTCAATATCTATTCATATAGTCAAGTTATAATAATTTGAAGCCATTTTACGAAATTTTCAAAATTAAACGCAAAAACGCGTAACCTAATTTTTTACCAAATTTCACGAAATGAACAATTTATAAGCTTAAGACCCTAGAGAAGCCAAATATCACATCAGATTTTTTCTCCCATCATCGCTTTCAGAGAAGAAGATTTTTTAAGTTTTTTGGAACCATGGGTCACCTTGACCTAGTTTTGGGAGCCATGACAACGTCACGAACAAATCTGAATTGCACTGGCCCATATATGCATCTGACCAAGTTTCATTGAAATCTACTTCATAGTTTTAGAAAAGAAGTTGAAAATGTAAAAGTTTACGCCGCGGACGACGACGACGACGACGACGCCGACGACGACGACAACGCCGACGACGACGACGACGACAGACAAATTTTGATCAGAAAAGCTCACTTGAGCCTTTGGCTCAGGTGAGCTAAAAAGCTTTAATCTCATCACTATTAAATGTGTTTAATATTTTTTTGGTATCAACAGTTTCTGACCAGAATAGATTATCAGTGGGTTATCTTCTTCTGGATGCCTTAATATTTATTTTATCTAAATTTAAAATGCCAAAATTATCAGATAAAAATTTATTTTAAATTGATCGTACTTTTGGAAATAATAAATCTAATTAATTATTTAAACTTTTTTCCAACAAGCTAGATAAATTTATTTCATTCTTAGGTCTTTAGATCTGCCATTTTGGTCTTTATGCTGGTTAACTTTGCCAGAAGACCCTCATAGCCATGTGGTCCTTAGGCCTCTAGATTTGCCATTTTGGTCTTTAGGCTAGTATAACTTTGCCAGGGGACCCTTAGAGTAAAGTAGTCCTTATGTCAGGTAGGTTTTACTTGTTTTGCTCTGTCTATGAACTGATAAGGCGTGACTTTGTTTATTAAGAAATAACTTGTGTTTTTAACAATTTTATTGAGTCAACTCCTAAAAAACGGTGTGCATACTTCATAATGTGTTACACCCTTTGTGTTTAGCCTTGTTACGGTTACGGCATTTATTGGAGTATAACCTGAAAAATGATCCTGTGAATTAATCTAAATTTTGTATTGCAGTATGTATGATACAACTGAATTTAATTTATTTCCATATATTGCTAAATTTAAAGAAAATCTTAGTTAAGAATTGATTGAGACAAGGACCAGGTTATTTAATGTTATATTGTAATTGTTAAGTTAATTTTTTTTAAAATAAATCATTGTTATCATCATTTCAATAGTTAATTATAGTGATTTCTGATGGACAAATCTGCAATGCATAAATATAAAATGAAATCAGGTTGATTAGATGGTTGCCATGTTGTTTAATGCTGCATCAGCAATTTTTTATTTATTTTCTAAGAATGCAATATTATTAATCTCTAAAGAATAATGTAAGAACAAATTAGTATAAACATGAGATGTAAGAGTATGTACAGTATTATGGTGTCTGCCTTCTACTAGCACATACTTAGGAGGTCTTTTTGTTTAAATGCTAAATGACCAAGTCAGTATGCTGCAGAAAAGTGCACTACTTCCAAAATCACATTATCATGGCAACAGTGAACAGTCAATATTCTGTCCCCTTAATGCTCAGTACAAGGCTAGAAATCAGCATCTTAAATATTTAAGTCCTACATATGACCTTGCTGGGGTTTTGTGCATCACTGTATCAGTTGTAGCCATTGGGGCTACACCATGTGATCAATAGTATTTATGGTTTATGTGTAACATTTTTAATAACATTTAAGTTGCAGATGTCAAACATTTTTTATTGAAGGTGTAAATGTTTGCGACATTCCTAATGAAAATAGTAGTTTGGCACAGCCAATGTCATTGGATATTACAGTAAATATTGGTAAACCCAATTAAGAACATGTCAACAGCATAATCCAGAGTCACCATGAGCAGTTATGAGAAAGTGTATTACCAGTAATTTCTAAACACACCACAAACTCATCAGATTAACTAGTTATACAGGAAACATTTGGACCTTATCACTCACCTGATAGCACGATATTAATTTCTCTCACATTATCTCAACCTGAGGAAATTGTTATCAAAATGTGTCTAAATCTGCATTCAAACAAATGGACCCTTTCTAGGATAATGAAGTGAGACAAGGTAATTTGATTGGACTGGATTGGATTGTATTGCATTCATGGTGTTTAAGACCACAGTCCAGATTATTTTTACTTTTATTAAGGTGGTCAGTTCTAGGACATAAAGGAAACTGGAGTGCCCAGACACTGACTTTTAGCAAGGGAACTGACAAACTTTCTCACACTGGGATCTACCTAAGCTTGATTCAAACCCAGGCAGTAAAAGGCACTTTGATCTTTAAGTGCATGCTTTAGACCTCTCAGACACCAAGGTCCAACCTAAATACAGAGGCAAATGATGAATTGTGTTACAATCAAGTTAAATCATTTTTATAGTTATTTACTAGCTACAGATAAAGTTGCGGACATTTATTACTTTGCCACATGTTAAAAGATATGGACGGTGAGGTGTTTCGTGCCATGTCTACTCTGACATAGAACATCCTTTTTTGGGGTCCAATCTACAGGATCTTATTACATTTACCTCAGACAATTCTCAAGCAATTTGTGTTTAATCCATAAACCTACACTATCTTGATAACACTAAGATTGTATCGCTAACCATTCCAGTCCATCAGAAAACCACATATGTGAAGAAAATTGTAACTAAATTTTTTTTTACAAATCATTAAAAACTCCCATGTTCATTTTAATCAGTAATGACAAAGTCTTCAATGAGACATCTATATGCACTTTGGCAAAAGTGACAAAATGCCATAATCAGAAATATAAACATAAATAGAGGTCATCAACAAAAATAGATAAATCTTTTCAGTAGTTTTGACATAAGAATAAACAAAACAAAAAAATCCTTGATAATATTTTTCAACATCTTTATTTCAAGTTTCAATACAAATGATGAACAAATGACATATTTTTTTTCACATCAAAATACAAAATGGAATATACCAAAAGCATCTGGACTATGTATGCATTTTGTATGTACAAAGTCAGTGTAATAAAGAACTTATTTTAACCCATATCAAAAAAGCATTACCCTCATCTGAAGGAACAGTACATGTATATATATCTGAAATGTTACGAAACATGAAATTATAATTTTCCCAGTATCAACCAAAGTGTGTGTGTGTGTGTGTGTGTGTGTGTGTGTGTGTGTGTGTATGTGTGTGTTACTTAAATATGATTATAGAATTTTGTTAACATATCACTGGAAGAGAACTGTTTCTTTTAAAAAATTATTTGCACAATGAAACAACAAATATATTTACAGTGAAACCACTAAACTGAACACTGACATTTAACAAACCAGGTATACCCATCTACTGTACAGTGAAACCACTCCAAGCTGAACACTTGACAAACCAGACACCTCCTCTGTCTACTGTACAGTAAAAGCACTCTAAACTGAACACTGACACTTGACAAACCAGACACCTCCTCTGTCTACTGTACAGTAAAAGCACTCTAAACTGAACACTGACACTTGACAAACCAAACACCTCCTCTGACTACTGTACAGTAAAAGCACTCTAAACTGAACACTGACACTTGACAAACCAGGCTCATCTGCCTACTGTACAGTGAAACCACTCCAAGCTGAACACTTGACAAACCAGACACCCCCTCTGTCTACTGTACAGTAAAAGCACTCTAAACTGAACACTGACACTTGACAAACCAGGTTCATCTGCCTACTGTACAGTGAAACCACTCTAAGCTGAACACCGACTGGTGACAAACCAAACACCTCCTCTGTCTACTGTACAGTAAAAGCACTCTAAACTGAACACTGACACTTGACAAACCAGGTTCATCTGCCTACTGTACAGTGAAACCACTCTAAGCTGAACACCGACTGGTGACAAACCAGACACCTCCTCTGTCTACTGTACAGTAAAAGCACTCTAAACTGAACACTGACACTTGACAAACCAGGTTCATCTGCCTACTGTACAGTGAAACCACTCTAAGCTGAACACCGACTGGTGACAAACCAGACACCTCCTCTGTCTACTGTACAGTAAAAGCACTCTTAAACTGAACACTGGCACTTGAAAACCAGGTTCATCTGCCTACTGTACAGTGAAACCATACCAAACTTACCACTGTGTTGACAAACCAGGTATACCTGTCTAATGTACAGTGAAACCACTCTAAGCTGAACACCGACTGATGACAAACCAGACACTCCCTCTGTCTACTGTACTTTGAAAACACACTAAACTGAACATTAATACATGTATTTAACAAACCAGACACCTCTGTCCACTGTACAAAAACAATACTAAAATGAAGATTAACAAACCACATCTTCTCTGTCAACTGTACAGTGAAACCCCTCTCGACTTCAGAATGATACATGCAAACCAACTGTCTCTGCCTACTGTACTCTGAAAGCACTATCAACCAAACATTGGCATTTACAAAACAGACACCTCCTCTGTCAATTGTATGCTAAAACCACTTCAATCTGAACTCTGACACAATTCAGGCACCTCTGTCCAGTTTACCATTTCTTAATTAAATGAACCTATAAACCCAACAACATCTGTTTTAACTGAACAGACAATGTTTTCTTAGTGTTTCCAGTTTGAAGAAGTCTCCATGAATATGAGCTAATGATGATGACCAAGATGTTTAAAACTTGATTATTACATGTCAGGTTTGTTCCTTGTATACTAGTAACCTTCTTTATAATATTTTGTTCAGAAATATCCTTAGTTAACACAGAATTTCATCAAACTGAAGCATATTTATACTGAATAAAAAATATTGCATTGTTAATAATACATTTTTTTCTAGTAAATTAAGCTTTGAATGATTAGACTTTGGTCTTACGAGTGATAAAATGTTTGCTGTAGTTTTTTGACTTGCCTATATACATGATGAGTAAATTCCATGATGAGCATCCTACAGAGAACCGAGTAAGATGAAGATTTCCACGATGGTCTTGTATGCTGTTGGAGAAGTTTCCTCCCCTTTTTCAATATACCTGCCAGGACCCTTCATTGAAATAAAACAAACTGTACTTTTTTTACAAATTTCTTCTAGAGAGAGCCGTTTTTTTTGTGACACTTGATACTGGGAAGTAGTTTCTGCTTTGTGTACAAGATAAATGATTAAAATTTTAGTCTCTCATTCAAACATCAACAACACACAAAAAAAAGAAAACAATCCAAAGAAAGTTTCATCATTTCTATTCAAAATAGTTAAATCAAATACTTTTCAATTAAACTAGATATTATTATTATTATTATTATTATTTAACTTGTCAAAAAGAATTGTATCAAAAATGCCAAAATTGAGCAAAACAATTGTTTTAATTGCTTAATAAGATACTATACAACAATTTCAAGAAATATTTACTGTAAATTTTACAGAAAAGTATTACATCATATGATTTAGATAACAAACTCACAAAACACCTACAAAGTTTGTAGTCAAAGTTAAGGCTTGAAGTTAGAATGAGAAACCCAAAAAATCCAAAAAATCATGTGATCAAATCACATGACACTGGCAATGATTTATAATGTATAACACAATATCATAGGTAAAAAAAAATTAGACTAGAAATCAACAAGATCTCATCATGTGAAAAAAATTACCCCAGAGATAAACTTGCATTGCTGTATGTAGAAAGAATTAATACATTCATTGATCATTATGCTGATTGTAAATCAAACTTATCAATGTCCTACATCTGTGCACTATTTTCATGTACAGATATTTTCATTTGATTTGAAAAGCCAGTATAATAGTGCTTTGAATAACATTTTTCCTGGCTTACTACAAAATAGATTGGAGGAACAAACCAAGGAATTCCCTTTTTATTCTTAATTTATAAAACCTAAATATGAATATTTCTAAGATCAAGAGGAGACAACTCTTAAACTGTAGATCTAAATCTTGCTAAGTAACTTTAAAAGAAAGCAACAATTTATAGACATCATTTCAATACCTCATAACAAAATTTCAAATCTGCACTAAAAATATGTATGTTATTAGACCAGCATTTTATATCATTGTAAATATTATTTAATGTAAATTTTACATTTATATTATGCACAAATAAAAAAAGTCACAGTAACATCATGAGACAAAAAACATTTTAGTTCAGCAACATGTAATTCTAAACAAATCTATTGAATATAAGTCTTCATCTTTTATGGATGACTTTTTAAATTTCATTACAAAGACTCTCCATTTAAATTTTACTGGAAAATGCTTAAAACTCTACTGAAAGTTTTATATTGACTAAAAAAACTTTAACTTCTCGAATAAAATTATTTAGACAGAAAAGCCTAAAAAGCCTAAAATTCTCTACTAAAATTTTAATTTTGATGTAAAAAAAAAGACTTAAAATGCCAATATATGTGTCATTTTGATCATTCCGACAAAAATATATTTTTCAAAAAGTTCACATAAAAATTTGGGGGGGGGGGGGGGGGGGGGGGGGGGGGGGGGGTGTTTAAAAAAAAGTTAAAGATTAAAAATTAGTATAGTATGTTTATGGAAATCACTCAGTTGAAAAATTAAGCCATGTTATTTTCTAATGTGCTTTTGTTATCATTAATTTGTTCTATATATAGATCTATATGAATAAAAAAACTACAAGTATTTCATACTTTTAAAAATCTTATCTGACCTGCAGATATAAATTAAAACATTTATTACAAATATGTGTGTAAATCTTACTGTAACATGTTCCTCTGCTTTAAAAAAAACGTCCCCATTATAAAGTCACCAAACCACAAATACTTAAATGGTACAAATAACTGACAAATATAAGATTCCAACAAAACACTTCATGAATTGTCTTTTTATAGTAAATTACAAAAACTGATTTTTTTTTTCGTTCTGATGAAACACGTGCATGTTTACTATAGAAGATTACATGTGATTATATGATTCTTCTTTGTTTTGTAAGAAATGTTTTTTTTTTTTTTTTTAAAAAAAACTGTTTTACACCAAAATGAGGTGACTGGAAAAAACAAAAAAAAAACAAAACAAAAAAAGAACAACAAAAAAAACAAAAAAAAACAAAAAAAAACAAACAAACAAATAATGAAAATAAATCTGGAACTCATCAAGAGCTAAAAACAAAAAAGAAACATAAAAAAAATACATTTACCATATATCATAAATCTGGTTCTATCCACAACAATATATTGTTTAATTTTTGAATTTTTTTAATTTTAAAACTTAAAAAATCATAACTCTAAATAACATAAATATTTATCATTCTTATACACCTGTGTATTTGGACATACATGACCTTGTTTGTCTGCTGGTCTGTCGGTATATGTTATCATTTTCCTGGTTGCTCCTTAATTAACTCCTAAACTTGAAAATGGGTTTTAAGAACTAAGAAATAAAGTTTGTTATATTTATAAGACATGCAGAGTGCAATACATTGGGATCTAGTTAAAGACTAAGTGAGTTAAAGATCACTGCATACAGAATTTCTGGTGTCATTTCTGTGTCCACAAAACAATTTGAAGGAAATCAATGATTGCCAAAAACATTTGTCAATTTCAGGAGATATGTAAAGCCCAATGCATGGAGTCCAGATCAAAATCACACCTAGTAGAAAACTAAAATTTTAGGGTTTTTGTTAACATTATTATGACTGCTTCAAAATAATATGACAGATCTTATTCATTGCTATAAGGTCACTTGTTAACAAGCATTTTGACTCAAAATCTTGAATATAGTGTTGTGAAAATAACCAGACCTATATTTTAATTAAGTGTATTTGTATTTATTTCCTAAATATGTGCATTGAGAATGCTGTGTAACTAAAATCAATGTTTGTCTTTTTTATAATTTACATTTAAACATTTTTTTTAATATTGCATTTTATGCCAATACACAATTACGCACAAAACAGTACCCTTGAAATACAAAAGTGACCCATTAATAAAGCATCCCATGCAATGTAAATAACTTCAGTCTTAATCACCAAGTGATTTAAGATACTAGGATCAGTTTTTAAATTAAAATTTATGTGTTAAAACTTGTCCTGCATTTACGGGATCATTGGGATTGTGCTTTTCTTGTTTTCAAGAGTGTAAAGTGAGAGATATATTACCCATTGGATGGAATTTCTTTCCATTGCAAGGTTAATCCTTATCACTGTTTTTACATTTTCATTTATAAGCTGAGCAATGTAAAATGAAATGTCTCTTTCAAGCACGTGTCATGCATTCAGGATTTGGTTCAAACTCAAGACCCTTGAATCATATGTCAGTGATGTTAACCATCAAGTCATACCATGCACTGATTATTTTATTTACACTCTTTATTTATCAATTTTACTTAAATCTTTGAAATATAAACCCCATGCCTAAACCCTTTTCACAAATTTTACATTTTCAAAATACTCTGTCACTATACTCTTACCCCTTTGACCATGTAAACTGTAAAAGGTACTTAAGTCAACCATTCCTATCAACACAACAAGAAGTTAAACATAAAAAATATTCCTATCTTAAATCATGCCAGTATAACATTTTAATCCAACAGTTTCAAATAAACATGGCATTAATTAATCTCTACAAAAGTAACATAACAATTGTCTATATAATGGATAACATAAAAACAACATCAAAAACAATGATTAAAGATAACAAATGTCATATATAAATTAGAATAAACAATAAAAAAAGAAAAAAACAGAACTTTCAGATAAAAAATCTAATGACAAAACTTTATCATGAGCAAACTGACATCAAAAGTTTATACAAAAAATTACACTAAAATGAAACTGTCACTGATTGGATACAATACTGACGAATGACAAACAATGTTACATAAAGCTTTCATTAACATGAATATCCAGATCCATTATTATTACAAATTCCACTGAGATGAATTAAAATGGGCAATTGAAAAATGAGGCACAATTTAGGAATTAGATGAGTACATTTTTCAACATCAGCGGCAAATGTCAGACAAATCCGCCATACAATATACATGTACATAGTACAATTATAGCACTATTTTTGATTCTGTATGCAATTCATCAACTAATGTGATAGCAGCAAGCAACATAGACAGAATCAATAAAACAAATGTGCTATAGTTGTTAAAAATGAAATATCAACATATATCTGAATACCTTTGAGGATAAAACAATGAAACAAAGAGAAAGCTTACAATAAACAACACAAACTTGTATACAAAAACATTTATCACACACACACACACACACACACACACACACACACACACACATTGGTCCAATATGGATTTTTCAGCACACAATTTCATTCATTTATTTATCAAATACAAAGTAAGTTATTCAGTCCATTCATCAGCAAAACAATTCCATTTTTATGGCGATTTCTTAAAACACTGATTAAATGTGTGAGGGGAAAATGTTTACAAAATGACAAAAAAAGACATATAATGTATCCCTATTTGTTAATCTGACCTCTTAAAAGTATTGACTTTAATTGAATATTTCTAATTTGACTCATTTAGAAACCAGGGATAATTATAACATTGTTCCAAGATCCAGGTCCAAGATCTGATGACTATCTTTTATCCTCTGATAAACAATATTTTTTATGCTTCTAGTATAAAGAAAGAGTATCTTTTGAAGATGAAGTCACCATTATAACGATAATATGAGGAATAAAGGGTTCACAGGCACAGGACAATTAATATTTCTGTGAAACTGTACCTTATAAAAGGGACCAGCCAAAGACCAACCGACCTGTATAAAACTGAAAGTAACTGGCTACCAGTAAAACAATTTGTGTCCAAACTAAATAATAATATCTACTTGTATACAAAATACAAATTTATCACACAACATGAAGCCAATTTTTTTCACTATCACAAAAATTAACATTGATTAATAAATCATATATCAAATACCAAATTTCTAAAACAATTAAGTGCAGTTTTTTATTAACACTACTAGATGTCTTTTATACAGCTTCAAGGCTAGTCTAGACAATTCCGGGCAGTAGGAGTAGAAAAAGTTTGTATAATGTTTTATTGTTTTAAACAAATGATCAACATTTACCTGTGTTTTTTATCATCCAATAATGAAAGGACAGAAATTCACTTCTGGCAAAATAAGTTATAAAGTGGCTAAGTCACTAAGTTCACTGATTGATTTATTAATTTAAATTTTGAAATTTATTTAAAACTAAGGTTTGTTCCCTCATGCAGCTGGATTTTGATTTATATAATTTGGAACTTTTGATTCAATAATTTTAGACTGTTTGGCTGTTTTTTATCTATCAAACTTTTCGGTCTCAGTGTCACTGATGAGAATGAATTTCCGAAATGTGCACATCTGGCACATCAAAATTCAACTGGTATTTGTGTTATTTATTTACATGTGATAAGATGGATCTGCCATGTCAAGCCTGAAGAAGATTTCCCCACAGAGTCTCTTGTCTTTCAGCTCAACATCAAAGATTTCTCAGAAATTCTCCAGACAAGCAGATCGAGATGTTTTGGCCATGTAGAGTGCAGTACAGGATGGATATCTAGGATCTGTACACTGAATGTCACTGGCCATCAGACCTCACGTAGACCAAAACTGATCTCGGATGATCTAGTGAAACAGGATCGTAAGTCCCTACGAATGGGTGATACAAACCCACTGGATCACTGAGTATGGAAGGGTAGACTTTGTTCTCAATTAGACAGCCAGGTCTTACCCTTTGTAAAAGGAATAATCAGAGGCCTGGATAATCTAAAAAGGATAATGGTGATGATGAATGATGGTGTGCCAACAGTCCATGCATTATCCTTCAACTGAAAACAGGTAAATGTTGATCATTTAAATTATTACTTGCTTAAAATAACTTATTTAAATTTATTTATCTAAACCTTTTGCTCAAAGTAACAAATCTGAAATTTGTCAATGGGTTGTTTGTGACATGTCAATCAGGCATTTATAAATGCCTGTTGAAATTATTATTTTATAAATGATAATTACATCACAATGCAAAGTGACACAAAATGAAAATTTGAAAAATAAAATTCATAAATGATAATGATAAAAAACAAAAAAAAATATTCACATTGAAATAACTGAGAGTGAAATGAAACAGTGAAACAGCTATGTGTAATTGTTTAACATTGAAGTCACTGGGAGTGAAATGAAACAGTGAAACAACTATGCGTTACTGTTTAATAAAACATGATTTGTTTCATTATAAGTCATGTTAAATACTTAATTCAGCTTATTCAAGATTGATCTCTTTTTAAAATGTTTGTCAATGGTCAACTAACAAAATGTTCTCTTTTAAAATAAATCTAAATTGTCAGTAGTTTGGAAATTTTAGGAAGTAAAAAACTTTTTACAGTTTAGAGGTCCAGAAGTGGGTGAACAATAAGAGCCCTTGATACCATTCAAGTTACCATTCAAAATCTTAGTTTAATCTTGACTTTGTTCATTTGTCAAATTTCTGGATGATTAATTTTAAATATCTAGACATTTCTTACTTTTACATTTCAACCATTCACTTTCATTGAACAAGGTGATACAAGAAAACAAGTCTGTCTGGCAGTGCAAACTTATCTTGAATGAAAACTATCTCTTCATCAAACATGACACCTACTTTCTACATGTGCAAAACAAATTTATCTTGATTTAATCAAAATAGCTGCAACATTGTTCATTGTTCTTGTTGAAACTAATAAATTTATAAATCGTCATCTGTATGTTTTTGTCTTGATAGCCTCTGTTATTTGTGTACAGAGTGGAAATAACCTGTATCACTGAGAATAGCCTCCCTTGGATCTTATAACTGCAATGTTCATTTTCATTACAATGTATGCTGGGAGCAGGTGAGAGATGTAACAACAATTCAGTTGCAGACATGACATAGATAGTTATATTTAATGTTTATTAATTGTCTATAAGGCCAACACGGCTAAGCCGTTTTCCTGATCTAGTCACCAGGCATCCGTGTAACGAACATCACATTCCTGAAGTGCTGGCAAAGTTTCCTGAAAATATATATATTTACATTTTTAGAAATCTGACAACTTGGAGATGAAAGATGAGTGGCTGTTTGGTCTAAAAAACAGGTTAATAAATAACAGTACCTCTTGCCATCTACATGTAGATTAGAACACATAGAGACAGACTTTGGCAGACTTTAAAGCTGCATTAAGTTTTTAAATTTTCTGAATTTTTTTTATTTTCTAAAAATATATTTTTTTAAAAATAGATAACTTCTAATCACGATCCGTGAGATTAATTTTCTAAAATTTCATTCCCTTTAGATGTAAATAAACGGAATCCTCTAACCAGTTGGTCAATGTTAATCGATGATTAAATTATGAGCTGGGAGCATGGGCACGGATGTATGGAAAACCCATGAATAGAAGGTGAAATATGACAAATTGCATTAATTGTCCGTCATTAATACCCAGATGTATTTGAAATGGTGTTATGTATCCCTTACTATGTCACAAATGACAAATTCAATGAATTTCTGTGTTTAATTTATCGTATTTCATTGTTTTGAAAGTTGTGTTTAAATTACCCGTTTTTTTCATGACGTAACCATGTTCTAATATAAGATCCCACATGCTACATCTTGCTGGGAAATTATTGTTGTTTGTGTATTTATTCAAGCATTTATAGTTGAACAAAACATAACATTGTTTATTAGGAACATCATTAATTAGATTAGTACCGTTTTAATTTTTTCTTTAGAAAACTTAATGCAGTTTTAAGAGGTTAGTTGACTTGACAAAAGCCAGTGGCTTTCTCTACATATTCCAATTTCTTTTTCATCATTGCTGAACTGACTGCCTCATTTTAAATAAAATAAGCTTGTCTAGAGTAAACAACCAACCAACCAATAAATTTGAAAAGCAGTTTCACTTCAGAAAAGGAAAGAGCCACCAATACAATAAGAAAGTTAAAAGGTAAAATAGAGTAATAGTCTTGACCTGATCGACCCCCCCCCCCCCCCCCCCCATTAAAAAGAGAGATATATAGAAATATTCTGTGAAGTTTCAAGTTTTTTTATAGCAGGTGTTTATTTCATACAATGGGGACTATTTTTTTCAATGCCTGCCTGACGTACACAAAACTACAACCTGGATTTACACTCTGTGCATCCCAGTCACAAAATTAAAACAAAGATTACCTTTAGTCCTTCAAATATCAATGCTGATAAACTGGTACTGTTCAAATTTAATTTCCTTAAATTCTTCAGAGCTGTAGAAGAAATAAAAAAATTTAATCAAAAAATCTTAAAGTTATTTAGTACATCACTGATTTTTTAAAGAGAACTTTAAGAAACAATGATTTAAATTTTTTTGTTATGAGATACTGTACACAGCAAAAGCATTTTCATATACATTAAAGTGATTCACTTTTACAGCAGTATAACTAAAATTAATAACTCACCTTTACCTTGACACTGGTTGAAAATTAAATCATTTTAATCATTAAATTTAATTATTTTTAATCAAAAAATTATTATCAATAAATTATGTACTTTAAAAGAAATGGACAAAAAAAATATAACTTCAACCTGAAACTATAGTAGCATTTTTTAACAAGAGGCCCATAGGCCTTAACGCTCACCTGAAGATATGTCCAATATTCTTTGGAAACTGCACTAGACAATATGTTAAGTACAGAAACTTGAAAGGATTTCTCAAGAACTCCCACAAAACTTAATAGGAAATATATCCACTCACAATTCATTTATAAGAAGTTTATATAATATGCATGAAGTAACTGTAATGCAATTAATAATTTCCAAATCATTAACAAATTTCAGTATACTTATGCAACTATGTCCTTGACCTTGGAACATATTTGACCTTGAACAATATAGGATCGTCATGTTAATACCTACAATATTCTAATATAGATGCATATACAAAAAGTTTAAGTTTTCAAGATAATAAGCAATTTATGACTTCTTTTACAGCTGTGACCTTGACATTTGAACATATGACCTTAAACCATATATCAAAATGATCATTGCTGCAATAACTATAATATTCTAATATACATGCCTATACAAAAAGTTAATAGTTTTCCAGATAATTAGCAATCTATGTCTTCTTTTGCAGCTGGGACCTTGACCTTTAAACATATGACCTTGAACCATATATCAAAATAATTGTCATATCAATACCTACAATATTCTAATATACATGCCTATACAAAAAGTTAATAGTTTTCAAGATAATTAGCAATTTAAGTCTTCTTTTGCAGCTGTGACCTTGACCTTTGAACATATGACCTTGTCATATCAAAATATCAAAATGATCGTTGTCACAATACCTACAATTTTCTAATATACATGCCTATACAAAAACATTAAATTTTTCATTCAATGCACAATTTTAGTATTTATAAGCCAAAAATAACATTTCAGGGGCAACAACTCTTACATGGATTATCATATAGTTACGAAACTTGTTACCTTTTTAAATTTTGTCATGCTTAACATTTTAACAATGTTTTGATTTCATAAATCTCTTATTATTTGCAAGAAAATTGCCTAAAAGTGCACAAATCACAAATTAGGTCATGACCTTGATTTGTGACCTTGACCTATTTTTAAAGGTCATTTCAAGAAAAAGTCAAAACTGAAAACCTTATGTCATTATCTGTTCTAATAGTCAAGTAATGACAATTTAAAGCGATTTTACGAAATTTTTAAAATTAAACGCAAAAACGCGTAACCTATTTTTCGCTCAATTTTCATGAAAAACACAATTTTAATGTTCCCAGGTATGCTGAATCCAAATATCCAATCAAAATTTGCCTGCACCTTTTGGTTTCAGAGAAGAAGATTTTTTTGTCTTTTTGCTATTTTTAGTAACAGCGGCCATCTTGTTGGGCGTGGCCAAACTTGGAACACAATTTTGAAAGGCTGTTACCAAGGCATGATAATCACCAAGTTTCATCAAATTTGGCACAGTAGTTTTGGAGGAGAAGATTAAAATATAAAGTTTACACACGACGGACGACGCACGATGGACGGTGATAGATTGCAATAGCTCATCTGAGCCTTTGGCTCAGGTAAGCTAAAAACTGCAATGGCTAAAAAATCTATTTTATAACAAATACTAGTATTGAGAAACAGGCTCTTTTTATACACTTATAATGTACATTTCCATCTTATACATCTTATTTTCTGTAAAAATTTTAATTAGTTAATGCAGAAAATGTTGCGAACTAAAAATAATAAAATCTTAAATCTCTAACAAACTGTTCTAATTATGAATGACTGAGAATCTGTAAAATGCAAAAGTAATATACTTTGGTTTGCATGAGAGTTTTTGACAGTTTTGCCCCGCCCCTTCAAAAAAATAAATAAATAAAAAAATAAAAAATATATAAATAAATAAATAAATAAATATAATATTATAAATAAATAAATAAAAAAAATTAAAAAAAAAAAAAAAATTCAAACCTAGCCTGTAATTTTTTTCCTAACACATCAATATCCCAAGAACCATTTAACTCCATTTAACTGGATGGAGCCAACAAAAATTATACTAAACTTAAATTTAACAGAAGGATATGAAGACACACAAAAAGAGAAATGGCCATTTTAAAATATTTGAATTTCGTGCCCAAATAGCAATGATTTACCTAAAATTATTGCCAAATAATGAAAATTGTTGTCAATTACATCAAATTATTGTCTAGTGGTATTATTTAACACAATTTCTAATCAAGCCTATTATTCTTGTACCAAAACCCCAAAATGAATGACAGTCACATGATTTAACTTACAGATCCTGTATCTCTGCCATGTATCAGGAATACAAAGTTCTAAGTGCTAAATGTATAAAAGCTAAACTTACATGAGAGACAAACTAGTCCTTTATCTGTTACTGGTGTTTCACATAAATTCAATACTTGTAATTTATGTAAATGTTCAGATATCATCTGTACCCCTACATCACCAAACTGTAACAAACAAATACAAAATTATCATAAATATTAGATATTATCTTTACCCGTGTATCACTAAACTGTCATATAAACACACACACACACACACACACACACACACACACACACACACACACACACACACTTTTGTCATAGATATGGTTTTATTATCATCAAAGAAAACAAAATACTCATAAACGACATCAAAACCCGAACACTTCCATATATAGGACAAGATTTGTTTTTTTGTTTTCAGTTATTTTTAATGTTATGTATTTTAGAGGGGATGTTTACCACCATTGTTCATGTTATAACTCACCTGCGTAGACCACAAATTAAGATAGCGTAGTGATGGTAATTTGATCAGATCATTGGCACAAGCACTTGTCACATTTGTAAATGCCAAACTCAAACATTCCAAGTTCCCAAATGATCCAGAACTCAACATTTTGGATAGGTCTGTGTCTGTAGATTTTGATGGCAGTGTTAGTTTCTTTGGTCCACCTTTCTGTTGCTGTAAAACATATGAATGTAATTTAGAAAAAATTAACTTTTTTATATACAGTAATACCCTTAATCATTTTTTATATACAGTAATACCCTTATTCATTTTTTATATACAGTAATACCCTTATTCATTTTTTATATACAGTAATACCCTTATTCATTTTTTATATACAGTAATACCCTTATTCATTTTTATATACAGTAATACCCTTATTCATTTTTTATATACAGTAATACCCTTATTCATTTTTTATATACAGTAATACCCTTATTCATTTTTTATATACAGTAATACCCTTAATCATTTTCTTATCTTCTTCGAAAAACTTAGGATATAAAGAATCAGTTTTAAGCTGAGGCTGAGTGGTATAAATTATCAGCTGAAGGATCACAGAACTCCTCCCACCTAGGGTTGAATCCCACTTGGGCAGATCCCAGTAACACAAAATTTGCCTGTCAACTTGATAAAGGTAGTGTTTTTCTCTTGGTATTCTTTTTCTCCACCATGTGAGATTATGGCCAAAATATCATTACTTTACTCAGTCCCATTTTAAGCTGACACTTTTCTTCAATTAAAAAAGCTAAATTGTGTGCTTGAGAAGTATGGGTACTCTTTTGTATTCTCAGATTACTCTATTCTTTTTCAAAACAGTTTGTAAACCATAAATTATTAATTTATTCTAGCTTTGTTCCTACAAGGAGTTTATGGCCTAGGCAAGATTATACATGACAATACTTACAAGTTCTCGTAATGCTATTTGTCTTTCACAGAGTTCTGCATACATTCTCTTTCCAGTGCTTGTACTCTGTAAAGTGGTCACCATTTGCATTTTAACATCATTACTTTCAACTACATCTAATTCTAACATTGCACAAAGTGCCTGAAATAAAAGAAACCTTATTTAGCCTGAAAATTTATTATTTTCATAAACACTTCTTTATTACATGTGTTTTAATTTGTAATAAATTTATTTTTCAAATGAAACATACTTGTAACTATATTTCTCTCTGTCTCTAGTTTGATCGTGTGGTATGATTGGGCAAATTTTAAAATTTCACAATTTATCATTAAACTTGAAAGAAAAAAATACTGGTAATACTACAAATCACTATGAACAATTTTGTTTATTTTGAAGAAAGAAATTATATTTATGAAACTTTTGCATAAAAAGCCAAATACCTGGTATAAATAACTTAATTCAATTGCAGGTTTTTGAAGATAAAAAAAAACCCCTTTTTTTCTGGAGATTGCTATATTCTGAAGTGGAAAATTTTGAGCATGGTCTTTAAGAGTTTATTTTTGAATAGATAAATTCAAAATCTTCAAACAGGTGTTTATGGGCTAAATTCTAGTTTGTATATATTTGTTGTAAGGATATTCTAAATTAAGACAGAAATGAATGATTAATTATCCATGCTCAACAGCTAAAAGACTTGTACAAGCCAAGTACTCATCAACTTAAGACCATACACCCCTATCCATTTATATGTAAACATTTGAAGTTTTACAGTCTATATGCTGTTATATGTTGCAGTAGAAGTTTTTTGTAATGGAAATATCTGCATAAAGTCTGAATTCCTAACTGACTCCATTTGCTTGTTGTTATTGTTATAATGTTTTGTTTAACATTGCATCAGCAATTTTTTCAGGTATTTGCTATAATAACAGGAATGGTAATTTCTATGGATGAATCAAAGAAAAAGTTTGTGTATGCTGATAAATGCAAGTGTGCATTAAGATCTGCCATGCACTTGTGACCCACTAAGGTTGACTTTTTGGTAAGGTGCTAGCTCACTAAGTCAATATGTCCCAGGATTGAATTTTTGGTAAGATGCAAGCTCATGAGTTAATAAGCCACAGATTAGCATACCCCTTCCCCAGTCCATTATTTTGACAATGGGTGATCCAGTAGATAATCTGTTTTCCTAATGCAAAGTGCCAGGCAAGGAAGAACTTGCATAAAACTAAGTCATTTTGCATCTAGTTGTGTCCGCAGATTTATGAAAACTCAATTAGTAATCAGTTGACAATTCTATAATATCTAAATCTAAAATCAATTTACCTCCATGGCTGCTTCATTTTCTCTCAAGGCAAGTAGCATGATGGGTCCCATCATTTTGTTCAATTCACTTAAAAACTTCCGCCGTCGACAACAACAGTTCAACAAAGTTTTAAGCTAAAATAATACAGATCAATATTCATTCAAATCTACACTCAATTTGACATGCACAAGAAATTTAAAAAACAACTAACAATTTAATGTTTAAATTATACTCTACATAATATTTCAGCTAGAAATGAGCAGGTATCTAGATTGAACTTTTACAATACTTTAAAACTAAAGGAAACTGTTAGAAAATTTTAATGTTATAACTTACAAGCTTAAGTACATGTGGGTGACAACCAGTTAATATCACAGAATCTATATTACTGCATGTTTCAATGTTGAAATATTTTTTGTTTTTGTTTTTGTTTTTTTTGTTTTGTTTTGTGTTGTTTTTTTTTTTTTTTTTTTTTTTTTTTTTTTTTTTTTTTTTTTTTTTTTTTTGGGGGGGGGGTGGGGTGGGTGGGTGGGTTGGGTTGGGTTGTTCAAGGAGTGCACAAGTGTATAATTCCCAGCTGCACTTAGTTACTTACCATTAATCCCCATAATTCCCCTTCATCATCACATCCTATATTACCGGGTACATATAAATGGAACCATCCTTCTTTACCCTCTCTTATACCCAGAATTGTAGAGTGAACATCACAATGAGTATCACCAGCTATGTAACGTATCACATTCTTCATCTTACTGTAATGAAAAAAAAATGTAGTCTTAGCAAAAATATACTAGTATTCTTATTCTGTGTGCTATGTTGGCTTTGATGATATTTTTGGTTGTTGTATGGTTGCATTGGTACTTTTTTTTTATTATTATCATTTATTTATTTATTTTTGGTATTACTAGTTTAACTCTCATCTCAAGCTAAGTGAAAACATACCTATTATATACTAATATTTTTTTCTGCTATGTTGGCATGAATGATTTTTTTTATTTATCTATTTTTTTATTATTATTATTATTTATTTATTTTTTTTTTGGCTGTTGCATGGCTACATTTGGGACATTTTTTGGGCATTACTAGGGTTAACTCTCATCTTAAACCAAGTGAAAACATACCAATTATGACTAATTCGAAATTGTATATTTAGGAAGAAAATCATAAAAAAAGATGTTACCTCCCAATTCCTTATTTAGTTTTACTGATACAGTTATGAACTACATTCATAAAACCGTAAAGAATAATATAAATAACTTGAAGTTATTTTCTGGTTCTAATCAGTTTTCATACTATCCTTTAAAACTGATAACAAACACATCCAAAAACATAAAGAAAATTTTGAATGATAGAAATTCTGTTAATTTTTATCTGCATTTCACAAGAGATGTTCTCGATCTGCCTGGGGTAAAGTACAATAGTATAGATTATTTATTAACTATCTATTCCGAGACATGACTCTGCAGGGTACAAGTTGGTTGTGTAATTTATCGTTAGCTGTAAATTTTATAGACATGGCTGAGTTTTTCAATTATTGACATATACTTTACAATGTTTTTATGCACAGTTTCTTGGTCAAGGAAAAACCGATTGCAAAAAAAAAAAAAAAAAGTAAATGAGCTTTCCTCTGTCAATCAAATCTTTGTGAATGGAGCTTTAGACAATATTTCTTTTTATAGAATTTTGTTGAATTGTGTATCTTATATTTTAAAAACATTATTTAATTATTATTTGGATTTACTTGTATAACTAAACCTTCACATACATGCTAATATACATACTTACGAAGTAAATAATTCATGAGCTATAGCACTGAAAATATAAAATAAAAATTTTTGGTAATAACAATATATGATAAATTGATTTTATTTAATACATATATTATGTAACAATGGTAGAATAAGTAATCACTGAAATCATACACTTTGAATAAACCAGAGATCAGCATGAATCACTAGTTTCACAAACACTCTAGATAAATAATAACTGAGTGACCTAAAGTGTGATCTTAAAGATCACATGACCTCTCACAGTCTAGGCTACAATGACACTAAAACAGATGGTAGTGTGAGAATGTTCATCACTTTGTTTGTCGAAAGTAAGTGAATTTCTACAGACATTTCAGTTTCCACCACCATCTAAGCTAGAACTTACCACATCAAGATAAGTTAAATTATCTTGAATGGGATGTAAAATTCAATCTATTTGACTCTTGATAAATAAGTGATCACCATGGAACTCAACCTTTAAATCAACAACAGATTATCAATTATAATTTGCCTAGGAAATCAGAATAAAGATATTGTATGAATAGAGGTGCTACTTTATGAACACCTTCAAAAAATGTTACACAATGCAACATGGCCTTATGTCAATGACCGAATGATTTCTATGTCCAACAAAATATTACACAATGCCACATGGCCTTATGTCAATGACCGAATTATTTCTATGTCCAACAAAATATTACACAATGCCACATGGCCTTATGTCAATGACCGAATGATTTCTATGTCCAACAAAATATTACACAATGCCACATGGCCTTATGTCAATGACCGAATGATTTCTATGTCCAACAAAATATTACATAATGCCACATGGCCTTATGTCAATAACCGAATGATTTCTATGTCCAACACTGGATATGTTTCTTTGAAACAGATGTGTTGCCTGACACTGCATAAAAATCAATCAAAGGGAAATAATTCAAAAACGGAACAAGATAGAGTTGTGGTTCTTGTGCACTGCACTTTGAGTCATTGCCAGAAACATGTACACCAAGTTTGGAGTCATTTGAACATACTGCACCAAAGTAATGCTCCAGACAAGAAATGCTCTATAAAAATCAATCAAAGGGAAATAATTAAAAAATGGAAAAAGATAGAGTTGCGGTTCTTGTGCATTGCACTTCGAGTCATTGCCAGAAACATGCACACCAAGTTTGGAGTCATTTGAACATACAACACCAATGTTTTGCTCCAGACAAGGAAATCCGGACGCCGCAGACACAGACGCTGCCGCCAACGAAAGTAATCCCTATATGTCGCCTAGCCACATGGCCTTATGTCAATGACCGAATGATTTCTATGTCCAACAAAATATTACACAATGCCACATGGCCTTATGTCAATGACCGAATGATTTCTATGTCCAACAAAATATTACACAATGCCACATGGCCTTATGTCAATAACCGAATGATTTCTATGTCCAACACTGGATATGTTTCTTTGAAACAGATGTGTTGCCTGACACTGCATAAAAATCAATCAAAGGGAAATAATTCAAAAACGGAACAAGATAGAGTTGTGGTTCTTGTGCACTGCACTTTGAGTCATTGCCAGAAACATGTACACCAAGTTTGGAGTCATTTGAACATACTGCACCAAAGTAATGCTCCAGACAAGAAATGCTCTATAAAAATCAATCAAAGGGAAATAATTCAAAAACGGAAAAAGATAGAGTTGCGGTTCTTGTGCACTGCACTTCGAGTCATTGCCAGAAACATGCACACCAAGTTTGGAGTCATTTGAACGTACAACACCAATGTTATGCTCCAGACAAGGAAATCCGGACGCCGCAGACACAGACGCTGCCGCCAACGAAAGTAATTCCTATATGTCGCCTAGCCACATGGCCTTATGTCAATGACCGAATGATTTCTATGTCCAACAAAATATTACACAATGACACATGACCTAATGTCAATAACTGAATGATTTCTATGTCCAACAAAATATTGCACAATGACACATGGCCTTATGTCAATAATGGAATGATTTCTATGTCCAACAAAATACAATGTATTACACAATGACACATGGTCTTATGTCAATGACTAAATGATTTCTTAGACACATGGCCTTATGTCAATGATGGAATGGTTTCTTGGTCCCATGACAAGAAGAAGTCAATGTATGAAGTAAAAAGTCATTTATCATTGTTTTACTTAGTCAGAACTGCCTGAACAATGAATAAAATAGAAAACCAAATAATTTCTATAACCTAAACCAATAAAATTTGATAAAATAGTCATATTGCCAAGATGTAAGAGACAAGATTATTATTATTTTATGAATTCAGTAAAAACAGTCTTGAATAACAACAAAAGTCAAGTTCATGTAGAAGATTTAACCTGACTGAACTAAAAAGCCAGTACTGAAAATGGTGTAAATATGGTATTTCAAAAAAGATCTTACTCATTAGGAAACGGTATTGGCTGTAACAAACTTCCAAGTACAAGTCTCCAATCATCAAAAACGGCCCTGTAAAATAAAACAGTGGAATCATAAACTAAAAAGTATCTAAATTTTTAATGGTATAAAGTTCAAACACAAGACTTGCATCTCATTATTTATGCAACAAGCCAGCCATTAAAGGTTGATTTGATGCTGGTACAATCCTCCCACTTGTTGATTTTATCAAGTAGTAATTCTTTCAAAAAACAGCCAAATTGGAAAATTTTTAATAGTGCAATGAGAAATTAGACAAAGCATCAGTAAAAATAATTACCTCACATGTCTAACTCTATAAAACCCGAGTAGCCAAGTAATCTAAAGCCTGCATTTACAGATTAAAGTATCTCTCACCCTGTAGGTTCAAATCCTGCCATCTCAGTGTGAGAAAGTTTGTCAAATTGGTTGGCAAAAAATAGGGTAGTTATCTCTGGGTACTGGCACTCTGGTTCATGCACCAACCCAAAACTGATATAATCTTGATTCATGACTGGGCTATTAAACACCCCCCCTCCACTACTACACAAACCATGAACAATGTCTCCATCAGCTGGCAACCATTGCTATTTGGCAATTAGAAATTTAAAAAGAATTTTTGTATAAAAATTTTATACAGTAGATTCCACTTAATTGCATACCGGTTAATTGCATATTCCACTTAATTGCATAATTTCACACTGCACCAAACCATTTCCTATTAAAGCCAATGTAAAAAATCCATTTATTTGCATAAGAAAATTATCAAATTCCGCTAAATTGCATAATTTTTTTTTCAAAAATTATGCCATCTTGGATAAAATTTTTGGTAATTGCATAAGAAATTTGCAGGAATTTCAGTGTCTTTTACAGGTAAGATTGACAAAAGTTTATACATGTACACATACATACAAACATAAATTGTTAAACTCATGGTGTAATTGTTGATTTGTTACCTTATTCATCTGTCAATACATGTATTCTTGTCCACAAGATCACAGAATTTTTTTAAATACTCAGTAAAATTATCCATATACATATATATTGTCTTTTTTTAAATTCATCAATTTATAAAACTTATATTGAAAATATATTCCTGATCATCATTTAACATTTCATTGGAATTATTATCATGTTTGTCATTCTCAACAATGTCATATATAATGGTTATTAGCATATTCCAGTTAATTGCATATTCCAGTTAATTGCATAAAATTTTCTGGCAAACATGTTATGTATGCATTTAAGTGGAATCTACTGTATTTTTAAACTTAGTGTACGGGAGGTGTATTAATAAGAATTTCTCAACCTATCCTGTGAACAGGCAACCAACTGACATCATTAACACATCTGACACACCAACAAACAGAATACCCCAGGAGAGACATATTTATATGATGTATGACAAATATGATTATATGATATTATTATGTTAGCTTGCAAAATTTATTGTAAATGTCAACAACTTAAACAGTTAAAAGATCTGACATTTTAAAACCAATGGCTGGATGATTTTATCAATTTTGATAAATGTGGCCATATGACTGAAAAGGTTAATGTATTCATGTAAAAATTAAAATCCTTTATTATCAGAAATAAATGTTTTTTGATCATCCACTACAAAAAACTACTGTTTTAGTCACCGTCTTTGTGACAGTGAATTTTGTTAAATTTTCATAAAAAATCTAATAAACTTGTATAAGGTTCAGTATTTTTCACTAGCTTTATTCATAATGGAAAACTACTACCAGTCCATAATTGTTTGTCATATGCATATTTGGAGAACAAAATTCCATATTTAAACAAAAAGGGAGACTAGTTTATATTAGGGAGACTAGTTTATATAAGAGTCTTACTCTTGTTCTGGAATCCCCTTACTTGGGTAATGTAAACTTGTTTTGTATAATTGCTTAACAAAATAAATACTGTTTAAACTTAACAAAATCATTCAAAAATATAAAAAATCCATGTAAAATTTACTGACCTAATTGGGAAAAATAACCAGACTTATTCAAAAAGTTTCTTTAATTCTGTGTATATTATAATTCTTTAATGTTTTCAACAAAATAACAAATTCACTATGTCCAAAATATCCCTTAAACACCTTTCTAGTTAACCATATAAGATATGTTGTCATAATTTGAATATTCATGATGATCACCCCTTGAAAAACCAAACAACAATAACACCCAATTATTAACTTATTCTAATTGAAAAAAATCAAAACTTTTTAAACTTTTTGCATCTTTGGACACAAATTTCTTTTAAATTCAACACCAGGAGTAAGGAAATGTGATTTGAATATTAATTCATTTGACCTTTATTAACCTTAAAATACCCTGATATGATCTTGGGTGAGGCCCAATTGGATCACTGAAGTAATTAAAATTCAGCTTTTTCCAAAATCTGTTCTATGTACAGAAGAATTTGGTTAGGTGAATATAAAGAACCTTTTCTACCAATAATATTTATAAAAGTTCCAATATCTGGAGTTGCTGTGACCTTGAATAAAAGTCATTTGAGGACAATTTTAGCAAACTCAAAAAAATCTGATCATGAGACAGTCCTTGTCAAATTTAATTTTAACTGACTCATGCTGGTTCTGCAGGAAATTTAGTGATTAACAGTAATAAAATCACTAATGCACATCACTTACTAGGCTAAAATACATTCAGATGTGGGGCATTAAATCCCACATACTTCAAGTTCATGTAATTAAGTTTAACAACTTTCTAATTTGTTCAAAGGTGAAACAATATTCAGGTTTTTTCCTCCTCTCTCTGTTGCTCTATCTCTCTCTCGCTCTCTCTCTCTCTCCCCAATCACATAAATTCTTATTAGCCATGCCCATTCATATCCCATATGATGTCACATGTTTGTGATGTTTTCATTAACAAAGCACTTACTGGCACAATTATGTTTGCTATGGAAAGTAGATAAGTACGTGTATGACTATATTCATTTTTTATTTAGGTAATTAAAAATACTGATTAAATTGTCAAAATGATACAAAATATTATCAGAAATTTATGTATAAGTATGAAATCTTATTTTTTTATTCAGGTCATTCCAAAATGGATGCTGTTCGCACTTTTGAGAAAATCACTTAGGTATAATGTAACTGAAATTTATTATATCACTTTCACAATGTACTAATTAGAAATTGCAGTCATGTTGCTTGTGCACCCTGGTATCATTATAACAAGGATGACAAAATGGTAACTTTTCCTAGAAAACTAGTATGAATCGTTGATCACACTGTGAGGTGACACAATAATAAGAAAATTATTGTTTTGTCACAAAAAAATCCTAATTATATTCAGTTAAAATGAAATATAATTTTAACCAAAATCTAATTTAACAAAATTGTGCATTTTATAATATTGTAATGTTTAATTTTATCATAAGAAATCAATCTAAATGTGTGTGTGTGGGTGTGGGTGTGTGGGTGTGTGTGGGTGTGTGTGTGGGTGGGTGGATTGTTTTACATTAAGTTTGACCTGACTTACATTGTTTCTAACATTCCTATATAACAAAGTAATTTGTTCTCCCATTCCTGGGGGTCCAATATAGCATTAGTATTATCCTGCATAGCTCTGAAATAGAACAAAATACATAGTATGACAAGTCATTGTTTGAAAGCACAATTTCACATCTTGTAAATATATTATACATGTAGATATATCGCATACAGCCATTTCTGGTTAATAATACTTTTTCATATAGACTTACTCTCTAAGCTTTTATAAATGTCAATAATAATTTGGACCCATTCAAAAGAAATGAATAAAATGCAAAAGGTTTAAGAGCAATACATGGAACCAATGAAGCAAAACACCTGACAGACAGGTAACCATAGCAGCAGCTTATCTGAGCCTTAGACTCGGGTGAGCTAAAATAATAGCAAAAATATGGATTAAAGATAATGAGATCACTGAATACTTGCTTTAAATTTTTATTTCCATTTCAACTCTTAATTTAAACATACTTTAAACATGTAATTATTTTTACATATACTGTATCTTATTAATAAATAATTAGGATAAGTATTGGTAAAACACTGAAGTATTATTGTACTAAATTTTCTGCCTTAAAATTTTACTCACTTAAAAAATACTTCAAACAACTTCAAATGTTACTTTTTCGACTCATTTAATTTTGTCTCTTTTTCACTAATTAAAACATTCATGCTACTGTGACTTCATTAAGATTTTCAAAAGTAAATACCCACTGAATTTTAGAGGAAAACAAACAAAGATGCAATGTGCGTTTCAACTTAAATTTTAAGTAAGATTTTATTTCTTCTCTCTCAACAGGGAATAACCTGTTATAAATTATAAACAAACAATAATCTATGCAAGACCGTGACCGATATTTTGAAAGTTTTATTTCCCTTGGGCATATGCATATGGCATTGATTGTAATCAACAAGTTTGATACGAGCAAATTTAAAACAATGACAAATGAAAAAAAAACAGCTGTTGGCAGCAAAAAGGACTTACATGTACTGTATATACATTTTATACATACTTTACTTAAGTGTTCAAATAATACTGAATTAATTATTGAGCAAAACTTTATGTAACAAGTCAGGTCCCAGTTTCATTAATTAAGATTTTCCTTAACTAAAATCTGACAAATGTGAAATACATGTTGTACAAATAACTTTGTTAATTTTTAAAATATTCACAAATTTATGGTGTCATTTTAAAAATTTCTTCAAGCTTATAACTTTTATCATGTTTAGTCAAGAATATTTATCCGTAGTTCCAAAAAAGAGTGACAAAATTGGATAACTTTACGTTAAAGAAAATCTTACTTAAGAATTGATTTTGAAACAGGGGCCTGGTGCAAGTTGTACCGTATGTATGTCTAATTTGCAAGTTTGATTCAATATAACACAAATTTAAAATTCTGTTTATCGGATAATCTTAGAAAATGTCATTTTTATAATGAGTATTTTATCCATAATTAAAAAATAAAACCAGTTAAAATGTCAGGAAAACATAGAAGTCACACTATGTAAATGATGACATCATTACAAGCTATAACAGTAAAAGGATACAAGTATCCTTGACGATCAGAGCATGGATGTAGGACTTTCATTACTTGTTAAATTACATGGATTTTGGGTTAGATTATACACAGTTATAAAGATGATATACTGCTACAATTAATGAAGTTGTATTATAATTAAAGTTCAAATATTAAAAGATCTCTTTTTGAAGTGATTCCTTTTAATAATTAAAGTAATAACACTGTGGTGTAATTGATGTCAATACAGTGTATTTGAAGTGATAATTGTGTAATGTTTCACATGAAACAAAAGTATTACTAAATAAAATTTCATAAAGATTTTATTTTTTCTATCATTAATCATTTTGTTTTATGACAATTTTTTCACTAATCATGTAACTTCTTTAATTTAGCTATAAAACAGAATTTTGTTGAATACTATGTAGTTGTTACATGACTGATACATGCTTACCTTTATTTGATTGATTAAATATCAATTTTTATTAGAACTTATTTATCACCATCAGAAAAATAAATTAAAATTCTATCAATTCTCAGAGAAAAACAACTCTCAATTTCTCAAATTTTATTCTGAATACATTCTCAAATGAAATCATTGACAAGCTAAGCTATTTGAGGGATGAATAAGTCGCCAAATTAAATCAAGATGAATCAGATATCCAAGTCATAACGAACAATATAATTAAGAGAAATCAGCAATCTGATTTATAAGTAACAAAGTAATAAAAAAGAATCAGCATTCTGAATTATAATGAGAAATGTAATCACAAAGAATCAGCATTCTCAGAAAAAATGGTTAATGAAATCCAGACAATCACCATTCTGAGTTATAATGGGTAATGTAATCAAGATGAATCAGCATTCTGAGTTATAATGGGTAATGTAATCAAAAAGTATCAGCATTCTGAGTAATAACAGGTTATGTAATCAAGGGGAATCAACATGCTGAATTATAATGGGTAATGTAATCAAGAGAAATCAGCAATCTGAGTAATAACGGGTTATGTAATCAAGATGAATCAGCATTCTGAGTAATAGGGGGTTATGTAATCAAGAGGAATCAGCATTCTGAGTTATAATGGGTAATGTAATCAAGAAAAATCAGCATTCTGAGTAATAACGGGTTATGTAATCAAGATGAATCAGCATTCTGAGTTATAATGGGTTATGTTATCAAGGGGAATCAGCATTCTGAGTAATAACGGGTTATGTAATCAAGAGGAATCAGCATTATGAGTAATAATGGGTTATGTAATCAAGATGAATCATTATTCTGAGTTATAATGGGTAATGTAATCAAGGGGAATCAGTATTCTGAGTAATTACGGGTTATGTTATCAAGAGGAAACAGCATTCGGAGTTATAATGGGTAATGTAATCAAGAGGAATCAGCATTCTGAGCAATAACAGGTTATGTAATCAAGAGGAATCAGCATTCTGGATTTAAATGAAGAATATTATCCAAAGGAATCAGCATTCTGAGTTATAATGGGTTATGCAATCAAGAGTTGAGTTAAGTTGAGTAATGATGTTTAATGTACCAGTCAAGAATATTTCACTTATATCGAGACGTCGCCAGCTATAGGTGAAAGTGCAGAAATTTTGCCTGTGCATTGTGCTGATGGCATTATATAGCAGGGTTCTTAATCGTGCCACGCTGTGACACGGGACCTTGTTTATTCTAAGTTCCCATCCGAAAGAACTGTGATTTTCATTTTGTAATGTCAAGTGCTTGGCGAAAGAACAGTCACTACCCACTTGCAAGTCTTGGGTCAGACTCAGCCGGGGTTTGGACCCACGACCTCCCACTTACGGAGCCAGCACTGCAACAACTGAGCTACCGCAGTGGTTGTTATTAAGAGGAATCAACATTCTAAGTTATAATGGGTTATGCAATCAAGAGTTAAGTTGAGTTGAGTAATGGTGTTTAATGTCCCTGTCAAGAATATTTCACTTATATCGAGACATCGTCAGCTATAGGCGAAAGTACAGAAATTTTGCCTGTGCATTGCACTGATGGCATTATATAGCAGGGTTCTTAATCGTGCCACGCCATGACACGGGACCTTGTTTATTCTAAGTTCCCATCCGAAAGAACTGTGACTTTCATTTTGTAATGCCGAGTGCTTGGCAAAAGAACAGTCACTATCCACTTGCAAGTCTTGGGTCAGACTCAGCCAGGGTTCGAACCCACGACCTCCCACTTACAGAGCGAGCACTCTACCAACTGAGCTACTGCAGTGGTTGTAATCAAGAGGAATCAGCATTCTGAGTTATAATGGGTAATGTAATCAAGGGGAATCCTGAGTAATAACAGGTTATGTAATCAAGAGGAATCGGCATTCTGAGTAATAAAGGTTTATGTTATCAAGAGGAATCAGCATTCTGAGTTATAATGGGTAATGTAATCAAAGACAATCAGCATTCTGAGTTATAATGGACAATGTAATCAAGAGAAATCAGCTTGTAAGTAATAATGGGCATTGTTATAAAAAAGATACAGCATTCTGAGTAATAAAAGACAATATAAACAAGAGGATTGTGAGTTTTAATGGGCAATGTTATAAAAAAGATACAGCCTTCTGAGTAATAAAAGACAATATAAACAAGAGGATTGTGAGTTTTAATGGGCAATGTTATAAAAAAGATACAGCCTTCTGAGTAATAAAAGATAATATAAACAAGAGGATTGTGAGTTTTAATGGGCAATGTTATCAAAAAGATACAGCATTCTGAGTAATAAAAGACAATATAAACAAGAGGATTGTGAGTTTTAATGGACAATGTTATCAAAAAGATTCAGTATTTTAAGTTATAATGGGTAATGAAACCAATTTAACTTAAACAACCTGTAAGTTTTAATTAAAAATCTGTTCTAAAAATATTAAGTGGCACAAATTAATGTGATCAATCAGTAGAAGATGGAATTATCTGTCAATTATGATTTTATGAGTCACATGATAATCATGTAATTGATGATATCACACCAACATGGAAACTAGCACTATGTCTTATAACTCAAAAGGAACACAAAGATTCACCAGCCTACCACATGATAATACCTATTAATGTTTGTGTGAAATCAAATACGTAAATATTACCATAGTTGCAAATTCATGTTATAAAATATTTTTACGGAAAAACCATCCTTTCCATATTTCATGAAAATAATCGTTTGGTACAAATATTATTGTGTTTACATATTGTGCTGGTGTCATTAACACCAAAGAAAGAAGATAAAAAAAATCAATATTACCAGCTTTGATAATGGATGAAGTATATTTTGCTTCTAAATTATACTAAAATTTGTCAATTTGTTAACTGAAGGTCAGTTTGTTTACTTTGAACACTCCAGTTTTCTCAACCATTCCAAACTAATTGCCTCAAAATAAGTGAATTTATCATGAATAGAGCTTAGTACTTACAGTTTCTTTTCCTCATAACAAGTATAAATAGCTGCAAGACAAACTGCCACAAGGTTAGGTAAAACTCGTGGATGTGGACAAGAACTCGCTGGACCATGTACACTAAAATAAAATAATAAAATATTCTTAATATCTGTAAAATATAGGAAACATCAAATTCAAATAAAGGAGCTAAAGCATGTCAAAAATTAAGTTTATCAGTATCTATCAATACACATACACAGTGATTGAGAGAGAGCATTCTTTTTGAAACAGATTGTCTTCAAATTTCATATTACAGACATCTTCAGACCTATATGCAATCATGTAGTTGACCGGTTTCACAAATAGTGTGTGTGTGTGTGTGTGTGTGTGTGTGTGTGTGTGTGTGTGTGAGAGAGAGAGAGAGAGAGAGAGAGAGAGTAATAATTTAAGATGTTAAGATATTGTTACCTTTTTACAAAGTTCTGTACCACATTAAAGCCATCATTTTGACAATTTAAAGCCTGGATATATTCTTGCACAAAGCCTCTCATTCGTGGAGTTTTACCAAAATCCTAAAAATAAAATTAAATCATAAAGAGTTATATACTCCATTCATACCTGTCATTGACTGTCCTGTAATAAAATTTATAAATACATTTTAAATCTTTAAACAAGAGGCCTAAGATGGCCCTAATTTGCTCACCTGAGTTTAAATGTAACTGGTATGTCTTGATAATACCTGGTTAAGTCATAACATGTTGCCTCAATAGAAGTGGTTTCAGATAACATTATTTTTATTGTTTTGGTTTTTAGCTATATAGGTCACTGTGACCTACTTTTGGTAGCCAAAGTGACCAGAAACACAAATGAGAATGGCAATGGTTTAAAGGTGCTATTGACTAATATGAATGAAATGTGACCAGTTGTGTCTGAGAAAAAGTCTTTTGATGGATATAGTCTTTTGATGGCAGAGTTCCTATCCATAACAAAAGCTCACATGAGCAATTTTCAGATCCAGATTTAAGACTTTACAGATTTGACACATTAATTAAAATATTTCAAAACAAATTGTAAAATTCAACTGCAAATTATTTTTAAAAAATTGTTCAATTAATTTCAATAATGTCACATAACAATGATTTTGTAAAAAAAAAAAAAAAAAAAAAAAAAAAAAAAAAAAAAAAATATATATATATATATATATATATATATATATATATATATATATATATAAATTCAAGGTTTTAGCTAAATCTACATATCAGTATCACATGTATTTCAAAAACAATAATTCACTAAAAAGTAAAAATTCATAACATCCATGCACCATTGTAAGTCATAAAATTCAGAAATTAATAAAAAAAACAAAAAAAAAAAAAAAAAACAAGAGGCCCAAGATGGCCCTAATTTGCTCACCTGAGTTTAAATGTAACATTAACATATTTTAACATGTAACATATTTTAAATGTACTTGATAATACCTGGTTAAGTCATAACATGTTGCCTAAATAGAAGTGGTTTCAGATAACATTATTTTTATTGTTTTGGTTTTTAGCTATATAGGTCACTGTGACTTACTTTTGGTAGCAAAAGCGACCAGAAACACAAATGAGAATGGCAATGGTCTTAGGTGCTATTGACTAATATGAATGAAATGTGACCAGTAGTGTCTGAGAAGAAGTTTTTTGATGGATGTATGGATGGATGGCAGAGTTCCTATCCATAACAAAAAAAAATCCAAGGTTTTAGCTAAATCTACATATCAGTATCACATATATTTGAAAAATAATAAATCACTAAAAAGTAAAAATTCACAACATCTCTTCAATGCACCATTGTAAGTCATAAAATTCAGAAATTACAACAAAAAAAAAAGTGGCCTCACTGGGATTTGAACCCTCAACCCTTGGGTTGCTAGAATTGAAAATGAAAAAGGCCGGAAAAAGCGACTTGCATTTTACAGAATTTCATGGAAATTGTTAAACATTTGTTTCTTCACATACGAAAATTATGTTTGGAAAAAGAATTTTTATGGAAGAACCTCTGAGAAGTCGTTTGAAGCAATTGTTGACGGACGGACAGACGACGGAGGGTCTGCCTCTATTGATACCAATAGCTCACATGAGCACTTTTTGCTCAGGTGAGCTAAAAAATGAAAAATGTATGTATTTTTACCACCCTCAAAAAACTTCATTGTTGTCCAATACTTATATTTGGCTTTTAACTTATTGTGTCATAGCCACATAGCCTTTTATTGTGACCAGTAGTTTAATACAGCCTTTTATTGTGACCAGTAGTTTAATACAGCCTTTTATTGTGACCAGTAGTTTAATACAGACTTTTTTTGTGACCAGTAGTTTAATATAGCCTTTTATTGTGACCAGTAGTTTAATGCAGCCTTTTATTGTGACCAGTAGTTTAATGCAGCCTTTTATTGTGACCAGTAGTTTAATGCAGCCTTTTATTGTGACCAGTAGTTTAATACAGCCTTTTATTGTGACCAGTAGTTTAATACAGCCTTTTATTGTGACCAGTAGTTTAATACAGCCTTTTATTGTGACCAGTAGTTTAATACAGCCTTTTATTGTGACCAGTAGTTTAATACAGCCTTTTATTGTGACCAGTAGTTTAATACAGCCTTTTATTGTGACCAGTAGTTTAATACAGCCTTTTATTGTCACCAGTAGTTTAATACAGCCTTTTATTGTGACCAGTAGTTTAATGCAGCCTTTTATTGTGACCAGTAGTTTAATGCAGCCTTTTATTGTGACCAGTAGTTTAATACAGCCTTTTATTGTCACCAGTAGTTTAATACAGCCTTTTATTGTCACCAGTAGTTTAATACAGCCTTTTATTGTGACCAGTAGTTTAATACAGCCTTTTATTGTGACCAGTAGTTTAATACAGCCTTTTATTGTGACCAGTAGTTTAATACAGCCTTTTATTGTGACCAGTAGTTTAATACAGCCTTTTATTGTGACCAGTAGTTTAATACAGCCTTTTATTGTCACCAGTAGTTTAATACAGCCTTTTATTGTGACCAGTAGTTTAATACAGCCTTTTATTGTGACCAGTAGTTTAATGCAGCCTTTTATTGTGACCAGTAGTTTAATACAGCCTTTTATTGTCACCAGTAGTTTAATACAGCCTTTTATTGTCACCAGTAGTTTAATACAGCCTTTTATTGTCACCAGTAGTTTAATACAGCCTTTTATTGTCACCAGTAGTTTAATACAGCCTTTTATTGTGACCAGTAGTTTAATGCAGCCTTTTATTGTGACCAGTAGTTTAATACAGCCTTTTATTGTGACCAGTAGTTTAATACAGCCTTTTATTGTGACCAGTAGTTTAATACAGCCTTTTATTGTCACCAGTAGTTTAATACAGCCTTTTATTGTCACAAGTAGTTTAATACAGCCTTTTATTGTCACCAGTAGTTTAATGCAGCCTTTTATTGTCACCAGTAGTTTAATACAGCCTTTTATTGTCACCAGTAGTTAAATACAGCCTTTTATTGTGACCAGTAGTTTAATACAGCCTTATTGTGACCAGTAGTTTAATACAGCCTTTTATTGTCACCAGTAGTTTAATACAGCCTTTTATTGTGACCAGTAGTTTAATACAGCCTTATTGTGACCAGTAGTTTAATACAGCCTTTTATTGTGACCAGTAGTTTAATACAGCCTTTTATTGTGACCAGTAGTTTAATGCAGCCTTTTATTGTGACCAGTAGTTTAATACAGCCTTTTATTGTCACCAGTAGTTAAATACAGCCTTTTATTGTGACCAGTAGTTTAATACAGCCTTATTGTGACCAGTAGTTTAATACAGCCTTTTATTGTGACCAGTAGTTTAATACAGCCTTTTATTGTGACCAGTAGTTTAATACAGCCTTTTATTGTGACCAGTAGTTTAATACAGCCTTTTATTGTGACCAGTAGTTTAATACAGCCTTTTATTGTCACCAGTAGTTTAATACAGCCTTTTATTGTCACCAGTAGTTTAATACAGCCTTTTATTGTCACCAGTAGTTTAATACAGCCTTTTATTGTGACCAGTAGTTTAATACAGCCTTATTGTTTACATCTTAGATAAAAATATGAAGAGGCAACAATAACACATATAGATAAACAAAGAATGAGATTCCTGAATACCTAAAGCTATAGTGTTGTTGTTAGACTGGAGAAAAACTTATTAGCAAGAAATCCACATTGTTAAAAACTATGGACAGGTCTCAAGTCATAGCTACAAAACCCTTGTACATATACAAGCAGTAAAACCTAATTAAAATGCCCCTTGAGTACTTAAATACAAATAGTGATTTGGGGACTGTAATTGAGGTTTATTCATTACAGTGTAACTCAATTACTTCTAAATGTGTATTATCAAAAGTTTTTTAAAGTCCAAATATCCATTTTAATAGAAACTTTCATCATCTTCCTTGATCAATTATCATACCCCTTTTTATAATAGGAAGCCAAAGTTTGACTGAACCAACACTTGTGGTAAACTGAAATTTGACTACGACAATTTTCTTTTCTTTGCTAAGAATCTCACTTGGATTTTTACAGCACTCTTGTTTTCTTCACTATACAGGCCCCAGTTTTAAACTCATTCCTTAACTAAGATTTTTCTTAATTTAAATTTAGCAAATTTTGGCTAATATTTTTTTCTTCTTATTTCTTTTTCTTTTGAGTTACAAATAAACACAACTAAAGCCACATTTTATAAGCCTGAAGGAATCTTTAAAACAACACCTTAAAGTTCTTGAACATCTTAACATTTAACAAAATTATTTAGATTTCAAATTTGTCAGATTTTAGTTAAGGAATGATTGAGAAACTGGGGCAAGGACCTGACGGTATTCAGTTGATATAAGTAAATTACTCTAGATTGGTGTAAAACACCACTATTCCACTTCATTCCTTCCATTAAACAATTCAACTTTAAAATAATAGAATGATTGTGGGATTTTTTGTTTTTGTTTGTTTGTTTTGTTTATTTATTTATTTATTTATTTTTTCCGTGTTTTTTATTATAATGTTCCTGGATTACTAAGCTAGCAATCTTGCTTATCACATAAAGTAACAAAATCAATTTCATTTTTTTTTTTTTTTTCTTTCATTTTATTGACAACTCTCTTAACAGCATCAAAATTTATGACCTTACAAATGCTGGTGTCAGTTTAGAGAGGTTTTACTGTTACCACTGACACAAATATATATACAATGTCTATAAATCACGGAACGGTTGTGGGAGTTTTTGCTGCTGGTAATTATTATTGATTTTTTAGAGATAACAAAGAAGCATCATCCATTTTTCAGGCAATCGAGTAGACACAACAAACTCAAATGAATGCTAATCTTTTTTCCCTGCTTAATTGAATACAGTTTTTCTACTTTATTACTGATAATACAAACATTATGTTTTATGTAATCAAACTTTTTATATAAAAGACTTATTTCATGTTGATGATAAATAAAATAGCTTACATGTCGAGACTATAAATGAAGAGGAATTACATTTAATTATTTTCAATTTCAAAAACATTCTGTTTATATATAATGGCAAATTGCAAGTTACCTAACCATAAATTGAATTGTATTTCACTGGTCTGATGAGAATACATACATATGCTCTTATAAAGTTAACTCCTATATTTCAAACCTCAACTGCGTCATATATACAAGATTTTAAAGTGATGTGCTTATCTGGGTCATACCGACTCTGTGAGCTTGCACCTTAATAGAAAAGTCACCCTCAGTGCACACTAGTACCAGGTAGGCTATAATACACATTTAGCCATCTCATGCATACATAAACTGTTCTTGGATTAATCCTAAGAAATGAAAAACTTTGCTCTCATTGCAAATAGCTGAGACACTGCTGATGCTACAATAAACAACTTTACAACCAACCAGCCAACCTATATTTCAACAGCCATGTTCAGGTCAATAAAGCATTTGCCTGTTTGTACCTTACAATTACAACTGTCATCAAAATATAGGAAATAGTTCCAAGTTACCATGACAACAAGTCTGGTTCTCTATCTATAATCAGACTACTATGGCATAAGTCTGTTTTGTCTGGTTCTCTATCTATAATCAGAGTACTATGGCATAAGTCTCTTTTGTCTGGAAAACTATAAGTATTCTTAGATTTATAAAGGCTGCATTTAGAAACTATCCTTGCAAGGCCCTAATGAGGCAAATGAAGTATCATTGTTTAAAATGCTCATTATAAAGACATGTAGAAAGGATAAATAATACTAAATGTACCTTGTGTACTTAATGTACACTTAATATCAAGAAAAATGTTCAACTAAAAATGTTTACGAGTGAAAATTCTACAGGAACATATCATAATACTTCAGTGTTATAATGTTAAAAGAGACTATATTGTTTCAACATCCTCTGTATCACAAGAGTAAGCATAATAATGTTAAAAATAAATTTTTAATGTCTCATAAAATCAAGAGACTTACTGTGTTGTGTTTTAATATCCTCTGTACCACTGGAGTAAATAACTCTATCACTATACTGGATCTAGGACTGTTCTTACAATGCTGAAAAAAAAAACATAATATAAACTTCAACTGATTTTAAAATAACTAAATCAATTACAATAACTCAACACTGGCTTCTTGTAATGTTAGAAACTGTTCTGAAGCCATCGAAACCAAAATAAAACAGTTTTCTGGAAAAAGACAATAAAACAAACTTCTACAAAACAAGTTTACCTTTTACTATCATTCTCTTGCATCATTTTCCCGTTCTTTCTTTTATTTTTTCAAGTACATGTAGCTATTTTTGATTTTTGCTGTTTTTAATTACCACAACAAACTTATATGTCCTAAAACGTTGTTTAAAGCAAACTTTTAATCTACCAGTACTCAACCTACTGTTTTCAAAAAAAGTTTGGTTAAAATTTTTCAAAAACAAATTCAGTTATAAGTAAGTTACAAGTATTTTCAAATAATCATCAATGAAAAATATTTGAAACCAAAAAGAAAGATTACATACTCTAAGAGGCTATAAATTTTCTGTCTAGATGTAATGAATTTGAAATAAATGGTCATTTAATAAAGCTATTTCAGTTTTTTTTTATATTTACATATGGTAGCTATTTAAATCTGTAGGAAGGATAATTTGTGAAAACATTGGTCTTCTCTACTTAGGAACCTCCAACACCAAACTTGACCAAAATTTGTCCAAGACTTGCAGAGAAGAAAATAAATGTATGCAAGAAAACACACAGACACAGTGACACAGACACACACACTATATTATATGTTCAGCTTGCTAAAAAGAATGGTCTAGAGACAAAGCATCTCATTAGACATACAGTTTGACAATAACAGGAAATAGAACTAAAACAAGTTTAACACTGTAGGTATTGGCTTGACATCAGACTGACAGCTTATATATATATATATATATATATATATATATATATATATTCAATATAGCTCTTCAAACTAGAAAGTTTGAAAAAAGTATCGATCAAACACTTTTATTCTATAAGTAATATTTTTTATATAAATCAACTTTATGTACTAAAATATTAGTTACATAAATCCACTCATTTTAATGTTTGCAACAATTTCCTTTTGGTGTCATCTTTCTTTATGTTTAAATCAATACTTTAACTATAATATTTTAATAACTTCCTGGTAGAGTTAATATATTTCTGCCTTAACTTTGTGTGGTTACTTCTTTTTTTATTTTGTAATGGCAGAGTTGAGTGAAGTAATGGTGTTTTACATCCTAAGAATTTTTCACATATATTGAAAGGGTCAGTTCTGGGATGGTGGAGAAAACTAAAATGCATATATCAACAGGGATTTTTCTGGCCATTTTGGGAAAGGGACCTTGGGATGAAATTGGGAAAATCATTGACAAAATCAACATTTCATTAAACTTAAAAAATTTTCACACTGTCAGCACATCAAATATTTTGCCTGGAATATTTACTATTTTGATACATGCTGGTAGTCACTCATTTGAACCAAATCACTCAGACATTAACAAAATATCTTCATAGACTGGCTTCAATACAAACATCTGAGAAAGTTGTTTCATGAGTTGCTCCCATTCTACCAGATCCTCATTGAGTATAAATCAAAATGTGCATAAATATAGGTTATTATAAAGATATACAAGCTACACCAAAAATATAGTTTTTTCACTTTTTCTTAAGTTTCTCAAAGCAGGATCATTTGGGAATTTTTACCTACCAAATTGGGAAAAATGTATGCTTTTTGGCATTGGGAATGGGTCCCTTTACCAGACCCTGTGAGTGGCCAGAAAAATCCCTGATCCAATCAATATTTTACTTTATTCTATCATAATGTCAACACTAATGGCCATCTTAGTAGTCATCACTTTTGCTGTTATAAAGAATAACGGTATGCTGTTGTAAATAATGTAGCATGTGTCAGGAGTTATGTCCCCTGATCCAAGAGGGTAGTGGCCAGTTTGTTGCATTCAAGGCTTTTCCAAATCAACAAAATACCAGAACTCCCCCTAAACCCCCAAAAAAGAAAGAAGATGAAGAAGAAAAAAAAAAGAAGAAGACTGCTCTGTGTCACCATAAAATAATTTCTTAATTGTGATTTTCTTAAATGGTGAACAAGTTATTTGTAAGTCACATAATATTTTTTTTCTTTTTTCTTTCTTTTCTTTTTCTTTTCCTTTCCTTTTTTTTTTTTTTTTTTGGGGGGGGGGGGGGAGATATCACAAGGAAGTGTTTTCACATAGTAATAAAAACTTAAAAAAGAATATTCTCAATCATTAAAAAAAACTTTTATCTCATTTTAATATTTTTCAAAGATATTTTTTATCTTTATAATACATTACATTATGGGGCAAAACGGCTGACAAATAGAAAATAGAATTTGAACCAAAGCTTAAAAAAAGCCATTAAAATAATGACAACTGCCGTTATCTAAAAACAAAACCTATCAAAGAAACCAATATCCTTCAAGATATGACAAAAATGATTTTAAATAATTCTGTTGGGAATTGATTATTCTTCAGATCTCAATATTGATTGCGATGAAGAAAACAAATTTTTTTAAAAAATGCGTAACATCTCTAAAGTGTATAATGGAATGATTCTTATTTGTAGAATTTTAGATCATGTCGGAAATTTGAAATGATTAAAAGATTAAGTACATAACATTTTCAAATAGACTTTGTTTTTCAGTTTACAATTTTGAAATGCAAACAAGAACTATTTATGGGTGAACCGGCAGATAACAGGATTCTAGTCAAAATATAAGTCATTTCACTTTCCTAAGTCAGTAAATGATAACAAACAAAATTCAATTTTTTAAGTGCAGAACATTAGTTTTATATCTATTAACATTATTCACTCAGATTCAGGCAGCAAAATTATTAATAGTGGAGGGAAAAAATGTGAAATACCAGGTAAAAATCCACTGTCAAATTAAATGACACATCTTTTAACTCAATGATTTATTCCAAGTGAGATTCACCATTAATGCAGGAAGGAGTGGAGTGGAGGGGAGTAATGGTGTTTTACGCCTCAGTCAAGATTTTTTCACTTATTTCGAGGTGGTCAGCTCTGGGATGGTGGAGGAAGTGCCTGGAGAAAAACACTAACCTTCGGCAAGTGAACTGATAAACTTTCTCACACTAGGATCTGTCCCAAGTGGGAATCGAACCCAGGCGGTAAAAGGCGGTGATCTTTTGACCACTCGGCCACCGAGGCCCCTAGTGCAGGAAGGGAAAGGTTCTTTAGTGTGCCATGCCTGCCATGACATGGTAAATCAGTTTTAAAAGTCTTCTCCAAAGGACCCCATGACTTTCAGTTCTAAATGCTTAGTGCTTGGCAAAAGAAGTCACTACCTTCATTTCAGTCAAGTCTTAGTCAGACCCCAGGTTTCAATGCTGACCTTCAAAACATGAAGCAAAAACTCTACCAACCAAGCTACCATAGTGGTATAGTGAGTGTACACTACCACAGTGGTATAATGAGTGTACACTACCATAGTGGTATAATGAGTGTACACTACCACAGTGGTATAGTGAGTGTACACAGACTGGTGGGCAAATTTGACTGAGGAATACCAAGCACTATTTCTTAGTATGCATTTATAGCCAAAAAAATTATTTTCTTCTTTTTTCTTTCTTTTAATAAGGATATTTTTTTAAAACTGAAATTTAGGATAAATAAATTTTATGCTAAACACCAGCAAGACATCTACAGTATGACAAACACCTGTTCACTGATAAACACATTTAAATTTGAGGATCCTGTGGCTGAGTGGTCTAAAGTGTGCACTGAGAGATCACATGGCCACTCGCTATCTAGGTTTGATTCTGGCTCGGGCAGATCCTACTTTGAGAAAATTTATCAGTTTGCTTGCTGAAGGTCACTGGTTTTTTTCTCTTGATACTCCGGTTTCCTCCACCATTCCAGAACCAACTGCCTTGATATAATGAAAGAATCTTGACTGAGGCATATAATACCATTGCTCTACTCCACTCCTTTTAACCCTATTCGTAAAACCTTGTTTTTAGTAAAAGCAAACATATGATCTATATGAAAATGTTAACAAGCAATCTCAAACAAGATTATTAAAAGAAAAGGCCAAGTTAAGTGAAACCAAAAAAAATAGTATTAAAGAAGCCATACAATGCTAATGTCATTTACTGATACAAAGATTTGCCATTATAAACTCCAGTCTATCCAATCAAAATATCTAATCAAAATATCTCAACATTCAAAGATTTAACATTTCACGGATAATTAAGTGACAAGCACCTGTTTTTTACAAAAACTTCCATTAGATTGGAATTGTAATAATATATTTTTCTAGATCACAATGGCATTTTAAATACTTTTAAGTTCATCTAACCCAAAAGTCAACGTGAGATTATAGTAGGGGAATGTAACTGAATTTGTGTCAAACTAGGATATCAAATACAGTATAACTATGAATCACAGGATCTCTCAATACCTGGTTTTAAACCTGCTTAGTCAAATCCTTCTTGGAGAAAGTTTATTAATTTACTTGTCAAAACGTCAACCACATATTTTTGAACAATCTGGTTTCTTCAAACAAACAAGAACTGACCATCTTGATGTAAGTAAACAAATTGTGAATTCTGCATAAAATGATGTTCAAAAGCTAAAACTAAAGTTACCTCACAACTTTAACTATAACTTACAGTGAAAATTTATTAGTCTTCAAATGTGTAAATGCTGATATCACTACCAGTAAAAGCTCTGACTTGTGATACATTATGATTCCAATGAGCACCATTCAATACTCAGTCAGTTTAACATCAAGCATCAAAACACATTTTTCACCAATAAAACATTGATAAGTTTAGGCATAATTACACTGATGAGAAAAAGCTGTTTTAAGATCACATGTATTTGATTTTTGTCTCAATATACTTCTCTGTTTTTCTCACCTCTTTTTTTTTTTTTTTTTTTTTGGGGGGGGGGGAAGGGGTTGTTGCATCATATCAGCAATTATCTATCGGAAACTAGCATTTAGTGTTTTTTTATGTAAAGGGATATTTTATTTCGTAAAATAGACTAGTTTTATTCAAGAAACAATTTGATTAACTTTGAGGATTAATCTTAAAAGTTTGTGTGGTGCAAGAGTGTGAAGGTGTTTCTGAACTGCATTTAACTAGTGTGCAATTATGGCAACTTATACAGTGCTAGCACACTTGCCTGTAATTTAGAAGCAAACTCCAAAGACTAATCAGTCCATAATACAGGAACCAAGCCAACCAGTAAAGGCGCATAACAAGGAAATAATGAAGCTCAAAGACAACCGATCATTTTAAACAAGTTTTCTTTACCGGACTGAAATAAAATACAAAGAGAAGGAAAAAGAAAAACAATCAGTCAGGCCACTGACAGATTGGAGGGAGTACTGTGGAGTTTTATATCACAGATAAGATTCTTATACTTATATTATGGTGGTCATTATGACATAATGAAGGAAACTGAAGTCCCTGGAAAAAAAAACAACTTATGAGCACTGGCAAACAAACTGGCACAACTTTGAATTCTCAAAAAAAAAATAAATAAATATAATTAAAAATTTTTTTAAAAATTTCTAAGAGGAATTTGAGCCACTAAGGCATGAAGTGTGTATGAGTAGTAATGTATTTTTACTCCAAGGTCAAGATTCTTTCACTTATATTAAAGTGGTCCGTAATGGGGTGATGGGGAAAACCAGAGTGTCCAAAAAAGACCTTTGGTAAGAAAACACGAATGTCTTAGAAAACCACAGACTATCTGGTGACAGGTGTTGTAACCTGTTATGTGGTGCTCTAGACCATGCAGCCAGAAGTGCTTACCACTGGAACAAAAAAAAAAAAACCATGCTCTAAATAAATAATACAGTCAAAATCCTCCAATTGATTTAAACAGTTTTTTTATTTAGATACTTCTCGATATAATGTTTAACCCTTATTATGCCTAAAAAGTAGGGAAATCGTGTCAGATAATACTTTATATGATACAAACCAATTAATCAAATGCACATTCAAGCACCAAATGATTCTGAATTTTTTATCTCTAAAACAAAAAAATTAATCAATTTCCCCCCCCCCCCTTTTTTTTTTAAATTCACCAATATGTCAAACTTTCAATCTCTTGTTTAACCAACCCGATATTCAGTTTTTCACCATCTGTTTTAATCAGCCAACACTATTTTCCTTATCTCGTATTATAATCAACAAAATTGGAATTTTCTCTCATTTCTTTTTTATTTAATCAACATTTGTACAATATGTTGTTTTTATTTTGCAGATCAAATTCTGAATGCAGATAACAAATGATTTAATTTTCACCAAAATGTAACACAAGATACTGATATTTCTGAATAAATATTGAATTACTCTTAATTATAACTTCGTTCAGATTTAGTTTTTCCTAACAAATATCGATTAAATGCCTCTTCCTCACAATCATTTAAAGGAAGTAATTATTCGTCTAATTGATTTCTTATTTCTGATCCATTTTTATGCATGAAAATTCATATCACATTTTTACAGAAATAAGCAATTTTCAACTAAATTTCTGGACTTTTTTTCCAAGCAAGAGGACCTTAAAGGCCTCAGACACTCACCTGAAAATTAATTGCACTTAGTCTGATTTAGCATACTTTTTTTCTATAAATTTGACCTAGTGAACTAATTTTTAATTTAACATATCAAATATAAATTGTTATGAATGTCAGTTGTCTAGTGTTTATAATGTGTATGATTTTCACCTAGTGATCTACTTTTCATTTAACATAAACTATATATAAACTTTATTGAGATTGTGTCAAGAGGATTATAATGAGAAAGTATTGAGATTGTTCAGAAATATTGCTCTCAGAATGTCAACAAGGTTTTTACTGTAATTTGACCACATGCTATACCATCTGAATCATACAAATATCATTTTGACTTAGCTTTTGTAAGAGGATCATTTTTTGGGAAGGTTGAAGAAGATTTTACAGAAATGCGAGTTCTAGAGTGTTAACAAAGATTTTTCTATATTTAAACCAAGGTTAAAACCTACTTATTATGCAAACATGACCATTTTACTAAACGTAAATTAGCTTTTGTCAGGAGGATCAGTCGGAGCAAAAGTGAAGAAGATTGGACTAAATCCTGGCCTGTTATTGTAAATAAGTTTTTCTATAATTTTATCTTGTGTCTTATTTTTTTCTTTACACATTCATGTCCTGAAGACCATTCTTGCAAGTTTGAAGAAAATTAGGCAAAAATGTGTCTCTTCCTCTAAGCATTTCTATCACTTGATCCAGTGACATACGTTTGAATGCAACATAACCAATATAGGATGATGAATAAGCTTACTTATATCAAAGATCATTCAAATAGTCTGTGTCAAAAATGAAGCATGATAAGGGTTTTCTATGATTGATATAGTTGCCTACATTTTGGCCAAATAGAGTCTAGAGACTTGGCTTATGTCAAGAAATCTGTTGTTGGTAAGTTTGAAGAAGATTGGGCAAAAAATGTGACCTCCAGATTGAAAACAAGGTTTTTTATTGATTAGATCTAGGGACCCACTTTTTTTTACAGAGTATCCTTGATTCAAATAGCATTTACTAGAAGAAAAAAAAATATATGAAACAGCAATATTTAGAGAGATAGAGAGAGAGAGGTTGACATTTTTTACCAATTAAAAATTAATGCTGTTGCTACAACTTCTAACTGTAATGCAACAAGCCTTGTGTGAGTTGCATCAACATAACTCAGTTTAATTAACTTTGAAATTATCATTATTGAATTATTATTTTAAAATGTATAAATATAAAAACCATTCTATTGTGTAATCCTAAAAATTCCCTTTTGGTAATGGATAGTTTGTTTCCCACAATGGAAAAACAGAAATATCTGCAATAGGAATGAGTCAGACCACAAAAAAATGATGTTTTATTTTACTACAAAAGAATGGCATCAATAACCTAGGAAATCAGAGTTATTTATGATTTTTTATGGTGTTATTTCATGGATTATTGGAAAGATTATAGAATAAATATATTTCTTACCTTGCTGAAGAATCCACAAATTTCTTGTGTGGGATGATTGTTTTCTAGCAGCGGGGCCAAGGCTACTATTATATTCTCATGTGCTACTTTTGTTATCACATCTGCATGCTGTAAAAAAGTCATAATTGCAAGTAGCATAATTTAAAGTAATAATTTTTCTGGATGTAGAGGAAAAGAATAATAATAATAACAAAACTAGGGCCAATATTTTTATCTAAAGACAGCTACAAAAGGAACAAGGCTACCTTGTCTGTACATTCTTATGTTTAACTTTTTTAAAAAAAAACAAAATAAAAAACAAAAATCTTTTAACCTTTACAGCTTTCAAATTGATGACAGGAGTGGGTCAAATACCAATATCGTGAAATTTTATGGTTCATTACATCTGGGCAAGATTTTTAACAAATGATGCTCTTTATAAGGACCAATTAAAGTGTCAATTCTGGACTGAATTCTGAATTTTAATTCATTTTTTAAAAATATATTTTGAAATTAACAAGAATTCCACAGAATTAAATGTCTCGCCTGGTTAGTTTTTGACTTTTACATAAACTTTCAGATTTTGACACGCTGCAGACACTGGAAAAGTAACAACTAAGTCTCGCCTTATGGCGATGCCAGGCTCAACAAAAATATATATAAAAACTTCCTGACAACAAAATCAATTTATCAGACTTTTTTTAAAATTAAAAAAAACAAGTTTTTTTTATTGATCAATAACAACAAAAATCTGTTTAGACTGCATTTTGTGAGTATGACAGCAATAGATAGAACTGTATCCAAGGAATCCATAAAGGTTTTTAAATTACTGCCAGACATCTTAGAGGCCTTGCAACTACATACTGTTTTAGTTATGTCAATAATTAAATACTTCTTGAAAAAGATAGAATTTCTGAAGTTGAAATCAACATCAACAAGTCTTATGCACATCAAGTAAGATTTGTCAAATTACAAATATCTATGTAACCAATGGTTCTGACAAAACTGTTCATGCAGATACAAGATCTTATGGAAACTGGTAGACATTGACATCCTGAATAGGAGTGGATAAAGATATTATATGAAGAACATACCTGTTGAAGCAGATCCGAGACAAGATCTAATGGGAACTGATAGACACTGGCATCCTGAATGGGTGTGGATAAAGATACATCTATCATATTCTGTAAATAAAAAAGATCACAATACATTATTAAAATCAAAACAGGTACAAAATATAAATCATATCTTTGAAAAAATCTCCATATTAGCAATTTCAGAAAGACAAAGTTTTTAAACATTTTTTTCTAAGCATAAAAGGTTGAGTGCTTGCTCAAACCCTGACCCGGTCTGACCCAAGACTTGAAAGTGAGTAGTGAATGTTCTTTTGCTATGAGCTTGGCATTACAAAATGAAAGTCATAATTCTTTCTAATGGGAATTTAAAATAAACGATGTCCGATGTCATGGTAGGTGTGGCATGATGAAGAACCCTGCTGTATAATGTCATCAGCATTTTCCTTCTTATTATATTTTTGTTAGTTGTATATGATTTTTGCCTTTACTGGATTTGAACTTGAATTTGTTTCTTTACTATCAAACCTTATTTTTTTGTTTATTATTCAAGTACACAAGTTAAATTTTATTTTGTCAAATTTATACGGTTTTAGCCTTTAATCAGTGGCCTGAATTTTTTGTAATTATTCAAGTATCCAAGACTGATTTTATTTGTTAATTGTATATAGTTTAAGCCTTTAATAGGTAACCTGAATTTTTGGTTTATTATTCAATATACAAGACTAATTTTATTTGTCAATTGTATATATAGTTTAAACTTTTATATAAGTATACAAAATGTTTTTAATGTGCAAACTATTTTTGTTTATCATACAAATATAAAAGTCCATTTTATTTTATCTGTCAGGTGTATATGCTTTTATTTTTAATGAATTACCTAAATATTTTGTTTATAATACAAGTAAACAAGATACCTTTAATCAGCTAACTTTCATAAGTAAGAAGACTGGCTGATATTTTGGTTGCCATTTTTTAACCTTATTTAAGTCTATGACAGTTTTTGCTATTGTCTTTTTACTCAAGTTTCTAGTTTGTAAGTATGCTGATGAAATGCACCAACAAATTGTTTCAATGTCTCAAGAACCATCTCATCAACAAATCTGGCTAATAAATAAAACCCAATGTTATCTGGCTTTATCTTGCAGATAACATATTGATATCAACATCATTAAAAATAATTTTATGATTACACTAAAATAAAATTATAATTCAACTTTTACTACAATTATAAATCCAAGTGCCAATTTCATCATTTTAACAACTTTTAAATGCTATTATCTGCATGTTAATTGTATCCCCCAATTAAAAATGGTACAAGCCAATTTTTTGGATGTATTTTAAACTATAATAAGTAAATAGGTTACCATCTAAAACAAGAGGCCAATGGGCCTTAACGCTCACCTGAAGATATGTCCAATTTTGTTTGCAAAGTGCAATAGACAATGCATTAAGTACAGAAACTTGAAAAGTTTTCTCAAATTAAGAATTCCCACAAATTTAATAAGAAATATATCCACTCACATTTCATTTATAAGTAGCTTATATAATATGCATGAAGTTACTGTAGTGCAATGAATAATTTCCGAATCATTAATCAATTTCAGTATACTTATGCAGCTATGTCCTTGACCTTTGAACATATATGACCTTGAACCATATATGATTGTCATGTCAATACCTACAATATTCTAATATACATGCCTATGCATGAAATTAATAGCTTACAAGATAATTAATCATTTTAGTATTCCTATGTTGATATGACCTTGACCTTTGAACATATAACCTTGAACCATATATCAAAATGATCGTTGTCGCAATACCTACAATATTCTTATATACATGCCTATCCAAATGTTAATAGTTTTCAAGATAATTAGCAATTTAAGTCATCTTCTGCAGCTGTGACCTTGACCTTTCCACATATGACCTTGACCCATGTATCAAAATGATCATCATGTCAATACCTAAAATATTCTAATATACATGCTTATACAAAAAGTTAATAGTTTTCAAGATATTTAGCAATTGAAGTCTTCTTTTGCAGCTGTAACCTTGACCTTTCCACATATGACCTTGTACCATTTATCAAAATGATCGTTTCACAATACCTACAATGTTCCAATATACATGCCTATACAAAAAGTTAATAGTTTTCAAGATAATTAGCAATTTAGTCTTCTTCTGCAGCTGTGACCTTGACCTTTCAACATATGATCTTGAACCATATATCAAAATGCTTGTCATGTCAATACCTACAATATTCTAATATACATGCCTATACAAAAAGTTGATAGTTTTCAAGATATAGTGACAAATATATAATTTTTAGTAATTTCCCCACTCAGTGCCTTACAATTTCCCCATTTTGAGCCCCATGGCTACCATTTGAGCAAATCTGAATATAGATGACCTAAGGATGTTATAAATGAAATAACTAAGGTATATCTCTAGTAGATTCAGAGCTTTCAGCCCAGGTGAGCTAAAAATGTAAAAATGTTTCACTATTGGTCCCATCAAAGTACCTCTTTTAAATGTTGCTACGCAATGCAATCAATAACACTAGAAAATCTTGTACTGGTAAATAAATTACATTTGGTGTACCTGTTATTTTATTAATGAGTTTAACTGGTACTGGTAAATAACATATAGTGTACCTGTTATTTTCATTAATGAGGTTGCAAGTGTTTACAAACAATTGTTGAGTGATAACATTAGCTGTTCTGAATAACAATTATGTTTATTGTGAATGATTACTGCAAGTGATTTAATACGGTTTAAAATACCAATCAATTTTCTTTAACTCAAACTGAGACAGCTCCTGCATTCATTGGTTGTCCTGATTAACAGTTATGTTGCATTAATTACGTGTGTGTGATTATAGTAAGGGATTTATAACATTTGCAACTGATTTATTAGTATTTAAAATACCAGTCAATTTTACCTCACTTAGATTCAGATAAAGCCTGCATTTAGCTTCTGTTAAGTTGTAGAAAATTACACTTCTCTAGTCAGATGAGTTACTAATTGTTCCACACCCATTAGGTTACTCACACCTATTGTTAAGTTAATCACTGTTCCACACCTATTGTTCAGTTACTCACTGTTTCACACCTATTGTTCAGTTACTCATTGTTCCACACCTATTGTTAAGTTACTCACTGTGCCACACCTATTGTTAAGTTACTCACTGTTCCACACCTATTGTTTCTCACTGTTCCACACCTATTGTTAAGTTACTCACTGTTCCACACCTATTGTTCAGTTACTCAGTGTTCCATACCTATTGTTCAGTTACTCACTGTTCCACACCTATTGTTCAGTTACTTACTGTTCCACACCTATTGTTAAGTTGCTCACTGTTCCACACCTTATGTTACTCACTGTTCCATACCTATTGTTCAGTTACTCACTGTTCCACACCCATTGTTCAATTACTCACTGTTCCACACCTATTGTTAAGTTACTCACTGTTCCACACCTATTGTTAAGTTACTCAGTGTTCCATACCTATTGTTAAGTTACTCATTGTTCCACACCTACTGTTAAGTTACTCACTGTTCCTCACCTATTGGTCAGTTATTCACTGTTCCACATCTATTGTTACTCACTGTTCCACACTTATTGCTAAGTTACTCACTGTTCCACACCTATTTGCTCCACACCTTTTGTTAAGTTACTCACTGTTCCATACCTATTGTTAAGTTACTCACTGTTCCACACCCATTGTTAAGTTACTCACTGTTCCACACCCATTGTTAAGTTACTCACTGTTCCACAATTATTGTTAAGTTACTCACTGTTCCACACCTATTTGTTCCACACCTTTTGTTAAGTTACTCACTGTTCCACACATATTATTAAGTTACACACTGTTTCACACCTTTTGTTCAATTACTCAGTTCCACACCTATTGTTCAGTTACTCACTGTTCCACACCTTTTGTTAAGTTACTCACTGTTCCATACCTATTGTTAAGTTACTCACTGTTCCACACCTATTGTTAAGTTACTCACTGTTCCACACCTATTATTCAGTTACTCACTGTTCCATGCCTATTGTTCAGTTACTCACTGTTCCACGCCTATTGTTCAGTAACTCACTGTTCCACGCCCACTGTTAAAGTTTTGACTATTTAATAGTTAAAGTTATGCTTTCACTTCAAAGCTAGTGCATAAAACATATTTGATAAAATTTTGCCAAACTGGGGCCAAATTTAATTTTGGACTTATTGAAAGCAATTTACAACTGATACAGCTGTTTTTTTTTTCTTAAATAATTGACTTGAAGAACACAAATTTTGTATTATTAATTATAAAGCCTGGTCCAAGTCTTTAATGACCTGCTTTTATTTTCAACATGTTGATGGCAACTGCTAGAAATTAACTCTATAATGTCACAGATTAGAGATTAATTTCATTTAGTCTTTCTGCAAATCAACAAGTAAAGGCCTTTAACAAGAATAAGTCAATAATATCTAAAGATTCAAGTCTGAAAAATTTCCGAATGTGTCCATTAAAACTAAGAGTAGGTATACCAGGTATTGTGACTGATAACCTATGAGTCACTATTCTTGTATTTATTCATTTTTATACATATGTGTTAATCAATATTTACAAACAAACTGAATTTTACATGTGCATACCAATAAAATTTTACATGTAAAAAGATAGTCATTAATGCTAAGCAAAAATAGACTTTTAAAAATATTGAAATGAATATTGGATAATTGGATATAAAAACTTCTCCCAAAAAACAAAGAAAAGGTTTTTGCCTATTCAAAAATAATAAACTTAACCTAAGTAAAATTAGTTGTTTTTTTTTTTAAAAACATTTAATTTTCTAGATCTGTTCAAATTTCACCCATGCATTATCAATTTTTACATAAGCAAAACAGATTATTAATATGTAATTTTTTTAATGTTTTAAAATAATTTTACATACATGTATATAAAAACTGTTAATTAAATTTTGCAAGATTAAAATTGCAAATACCAATCATTTCAATCACATCAATTCTTTCAGTACTTTGATTACATTATGCAAATTTAATCAACCAAAGCTCTGACAGAAACATTACACTGTGTTATTGGTGCTTTCTATAATATACTTAACATCACATTTAATCTAAGTAGTCATTTTTAAACAATAAAAAGTGTGAGTTACCACCAGACAGGTGATAAGGTTTTATATAAATCTTCTGATCATTGTGTAACCTTGTTAAATAAAAAAGTAATAAATTGCTTTGTCATGACTATAACATTTATTAAACAGGTGCTCTTGCCTAAAGATGAGATATGGTTTAATGAGTCAAAGATGAGATATGGTTTAATGAGTCAAAGTGTGTTTAGTTAACATGCAATTGTTTTTATTCTATTTTTTAATTACTGTTCATATACTAAATAAGCATATATGTTCTAAACCTGGAGAGAGAGAGAAAGAGAGAGAGAAAGAGAGAGAGAGAGAGAGAGAGAGAGAGAGAGAGAGAGAGAGAGAGAGAGAGAGAGAGAGAGAGAGAGAGAGAGAGAGAGCTTACAAATTAATTGCAACAAGGGGATGCCGCTATAACAGGACTCATACAATACAAAAGCTTGTAATGTGTTAACTTGTAAAATGAGAAAATATAAGGTCAGCTTTCACTTTTGAATTTATTCAATCATGCTTCCACAAAGTTCACAAAACATCAAGTTTCTTTGCATTTTCAGTTGCAAATAGATGAAAATACATGTTGATAGAACTGCTTAAAACTCTCACTCTTGCATGGCCATTTAAGTAATGCTAATGTCAGCTGTGAATCACAAGGTTTGAATCCAAATTTTAAAGTCTGACAAAGTTCTCTTGCGGAAGGTTGCTGCTTTTCAACAGCACTGGAGCTTCTTAGAACTGGATATAATTGAAGGAATCTTGGCTGGGGCTCAATTAAAACACCATTACTCCAGTAGAATTAATTACATTAAAACATTCTACTGACAGCTGTGTTGATTGAATTCTATTATTGCTACTTCTGAATTTACTCTCATATTAATGTTATTACCACTGCAACATAATTTCTGAAAAGCTGATTTTAGTTTTCTCATTCAACCTCTCAAAAAGAATCAAGTAAACCACACTATAAACCATCTGTAGTTGAGATCTATAAAAGCCTGTTTAAATAAACAAATAATGGCAGAAATCCAACAAATTTTACTATTTTTAAGCTTTCTTAAACAAAAAAGATTTTGTTTTATTTTACAAGACTAAGAAAAACATTCAAAAGTTCAAGTGTATACTTCTGAATAGATAAAGATGCTTGTTTTAAGTTTTGCCCTTGAGGCTGCAAAAATGTCAACAATTCCATAGCAACAGATTGCATTATTCTGTGTACAATCAATTGGATCATGCTTACTAAGTGCATGGTGCCAAGTAATACATCTTGTATATCTAACACACTATTTATTAAATTAATGTCAAATTAGGGCCTCTGTTGTTCATCTGAATTGTTGTTCTTTTCACTGTAATGTGAAAGTAAAAATTCAACTATGTCCTTAGCCTGTTTGGGATGGTACTTATGTCTAAATAAATGGCATATATAATCATTTGCCATGTGACATTCTGATTTATTAGCTTGAGAGCTTTTGCATGCAGACTATAAATCACAAAAACCACATGATTCCATGTATGAATACTTATAATATGCAATAAACAATCCAGAACTACAATATCATAGGTAAATAAACATGGCAGCCATGCTAACATGTGTTTGCTTGCCAAATTTTTGCATTCATATTAAAAATAAACATCATTTTAAAACAGTTCAATTGTTAAGTAAAGACTGATAGTAGAAGCCTCTGCTGTTCATTTGAAAGATCCTCAAGTTTAACAATGAAAGTTTAACAATGTCTAATTAAATGGCATAAAAAAACATAGATCAAAACTCATAAATATTGTAGCTATTCTAGGTAAACTAATTAAGCATGTTATGTATTATGAATAGTTTGCTTTAAATAGCATTGTCAGTTATATAAATAACCATTATCACCGTATCTCAACAGTTTCATGCTTGTATTTATATTTCCACTTTTATTCCAGATTCCTTTGTTACATACAGAATAAATTATGTGATGCCACTAGATGTAAAAGCCATGTTGTTTACAAACTAGGTGTTGCCACACAAATTAACAGTAATGTTGTTAACAACTTATATGATGGCACAAGATGTAATAGCCATGTTGTTTACAAATTATGTGATGCCACAAGATGTAAAAGCCATGTTGTTTACAAATTATTTGATGACATAATATGTAACAGCCATATTGTTTACCAATAATGTGATGCCACAAGATGTAAAAGCCATGTTGTTTACAAATTATGTGACTCCACAAGATGTAACAGTCATGTTGTTTACAAATTTGTCATGCGACCAGATGTATCAGTCATGTTGTCTACAAATTATGTGACTCCACAAGATGTAACAGACATGTTGTTTACAAATTTGTCATGCGACCAGATGTATCAGTCATGTTGTCTACAAATTATGAACTGGACAAGATGTAACAGATATGATGTTTACAAATTATGTGATGCCATAATATGTAGCAGCCATGTTGTTTACAAATTATGTGATGCCAAAAGATGCAAAAACAATATTGTTTACAAATTATGTGATGCCAAAAGATGTAACAGCCATGTTGTTTACAAATTATGTGATGCCAAAAGATGTAACAGCCATGTTGTTTACAAATTATGTGATGCCACAAGCTGTAACAGTATTGTTATTTACAAATTTGTCATGTGACAAGATGTAACAGCCATATTGACTACATATTATTGTGATGCCACATGATGTAAAAGCCATGTTGTTTACAAAATATGTGATGCCAAAAGATGTAAAAGCTATGTTGTTTACAAATTATGTGATGCAACAAGATGTAAAAGTCATGTTGTTTACAAGATGTAAAAGCCATGTTGTTTAAAAATTATGTGATGCCACAAGATGTTAAGGCCATGTTGTTTACAAATCATGTGAAGCCACAAGATGTAAAAGCCATATTGTTTACAAATTTGTGATGTTACAAAATGTTAAAGCAATGTTGAATACAAATTATGTAATGCAACAAGATGTAAAAGCCATGTTGTTTACAAATTTGTGATGCAACAAGATGTAAAAGCCATGTTGTTTAAAAACTAGGTGTTGCCACAATGTAAGGTCATGTTGTTTACAAAGTATGTGCTGCAACATTATGTAACAGCCATGTTGTTTACAAACTATGTGAAGCCTTGTGATGAAACAGCCATGATGTTTACAGATATGTGATGTTAAAATATGTAACAGTCATATTGTTTACAAATTAAGTGATGTCACAAGATGTAACAGCCATGTTGTTTTCAATTTCATAATGCAATAATATGTAACAGCCATGTTGTTTAAAAATTATGTGATGCCAAAAGATGCAAAAACAATGTTGTTTAAAAATTAGGTGTTGCCACATGATGTAACAGCCTTGTTGTTTACAAGTTAAGTGATGTCACATGATGTAACAACCATGTTGTTTACAAATTAAGTGATGTCACAAGATGTAACAGCCATGTTGTTTAAAAATTAGGTGTTGCTACATGATGTAACAGTCTATTGTTTACAAATTAAGTGATGTCACATGATGTAACAGCCATGTTGTTTTCAGTTTCATAATGCTATAATATGTAACAGCCATGTTGTTTAAAAATTAGGTGTTGCCACATAATGTAACAGCCATGTTGTTTAAAAATTAGGTGTTGCCACATGATGTAACAGCCATGTTGTTTACAAGTGTTTGACACCACAAGATTTAACAATCATGTTTACAAATGTTATGCCTTAGATGTAACAACCAACTTGTTAACAATGTTTGCTGGACTAAATTACTAAGTGACATTATTATCTAGAGTAAGTGATACATGTTGCATTGTTTTTTTCATATATCTGTCCACCACAGGCTCTATTGGAACTCTGGTTACAATAATATTAGATTTTACTACAGAGGTCATGAGGAAAAACACACAGTTAATGTGGAAAAAAAAAATATATAATGTTAACTGTTTTTGTTATTCTGATCACAAATCCATTCCTTTCTAAGGCAAAATTAATATATAACTTCTGAATAATGGAATTGCTCATTGAAATTTGAATCAGGTTGCCTGCAATGCCATGTGACATCAACATTTCCATGGTTACTTATATGAAATAAACAATCATCTGATATGTAACATGATGTTGCTTTTATTCTCTTTAAGACATCTAGGCCATATGTTCCATCTTTTTTTTTTCTTTTTTTTTTTTATTATAATTATTATTAATATTTTTTTTTTGTTTGGTATTATTGGTAATGAATTGAGATTTTATAATGAAATCTGTCTATACTACACATCTTCTTGCATTTTTTTTGTCTGTTTGTTAAATATGGATTTAAGCAGAATACTGTAGATTTACAGCACAATTTTTATTTCAGCAATAATCTTGCTAGAAAAAATAAACTTTAAATCTTAAATATTAATTTAACGTTAGCACACTATTTCATGATTACAATAACTGATTGTTAGACAACATTTCTTCTAAAATAAAAACATATACATTACTATACTCCACCCCCCCCCCCCCCCACCCCAAAAAAAAAAAAAAAAAAAAAAAAAAAAACCTCTTTTGCTTATATATAGAGCTCTGTTAAGAGAGTGAAACCTTGATAAAACAAAGTCACAGTGACAAATTGATAAAATAAAGTTGAAGTGAAACACAAAGTCACAATGAAACATTGATAAAATGAAGTTAAAGTGAAACATGGATAAACAACAAAGTCATAGTAAAACATGGAAAAAACAAAGTCATAATGTGGTTAAAACAATGTCACAGTGAAACACAGATAAAACAAAGTCACAGTGAAACATGGATAAAACAAAGTCATAGTGTGGATAAAACAATGTCACAGTGAAACACAGATAAAACAAAGTCATAGTGTGAATAAAACAAAGTCACAGTGAAACATGGATAAAACAAAGTCATAGTGTGGATAAAACAAAGTCACAGTGAAACATGGATAAAACAAAGTCATAGTGTGGATAAAACAAAGTCACAGTGAAACATGGATAAAACAAAGTCATAGTGAAACACAGATAAAACAAAGTCATAGTGTGGATAAAACAAAGTCACAGTGAAACACAGATAAAACAAAGTCATAGTGTGGATAAAACAAAGTCACAGTGAAACATGGATAAAACAAAGTCATAGTGTGGATAAAACAAAGTCATAGTAAAACATGGAAAAAACAAAGTCATAATGTGGTTAAAACAATGTCACAGTGAAACACAGATAAAACAAAGTCATAGTGTGGATAAAACAAAGTCACAGTGAAACACAGATAAAACAAAGTCATAGTGTGGATAAAACAAAGTCACAGTGAAACACAGATAAAACAAAGTCATAGTGTGGATAAAACAAAGTCACAGTGAAACATGGATAAAACAAAGTCATAGTGTGGATAAAACAAAGTCACAGTGAAACACGGATAAAACAAAGTCATAGTGTGGATAAAACAAAGTCACAGTGAAACACGGATAAAACCAAGTCATAGTGTGGATAAACCATGTCACAGTGAAACATGGATAAAACCAAGTCATAGTGTGGATAAAACCAAGTCATAGTGTGGATAAATAATGTCACAGTGAAACACAGATAAAACAAAGTCATAGTGTGGATAAAACAAAGTCACAGTGAAACACAGATAAAACAAAGTCATAGTGTGGATAAAACAATGTCACAGTGAAACATGGATAAAACAAAGTCATAGTGTGGATAAAACAAAGTCACAGTGAAACACAGATAAAACAAAGTCATAGTGTGGTTAAAACAATGTCACAGTGAAACATGGATAAAACAAAGTCATAGTGTGGATAAAACAAAGTCACAGTGAAACACAGATAAAACAAAGTCATAATGTGGTTAAAACAATGTCACAGTGAAACACAGATAAAACAAAGTCATAGTGTGGATAAAACAAAGTCACAGTGAAACACAGATAAAACAAAGTCATAGTGTGAATAAAACAAAGTCACAGTGAAACATGGATAAAACAAAGTCATAGTGTGGATAAAAAAATGTCACAGTGAAACATGGATAAAACAAAGTCATAGTGTGGATAAAACAAAGTCACAGTGAAACACGGATAAAACAAAGTCATAGTGTGGATAAAACAAAGTCACAGTGAAACACAGATAAAACAAAGTCATAGTGTGGATAAAAAAATGTCACAGTGAAACATGGATAAAACAAAGTCATAGTGTGGATAAAACAAAGTCACAGTGAAACACGGATAAAACAAAGTCATAGTGTGGATAAAACAAAGTCACAGTGAAACACGGATAAAACCAAGTCATAGTGTGGATAAACCATGTCACAGTGAAACATGGATAAAACCAAGTCATAGTGTGGATAAAACCAAGTCATAGTGTGGATAAATAATGTCACAGTGAAACACAGATAAAACAAAGTCATAGTGTGGATAAAACAAAGTCACAGTGAAACACAGATAAAACAAAGTCATAGTGTGGATAAAACAATGTCACAGTGAAACATGGATAAAACAAAGTCATAGTGTGGATAAAACAAAGTCACAGTGAAACACAGATAAAACAAAGTCATAGTGTGGTTAAAACAATGTCACAGTGAAACATGGATAAAACAAAGTCATAGTGTGGATAAAACAAAGTCACAGTGAAACACAGATAAAACAAAGTCATAATGTGGTTAAAACAATGTCACAGTGAAACACAGATAAAACAAAGTCATAGTGTGGATAAAACAAAGTCACAGTGAAACACAGATAAAACAAAGTCATAGTGTGAATAAAACAAAGTCACAGTGAAACATGGATAAAACAAAGTCATAGTGTGGATAAAAAAATGTCACAGTGAAACATGGATAAAACAAAGTCATAGTGTGGATAAAACAAAGTCACAGTGAAACACGGATAAAACAAAGTCATAGTGTGGATAAAACAAAGTCACAGTGAAACACAGATAAAACAAAGTCATAGTGTGGATAAAAAAATGTCACAGTGAAACATGGATAAAACAAAGTCATAGTGTGGATAAAAAAATGTCACAGTGAAACACAGATAAAACAAAGTCATAGTGTGGATAAAACAAAGTCACAGTGAAACACGGATAAAACCAAGTCATAGTGTGGATAAAACAAAGTCATAGTGTGGATAAAAAAATGTCACAGTGAAACATGGATAAAACAAAGTCATAGTGTGGATAAAAAAATGTCACAGTGAAACATGGATAAAACCAAGTCATAGTGTGGATAAAACCAAGTCATAGTGTGGATAAATAATGTCACAGTGAAACACAGATAAAACAAGTCATAGTGTGGATAAAACAAAGTCACAGTGAAACACAGATAAAACAAAGTCATAGTGTGGATAAAACAAAGTCACAGTGAAACACGGATAACACAAAGTCATAGTGTGGATAAAACAAAGTCACAGTGAAACACGGATAACACAAAGTCATAGTGTGGATAAAACAAAGTCACAGTGAAACATGGATAAAACAAAGTCACAGTGAAACACGGATAACACATAGTCATAGTGTGGATAAAACAAAGTCACAGTGAAACACGGATAAAACAAAGTCATAGTGTGGATAAAACAACGTCACAGTGAAACATGGATAAAACAAAGTCATAGTGTGGATAAAACAAAGTCACAGTGAAACACGGATAACACAAAGTCATAGTGTGGATAAAACAAAGTCACAGTGAAACATGGAAAAAACAAAGTCATAGTGTGGATAAAAAAATGTCACAGTGAAACATGGATAAAACAAAGTCATAGTGTGGATAAAAAAATGTCACAGTGAAACATGGATAAAACCAAGTCATAGTGTGGATAAAACCAAGTCATAGTGTGGATAAAACCAAGTCATAGTGTGGATAAATAATGTCACAGTGAAACACAGATAAAACAAAGTCATAGTGTGGATAAAACAATGTCACAGTGAAACATGGATAAAACAAAGTCATAGTGTGGATAAAACAAAGTCACAGTGAAACACAGATAAAACAAAGTCATAGTGTGGATAAAACAATGTCACAGTGAAACATGGATAAAACAAAGTCATAGTGTGGATAAAACAAAGTCACAGTGAAACACGGATAACACAAAGTCATAGTGTGGATAAAACAAAGTCACAGTGAAACATGGATAAAACAAAGTCACAGTGAAACACGGATAACACATAGTCATAGTGTGGATAAAACAAAGTCACAGTGAAACACGGATAAAACAAAGTCATAGTGTGGATAAAACAACGTCACAGTGAAACATGGATAAAACAAAGTCATAGTGTGGATAAAACAAAGTCACAGTGAAACACGGATAACACAAAGTCATAGTGTGGATAAAACAAAGTCACAGTGAAACATGGAAAAAACAAAGTCATAGTGTGGATAAAACAAAGTCACAGTGAAACACAGATAAAACAAAGTCATAGTGTGGATAAAAAAATGTCACAGTGAAACATGGATAAAACAAAGTCATAGTGTGGATAAAAAAATGTCACAGTGAAACACAGATAAAACAAAGTCATAGTGTGGATAAAACAAAGTCACAGTGAAACACGGATAAAACCAAGTCATAGTGTGGATAAAACAAAGTCATAGTGTGGATAAAAAAATGTCACAGTGAAACATGGATAAAACAAAGTCATAGTGTGGATAAAAAAATGTCACAGTGAAACATGGATAAAACCAAGTCATAGTGTGGATAAAACCAAGTCATAGTGTGGATAAAACCAAATCATAGTGTGGATAAATAATGTCACAGTGAAACACAGATAAAACAAAGTCATAGTGTGGATAAAACAATGTCACAGTGAAACATGGATAAAACAAAGTCATAGTGTGGATAAAACAAGTCACAGTGAAACACAGATAAAACAAAGTCATAGTGTGGATAAAACAATGTCACAGTGAAACATGGATAAAACAAAGTCATAGTGTGGATAAAACAAAGTCACAGTGAAACACGGATAACACATAGTCATAGTGTGGATAAAACAAAGTCACAGTGAAACATGGATAAAACAAAGTCACAGTGAAACACGGATAACACATAGTCATAGTGTGGATAAAACAAAGTCACAGTGAAACACGGATAAAACAAAGTCATAGTGTGGATAAAACAACGTCACAGTGAAACATGGATAAAACAAAGTCATAGTGTGGATAAAACAAAGTCACAGTGAAACACGGATAAAACAAAGTCATAGTGTGGATAAAACAAAGTCACAGTGAAACATGGATAAAATAAAGTCATAGTGTGGATAAAACAAAGTCACAGTGAAACACGGATAAAACAAAGTCATAGTGTGGATAAAACAAAGTCACAGTGAAACATGGATAAAACAAAGTCATAGTGTGGATAAAACAAAGTCACAGTGAAACACGGATAAAACAAAGTCATAGTGTGGATAAAACAATGTCACAGTAAAACACGGATAAAACAAAGTCATAGTGTGGATAAAACAAAGTCATAGTGTGGATAAAACAAAGACACAGTGAAACACAGATAAAACAAAGTCATAGTGAAACACTGATAAAACAAAGTCACAGTGAAACATGGATAAAACAAAGTCATAGTGTGGATAAAACAAAGACACAGTGAAACACTGATAAAACAAAGTCATAGTGAAACACTGATAAAACAAAGTCAACGTGAAACACTGATAAAACAAAGTCATAGTGAAACACTGATAAAACAAAGTCAAAGTGAAACATTGATAAAACAAAGTCATAGTGAAACACTGATAAAACAAAGTCATAGTGAAACACTGATAAAACAAAGTCAACGTGAAACACTGATAAAACAAAGTCAACGTGAAACACTGATAAAACAAAGTCATAGTGAAACACTGATAAAACAAAGTCATAGTGAAACACTGATAACAAAGTCATAGTGAAACACTGATAAAACAAAGTCAACGTGAAACACTGATAAAACAAAGTCATAGTGAAACACTGATAAAACAAAGTCATAGTGAAACATTGATAAAACAAAGTCATAGTGAAACATTGATAAAACAAAGTCATAGTGAAACACTGATAAAACAGTCATTTTAAAACATGGATAAAATAAAGTCACAGTGAAACATGGATTATATTTAAAAAAAGTCACAGTGAAACATGGATAAAACAAAGTCACAGTGAAACACTGATAAAACAAAGTCACAGCAAAACAAAACCATAATACAAAGACACAGTGAAGCACCAATAAAACAAAGTCATAGTAAAACACTGATAAAATTAAGACAGAGTGAAACATAAAATAAATACACATGGTTATCAATTTTTAATTCAAGTTATCCAGAAGTCAGACTTTTTAAATCAGGACTAGGAACAAATTAAACAGTATGGGACAAAATAATAACTTTTGCCTTATTGTCAGTATTAGAGAAACTGACATTCCAGTTATCAAGTTCTACTGTTTGTGAAAAACACAAGTAATGCCATCTAAGTGCAGTCATTTAGTAGCCATGTTATCATTACTTACAACTTTGTTTTGGCAGAAGAAAGTCAGGCTTGGCAGATCAGAAATTATAAATCTTTCTGCATTTTTTAAAAATTTAGTTAATTTATTTATTTATTATCTATAATGGAATCAACACTGTAATTTTTCTTTTAATCTGATCACACAATTTGACATTTAACTGTCCAAGCCATGTAGTTCTGCAAAACATATAAGAAAAATTTGTCCATATTCAAAACAAAAACAAATTCAATAAATGTACTTGGTCTGTGTATCAAGTCCACTGAAAAACTTTCACTAAGAATAATTGATGTACTTAATAACATCATTATTGAAGTCCACTTAACCAACTTCACTGTCCATTTTGACAGAATTCATTCACTTATATTGTGATGATTGGTTCAGGAATGGTGGAACAAATCAGTGCCAAGAAGAAAGCACTGACATTTGACAAGTGAACTTTACCACACTAAAATCTGCCCAATTTAAATTTGAAACTAGCTGGTAAATGACTTTATGATCTGAAAATGAACACTTAAGACCAACAAACAACCAAGTCTCAGGAACTTATTTTGTTCTTAAAACTGTATTTAGTAAATCAAATTTCAAATAAAAAATAAATAAAAAATATCAAAATACCAATGTCTTAAGATGAAACTAACATAGTCAGTCTAGCCACTAGAAGCCCACTATAAAATTCTTTCCAAGTTATCTGGCATGTTTCACAGTAAGCTGGTAGAGAATGAATAGCTCAAAACCACATTTGACATTTAAATCTTATACAACTAAAAAAAAAAAAATAAATAAATAAAAAAAAAAAAAAAAAAAAAAAAAAAAAAAAAAATAATAATAAAAAAAAAAAAACATGCATGTGTGCACACAAACACACAAACGGTAATATGGATCGATTAGTAACATGTCAATCATTCAGTGTTTTATCAAATTAATCTGAAATGGAATCTACATAGCAGCTACAGCTCTTTGACAAATTTAATCACTTGATCTAAAATTGCATCTATACAACTTTAGCTCTTTGACTAAATGAATTACTAACATGGGAGAAGAGACATATCATGATATATCACAAATCCCATCGTGGCCATTTTAAATGGACAGTATTTATCTCTTATCTTTAATCTCCACTAAAACCAAATGTTGTATGAAGACACTTAAATGACATAGACAATAAACTCTCGATATAAATTGAGTCAGTGTTGCTTTCATACTTGTTATAGATTCTTTATATCTATGCAATTACCACACAACTGCATTTGATTTAAAAAAGAAATATCATTACAAGAAACCCTTCCCAGAAAACTGCTATATAAACCCTTGACATATATTCCCAATTGCTACTACACATCTCCTTCTATCAATAAAATTGTTTTAACTTTAGAGAGACAAAAAAGCATGCAATTTTGATGAGCATTGCCAAAAACAAAGTAACAAACAGTGTAACAAATACCTGGAAATACTTCTTTGTGAGTGGGCAGGTGAATCAATGTTTAAAAGACAAATCAGCATTATTACAGCTATTCATGTATACCATACAATAATATTAATAAAATAAGATTTTTTTTATATAATTGCATTTTTTCATCACCGACAGAATCTGCCAAGATCCTTAGGCAAATATAAATATTTATTACAAGGAATTGATATTTATAGATCGTATTGATTACCTTTATCTCTTTGACTAGAACCTCTGGCCTCCTTGCACTCTTCAGTAACTTTTCATATTTGTAAACATGCCTCTGTAATAGAAAAAATAATAGGGTGTCTTAGAAAAATGCCAGGAAAATGATACAAAGGAAAAAAATATATATATATACATATAATTTTACTATTTTGATATGTTGGAAGTTTTTGCTTATTTATATACAATAGTAATCTTGTAATAATGTTATATTTTTCATATTTGTAAACATGCCTCTGTAATAGAAAAAATAATAGGGTGTACTAAAAAAATGCCAGGAAAATGATACAAAGGAAAAAAATATATATATATATTATTTTACTATTTTGATATGTTGGAAGTTTTGCTTTTTTATATACAATAGTAACCTTGTAATAATGTTATAGAAGTATATATATATATATATATATATATATATATATATATATATATATATATATATATATATATATATATATTTCTTCTTCTTTTTACAACTGTGGATTAACCAAAATTTTTTTTTCTTCAATTTTTCAAATTATTCCTAATTGCTGTTTATTCAATTTTTTTAAATTTTAAATATGAAAAAGGAATCAGTAATTGCTAAATATTTACTTTCTTTCTATATACATTTTCAGTTCATCATTTATATATTGACAGACAACTTGAAAGCAAGATAAGAGTTGTTATGAACATCCAACCAAATATGGTTAAAATCTGCCCACTAATTTTTTCAAAAGAATTTACTAAAATAGCCACCTTTTTTTAAACTAATTTGTATATTTTTTTTATGAGCTACCAAAAAAGTTCCGCAAAAGTTCTGATATGTATGGTCATACATCTAATTCATATTTACCAAATTTAAACAAAATTGTTTGATAAAACTTCTATCAAGCATTTGTCTTTTTTTTTTTACTATTAACAGCTATAATGGCCATCTTGAATGCTGGAATAGATTGGTATGTACAATCTTATCAAAAAAAGGGATCCTCTAAACCAAATTGGGTTCCAATATCATACACACTGTATTAGTCCAAGATTTTTACTTTTTCTATAACCTGTCTTGCTAGGGAACACACACACACACACACACACATACACACACACACACACACACACACACTCTCTCTCTCTCTCTCTCTCTCTCTCTCTCTCTCTCTCTCTCTCTCTCTCCCCAATTGCCTCATTTTCAAAAAAATATATATATTCCTCAAAGTAAACTTTGAAATTTTTTAAATGAAGACTGTGATAAAGATTTATTCAAATTTTACTATAAAGCACTGTTGTGGCAGAGTGTTCACTTTTTGTCAAAACACCTGAATTTGATGCTTAGTTGTTTACAGTAAAGAATTTTATTTTTTCTATTATTCTACTAATTGCTATATTTTTATTTGTACATATTAGGCAATAACCAATTTTGTTATAATGATTATTTCTGAAAAATGTAAAATGATTTTTAAAATTTTTAAAATAGATAATAAAATCGTGCATTATTAAATAATTGTAGCAAAATTAGTTTTTAAAAGTGTGAAATCGTGAAAGACTTTTAATTACTTATTATATCATGTTTCCTCTTCATGAATTTTTTTCAATTTACTTACAAAACCATATTTCCTTTCTAAAACATTCCCTATGGGTTAATCAAAGTTGAAATTTTCCATAAAAAGCAAAATGTAACGTGTCCCAGGAAGAATGTCATGAAATAATGAAATAAAGCAGAAAATAAAAAAAAAAAAAAAAAAAAAAGCAACCCCCCCATCCCACACACACACACACACACACACACACACACACTTAATAGCCATATCAGATTCACATTATTGTCATTATAATCTAAAATGTTCATTAGAATTTGACTTAAGGCTACCAGATAAATATACGGCATTTCAGAAGTCATGTAACTGTTTAATTTATCATGCCAAACAGTGCAAGTATAAGATTAGTTGAGTCAGTAACAACTAAAATCACTAACTTTAATCTAGATTTCCACATGGATGAATTGATGACACATGACACAAAACAGCTACAAAACATTATTTATAAACTTTTGATTTTAATACTGTTTAAAAATTTTGAAACAGGAGACATTTTATTTTTGAAAATTTGACTTTTCTTAAGATTTGTATGGGTTCTGTGATTTCATGGAACCATAATACCCTTATGTCAACAAAGCTACATGAACATGTCACAACTGTTGAATATACATTTTTTTTGTAACTCAGTTACATGTACATGTATGTGTCTCAATTGTTGAGGCCACAACCTTAATTACTCGGTTACATGTATATATCAAAATTATTGAGGTCACAATCTTTGAAACATTGTTATCTGTACAATTGTTGAGGCTGTAACAACCTTGACAACAGAGTTAAATCACATGTCACACTTATTAAGCTGTAACAACCTTGACAACACAGTTAACTGATGTGTAACACTTGTTGAGGCTGTAACAACCTTGACAACTCAGTTAACTTAAGTGTAACACTTGTTGAGGCTGTAACAACCTTGACAACACAGTTAACTGTCATGCAACACTTGTTGAGGCTGTAACAACCTTGACAACTCAAGTGAAATGACATGTCACACTTGTTGAGGCTGTAACAACCTTGACAACTCAAGTAAAATGACATGTCACACTTGTTAAGGCTGTAATAACCTTGACAACTCAGTTAACTTAAGTGTAACACTTGTTGAGGCTGTAACAACCTTGACAACACAGTTAACTGTCATGCAACACTTGTTGAGGCTGTAACAACCTTGACAACTCAAGTGAATTGACATGTCACACTTTTTGAGGCTGCAACAACCTTGACAAGTCAAGTGAAATGACATGTCAAACTTGTTGAGGCTGTAACAACCTTGACAACTCAAGTGAAATGACATGTCAGACTTGTTGAGGCTGTAACAACCTTGACAACCCAAGTTAAATGACATGTCACACTTGTTAAGGCTGTAATAACCTTGACAACTCAGTTAAATGACATGTCACATTTGTTGAGGCTGTAACAACCTTGACAACACAGTTAACTAAAGTGTAACACTTGTTGAGGCTGTAACAACCTTGACAACACACAGTTAAGTGTCAACACTTGTTGAGGCTGTAACAACCTTGACAACACAGTTAACTGACATGTTACACTTGTTGAGGCTGTAACAACCTTGACAACACAGTTAACTGACATGTTACACTTGTTGAGGCTGTAACAACCATGACAACACAGTTAACTAAAGAGTAACACTTGTTGAGGCTGTAACAACCTTGACAACACAGTTAACTGTCATGCAACACTTGTTGAGGCTGTAACAACCTTGACAACTCAAGTGAAATGACATGTCACACTTTTTGAGGCTGCAACAACCTTGACAAGTCAAGGGAAATGACATGTCAAACTTGTTGAGGCTGTAACAACCTTGACAACTCAAGTGAAATGACATGTCAGACTTGTTGAGGCTGTAACAACCTTGACAACCCAAGTTAAATGACATGTCACACTTGTTAAGGCTGTAATAACCTTGACAACTCAGTTGAATGACATGTCACACTTGTTGAGGCTGTAACAACCTTGACAACACAGTTAACTGACATGTTACACTTGTTGAGGCTGTAACAACCTTGACAACACAGTTAACTGTCATGTTACACTTGTTGAGGCTGTAACAAACTTGACAACTCAGTTAACTAAAGTGTAACACTTGTTGAGGCTGTAACAACTGTCATGTAACACTTGTTGAGGCTGTAACAACCTTGACAACTCAGTTAACTAAAGTGTAACACTTGTTGACACTGTAACAATCTCGACAACACAGTTAACTGAAGTGTAACACTTGTTGAGGCTGTAACAACCTTGACAACTCAGTTAACTGAAGTGTAACACTTGTTGAGGCTGTAACAACCTTGACAACTCAGTTAACTGAAGTGTAACACTTGTTGAGGCTGTAACAACCTTGACAACACAGTTAACTGTCATGTAACACTTGTTGAGGCTGTAACAACCTTGACAACTCAGTTAACTAAAGTGTAACACTTTTTAGGCTGTAACAACCTCGACAACACAATTTAATGATGTCATAATTGGTGACAAGCAGAAGACTTTTTAACTGAAAAATCTATTTTCCTTTTCAGTAAATAATTTTTGTAACTCAATTACATGACATACTGTTTAGGTAACTACCTTGAAAACTGAGTTAAAAGGCCATAACCATGACAAATTGTTTATTTGTACCTGTAACCACTGCTGACAAGCAAAGGACTGAAAATCTATTTTCCCTTTTATCCTAACTTTTACATGGACAGGAATTGCCTTATGAAACAAGGAAATTAAATTTAAAAAATACAAGATCCTCTAAAAATAAGTTCATGATAACATAATGCCAAAGTCTTTAAATAAAAACATCGTAAATCTCTATGCATTTTCATTTCAGTTTTAATTTAGCAAAGAAAAAATCAATAAAATAATTCACACAGCTATCTCTGTCACTGGTGTTAAAGAGAGCTGTCTTTTTCCAATGTTTTTTTAAATCATAAGATTTTATTTACAACTGAAAATATCTCAAATGTGTTTTGAAGTATTCAACAACAAGAAAATTGTTTTAGATGTTGGAATATCAATGACATTAAAAGTACCATCTAGTTTATTGATTTACCTAACCTTGCTACAGACATGTACTTTATCACCAAGTTTCCAGAATAATCAAATCAGAATCCTTTACAAAATCGACCGACAGCTTCCAAGTTTTTAATAATCACTGACTTTCAAGTTTTCAATAATCACCAACACCATTTTTTTTGCCAGCATCTTAAATCAATATTTTACTTTCTATATAAATAACTTCTATGTTTTCCTTTTTTTTTTAATTTAAATATTATTTCTTGTTCTTCTTTCTATTTTTTATAAGTATTTTATCTGTCAGGCATATGCTTTTTTAATATAACAATCTTCATTGGTCAAGTCGTCTAAAGTAATGACTTATGGATCTCAGTATCTAGGTTCAACTCTTGCAGTATGAAAAAGTTTTTGTCAAAGACAAATGATTTTTTCACGGAACTTGGGTTTCTTTTTTTTTTTTTACTTTGGATTTAAAATAACAATGGACATATTTCTCTTCCATATTTTGTGTATGAAGGTTTAAAGATTTTCTCCAAAGATTGGGAGATCTCTTTTTTTATGATCCATATGTGTAGGTGGCCAGGTGGTCTAAAGTTTGTACTTAGGTTTTCTCCAGGCAATCCAGTTTCCTCAACCATTTCAGAACTGACCCTCTAGTTATAAGTGAAATAATTTTGACTGGGACATAAAACATTATCACCACTTCTCATTACGAAAAGTTGAGAAATTGTGTAACCAAAATTTGTAAATTTGTGAATTTTTTTAGTGGTTTTTAGATAAATGTTTTCACTGAAGGTGTTCATTAAATAAGTTCTAACCTTTATACCTCTGAAAGAAAAACAAATTAATGCCCAACAGCAATAAAAACTATTATACCCTACTGTTAAGCCATATCAATTATATAGTGTGATAGTGGATCAATCTATTTCTAATACAAAATACAATAATACACTGGCTTTCCCATGAAGTCTGCTAAAAATTGATGCTTAATAAATTTGTCTTTTCTTAAATCTAGCAATTCAATTGACATTTATAACATCTTTTTATCATTAGTTGACTTAATTCAATATCGAACAATGTGCAATAAACATCTTCATCACAGATATCTACTTCAGAAGGCTGCCGTTGTCAAAGACAAGAGAAAATGGCTTTCTAAATCAATCTGACTATTGATTTTTTATGCCTACATGAACAGCAAACAAAAAAATCTCATGTAATTTAAATGAAAAGTTGTATACAAATTACAACTGTGATTATTTTTCACCTGTCAGCCAGGTTAAGATAATATTCTATTTGTCTTGTAGCTGGTAGATGTTAAGAAATCTAAATTTTCAGTGAAAATAGAAAACAGTTTAATAGTGGATCAAGTTAATATACATTAACCTTTTACAAGTTGCTATCAAAATAACTGTTGTCATAGAAACCAGACTAACAACTAATGCCTGGATATGGTATACCTCATACTAAGATAATAACAGTTCTATGAAGAGACAACACCTGAGTCTATGTGACATTTTATACTCATGGTAAATATAATTTTTCCTCAGAGAACATCCACAACACACAATTCTGAACCAACATACCCATTATTTTTGTTTACTGGGAAAATTTGTTCAAGAAATTCTAACCAATTAATGCCTTCATATTCTGACTGAAAAACCCAGTTCTTTTAGTTACTATTTCATCTCATTTAAAACCACTGTTCTAAACTTCTTTTTTTTTCATTGCTAAGTCCACCAAATTTACTGCATAACATCTTTCAAAGGGTAGTGAAATAAAGATTTGTTGTATTTACAATAAAAAACCATCTTACTAATCTCAACTTTCAATCTGTACTCAACATCTATTAGTATATGAGTTTGTGCATGAGTTTCTGATCTATTTTGCCTTCTAATTGATTAGTCAATACTAGCAGTGTTAAACTGGTAATTTGAACTGATTAAGTACATGTCATCTTCTATAATTAGTTACTGGAAAGTTTAATTATTTTCAGTTTTTTGTATTAAACAGGGTTATTTAAAGTGACATATAAAATTCTAGCATAAAGTGTTAAAGAAATTTCTGATAAATGAAATTAGGATTCATTATTATTTATACCTTAATTAATCATTATTTTTGTGTTTTTTATCCCCAAATAAAAATCATGGTTAATAAAACTAGATATTTTTAATTTGTGTTGAAGAATCCCTTTGTTCATAAAACTAGATATTTTTAATTTGTGTTGAAGAATCCCTTTGTTCATAAAACTAGATATTTTTAATTTGTTTTTAAGAATCCCTTTATTTTTGTTAGGGTAAAACAAAACACACCATTTATACTGAATAATTGGTCAAAAAGTTAGTCACAAATTGGCAATACCTTAACTGTGAATGATAAAACAATACAAGACTAATACAATTTTGGAAAACCAATCATCCATTTTACAAGTGATCTGACTAGACAAATTATTGTTTTTATAACTGGCAAACAAAACAAAAACTTCTTTCAGTATAGACGATTGTCTAATAGATTTGATTTGATTTGATTTAATGAGGTTTTACTTCTCAGTCTAGAATATTTCACTTATATAGAGACGTCACCAGCTATACATGAAGTGGCAGAAATTTTGCCCACTGAAGTGCCCTTAGGACAATGTGAAGGGAGGGTTCTTTAATGTGCCATACCTGCCATGACACAGGGCTTGGGTTTTTAAGGTCTCCTCAAAAGGACCCTGCGACTTTTATTTTAAAATGCCATATGCTTGGCGAAAGAACGGTCACTACCAATTTTCAAGTCTTGGTCAGACCTAGCCAGAGTTCGAACCCCACCACCCACATTAGACATGAGTACTCTGCCAACTGAGCTACCATAGTGGTGATTGTCCAAAAGAATAAGGACCAGTCAAGTCATCACTGCATTTGTTTTTATGTTAACTCTTTTATTGTTGATAAAGCAATGATTGCAATTGTGAAATATAAATCAGATAACAAAACCTTTCATGGAACTACTGTCTCAAAGACAAAGGTAAAGCGTTTGCCTCAAAAGTGGGAAGTCATGGGTTTGAACCCTGGCCAGGTCATACTTTAGACTTCAAAATTTGAGATATACCTTTCTCACCTGGTGCTTGGCATTAGGAGGATAAAGTATTAACTGGTTCACTTGGTGCTAGGATAATGGACTGGGGGATTGGTACGTTTGATGTGCATACTGATTCAGTAAGCTAGCACCTTAACAAAAAGTTGTCCTAAATGTGCACTAGTACACAGCAGGCCAAAATACATACTTGCATATAACCTTGTCCCTAGATTAAACAAAAGGCATTAATAACCTTGCTTTTGTCGTGTAAAACTGAAAATTGTTGATGTGATGTTAATTGAGAAACATTACAAAAATAAATCCTCATGGGACTGACAAATGGTGCATTCTGCATTGCCTAAACATTGGAGGAATCTCAACTTGAAGGATATGTTTTTGTTCTAAAGGTTATTCTTGAAGATTTGTAATCAAATTCTACTGATTGCTGTTGTTTGTTAAAATGTTATGCTTTACATTCCTTCTAATTGTTGTTATTTTATTTTTCTGACTTTTATTGTTATCTAATTCTCCTTGTTCTTGTAATCCAATGTCACTTGTACCCACACTACTAGACTTTTACTGAAGTGCTCATTTAAAGCTGGTAGTTTTATAATCACTGGTCTACAAAGACAATTGTCTTTGCTTTGTCTTGTCTTGTTTGGTTATTTTGTGTTCTTTGTTGCATTGGTTGTTGTCAGTATATATTTTTTTAGTTACCAATATCTTTTTTTACTGTAATCTAATGCTCCTATTTGTTTAAATAACAGGTCCATTGTTGTTCAATATGCTCATTGCTGTAATTAAATATCCATATTTAAAAAAAAAAAAATAACATTATCAAATGTTCATTGTTGTTTTAATAACTGAAATTCAGTATTTGTTGTTTTGGTATATCCTATGTTGTTTTCATATAACTATAAAAATAATCCTTGTGAGCCAATATCCATTGTTGTTATTATAACTGTAATCTGATGTTCCTTGTTATGCAATATTTCTTTTTTTATTACTGTCATCAACTGTTCCTTGTAAGGCAATATCAACTGTTGTTTCTATAACTTAATCCAATGTTTTCAGTTTTATAATATCCCTTATTGATTTTATAACTTTAATCAAAGGTTCCTTTTTACTGTTTTTAGTTTATGTTAGTTTTTTATTATTGTTATTTCATGCTTCTTAAAAATTCTAATGCTTTTATTGGTTATTTTATTGCTGTTTTTTTTTTTTTTTGGTTGTTGTTCATGTTGCCAAATACCTTTGGTGACTTTTTTATGCTCATTGGTTTTGTTAGGGTATACTACTGCCCATGTTGCCAAATACCTTTTGTGACTTTTTTAAGTTCATTGGTATTGTTGTGGTATACTACTGCCCATGTGGCCAAATACCTTTTGTGACTTTTTTATGTTCATTGGTTTTGTTGTGGTATACTACTGCCCATGTTGCCAAATACCTTTTGTGACTTTTTTATGTTCATTGGTTTTGTTGTGGTATACTACTGCCCATGTTGCCAAATACCTTTTGTGACTTTTTTATGTTCATTGGTTTTGTTGTGGTATACTACTGCCCATGTTGCCAAATACCTTTTGTGACTTTTTTATGCTCATTGGTTTTGTTGTGGTATACTACTGCCCATGTTGCCAAATACCTTTTGTGACTTTTTTATGTTCATTGGATTTGTTGTGGTATACTCCTGCCCTTTGTTCTTGTCACTGTTTGTTTTTAATTCTAAAACTTCTTATAATATATTTTTAGTTTCAATTAATTGCTTTTAAAGGTTTATCATTGAAATATAAAACTCTTAATTATTGCTATTACAGCCAAATGCTTTTCTACAAAGTGGCATCAAATTTCATCCATGAATGCTGTTAAGCTCCAATTATAATCTTACAATACAGGAGATAAATGAAATTAATGTGTAAGAAAAAATTCTTTAAATGTTCAGGCACTGTATGCACTATTCTACCAAATGAGGCCATAAGATTGAATTGTTTATACATGAAAAAAATGATAAAATTATATAGATTTGAAATTCAGCAAACGAGTATAACCATATTTCAGACATTTAAACAAGCTGATTTCAATTAGCATATCTAGTTGACAAAAGCCGTTTTGACAAAGATCAATTTCTGTCTTAAAAGCCTATTTATTTTTGTGTAACAATATTAACAGCAAGATTTTAACACCTTAACTTTTCTACCTTAATCAATGTCTCTGTTCTAATTTAATTTTATCTGATTATGTTTTCACTTTAGAGTCAACAAATGACTTTTTGTTCTGTAAACATTGCATAATGTAAAGTTAGGAATCCATCAAGATTAGTTGAAAAGAGACAAAAAAATTAAATATGTGATGTGTGATTTTCTCGTTTTTATTAATAGTTCCTGTGTAAGGTATTCTATTTACATCCACAATTCCATTCCAGGTAAGAAAAACTAACCTGACAAAAAGTGAAACATTATTGATGGGCAATAAAACAATACTTACCAACCAATCAAAGCCATGACTTGGTTCTAATGGGTTCTAAGTGATTATAATGGGTCTTATGTCATCCTTGCCAAAATGATAACTGAAAACAATTTGAAAAAACCTCAAGAAAAAAAAAAAACCCCAACATAATGATATGATCAAAGTTTCACTTTTTTAATTTATATATTTACCTTCCACTGTATAGAATGTAGCCACTGGTCTCTCAAATAGGAATTGTGTGCCTGAAAATATATAGAACAATGAAATGTATTAAATAACAAATACTTTTTTGAACTGAAATATAACACTGTAGAATCATTAATATTGGTTAGGTTAAAACTTTGTGGTTTTTGCAATTTAAATAATAATTTTTTGGGAGAAAATTTTATGGAATTGACTTGTGTGAAAATATTTCTTATTGGGGGCTATAGTAATTTATAACTTAAAATTTTCATTAGCATTTTATTTCCTGGTTTTCACTAATCTAATCCCCCACAAACATTTATGATTTTACAGTAATAATAAAACATCACCTTATTTATTAACTAAAGATGTTGATATAAATCTCGAACATTTGACAGTTGTTTACAAAAATGAAGTCTTTGAAATTAACAAACCAGCAATTTAAAAAAAATAAACAAGCATCATTAAAGAATAATAAAGATTTTTTCCATTATCCATATATCTAGACAAGAAAAAGTTAGATAAAAGTGTTTTTTCTTCAGCATAATACCAAGAAGATCATTTTACTTCACACAGACTGAAGTTAAAATACTGTCCAAAATGTGATGGTTTAAATAAATATTAGGTCAATAATAACATCTAAAATGAAAAAAGAACATTCCTGAACAAATTAAAATGTTGGCTTTATAAAGAGTACACAACTTGATTAAACATGTGGGAAAATGGACATTAGTGCACAGATAATTATCTTTACAACAGAAACTTTAAATAATCTGAAAACAATTATGTTTTTGGTGTTTTTGGTGTATCTTTCAATTATACCAAACAGAGGAATCAAATTTGTTGTTCAAAGCAAGGTATATCTTGCATAATTACTTTTCCATCGAAATTCTGCACTCAAAGTTTACCACTTCTGATTTTGCTTGTCAACTGCTTTTAAAACTGTTATAAAACTTGATCTTCAATTTTTTGGTTCAGTAAGGAGACAACAAGTCCCTTATTTTTAAAATCTAATAAAAAAACCCTGTAATGGATGACAAAAGTTGCCCATTATATAGCCTTTGTTCATCATGTCTCCTTTTTTACTGGTTTTTATGAAACCTACAGTAAACATTGTATAGCAGACATTTACCATGCATCTTAAAATTGATGACAATAAATAAGGCTATCCCTATTTTAAGGCCTCTATAAAATCACTTAGGAAGGAATACATAGGAATGAATTTTTTGTAATATCATATCCCCCTCTTTAAGCCTCTTTAACATTTCATACTAAAGTTTGGAGGATAGTTTATTCTATTTCCTTCCTTTTAGTAACTTTAAACAATCAACCATTTTAAGTGCCTGTATATATATACTTATATTTCTGTGGGATAATAAATATTTAAAATTACAATAACAAGCTTATAATTATCTGTTAATAATATAATACAGTTATAAAGTCCTATTAGGCTTCAGTGCCTGTCAGTGGTCTAAAGCTTTTAGATCACAGGACCTAACCCAATCTAGGCACAAATCCCACTCATGACAGATCTTAGTGTAAGGAAGCTTGTCAGTTTCCTTGCTCATACTTGGATGTTATTTCCAGACATTAGGCTTTCTTTCTAGGACTGACCACCTCTCATGCTTGGATGTTATTTCCAGGCATTAGGCTTTCTTTCTAGGACTGACCACCTGGATGTAGGTGAAAGAATCTAGACTGGACCATAAAACACTATTACCCAATTTATGCTTACTCATACAGGTCCACTATATACATACATCCAAAAATGAAATATGCACTGTCAATATTAATTTTTTCAGGATTTCTTTGGCACCAGAGTGAGATGACATTTTAAAAGTGTAACAGATTACAGGTAACAAGTGTTTAAGGTTTTACTCTACAAACCTCTCCAGGTTTGAAACAAAACAAGTGGTTTTCTGTTACAAGAGAAGAATGCAAAACTCTCTCTGATTATAGCTAATGAAACTAGACATTGAAACAACAAATGAACCAAACAAACAAATGAACCAAACAACAAAAGAACCAAAGAAAAAAACAAACAATGGAACCAAATATTATAATTAAAAGTCTCAGCTTTAAATAGGCATTGGATTTAAAGCCCAAATATTGTCCAGTAGTGTTGATACAATACAATTGGAAGGCCTCCTGACAACTCACTTCAACAGTGGCTGTCTCAAAAATTTATTAAAATTAACCTTGTTAAAAATGACAATGAAAATTTCTACTGCAAAACCTACAAGGCCAGTAAATCCTTAAAGTTATATTTTCCATGGTTTTAAAAGCTAAAGATGGGGACTTTTCAGGGTAGTATGATCTATGATAGTTCAAACCATCTTTATAAATTTAAGCAGGTTATAAGTTAAAGTATCCTATTAAACACCAAGGGCAAGTTGTTTAGTTACTATTATTGTAAATATGGAGATGATTGTTTGTTACTTACTAATTATTTATTATAACAGAAAATTTTCAGCTTTATGCTACAAGAAACATTTTTATTTATCTCATTGGTCACATTCATGATTTTCAAGTTTGTTAAAATATTTCCATGGCAACCTTTGTTAGTCTGGTCATTAATAAAATGTCTCAAGATCACAAAGGCAAATTATACTGATGCCAAGTAAACCAGTCAAGGACAGCAGACGATGACAGGCACTTTGTCTTGCAAAACCTTGCCATCTTCTGTTTCATTGAAGCTGTAAATCAAGACAGTGACATTCTGTATTTTTGAAACTGTGCCACTTAGTAGTTTCCTTAAATAAGTAGTCAAACTGAACTTGAACACATGTATTTGTTCAGGAATATTTGGAGCATGCTGATGCTTAAATTCCTTCACTAATCATTATGCCTACATTAATCAATTTTTGAAAACTGGCATTTTGACAAGATTAGTACTGGCTGATACAGCAAGTTTTGATATGTGTGTTGAATTTTTGTCTTTTTGTGATCTCAATGTTATTGCTGCTGTTGCCACTAATGATTAAAGGAACTCATAAGAAGTTATCATATGCAGATATGATGCATCTAAATGTTATTTTAACAGTTAGGAGTGGAATCACTCTTTTCAATGAGATCTATATAAATGAATTGAGAAGCAGCATGCCTGTCAGATGAAATAATTTATTACACTTAATATATATTCATTTTGTTTGCGGGAGACTGGCCAAAGACAGATCGGGTATTGACCTGACCAATAGATCGTAAGCGGAAATGTATTATTATCATTATCATAACATAATTCTGATAAATTAGTGACATCCTTTATCAATCATATGATTATAATGTCTTAATCTAATGATACAGTTCACTATCTTCTTCACACTGCTGCATCATGTAACCATATATGATTGAGAAGTCATATGATTTTTCTTCTTTTTTCTAGAGAATTTGGACATCTTAATGGTTTCTAATTGAGACTATTATATGATTCATAAGCAGTGATTTATATTCAAGACTATCAGCAAGAAACAGTTTTATTTATATTAAAATCAACATGGCATATGACAAGTCAGGTGATAATGTGATGCTACCTGTTGTTCAATCCTTTGTTCACAGTTTATTTGCACAAGGTTTTTACATTCCCCACTCCTGCTAACAGAGGTGGGGGTATGATACAAGTTAGATATTGCATGCATTATGCAAGGTTTTTACATTCCCCACTCCTGCTAACAGAGGTGGGGGTATGATACAAGTTAGATATTGCATGCATTAAACAATAATCTTGGACTCTCCACCTTACAATCATTGGAACACAAGTAATAAATAAGATCTAGGTTATCTAGGGATGTTTATTGCTAAAACAGTATTAAAAAAGTAAAACTTCATGGAATATAATAAACAAAATATAAGTTCTCCAAACATTGGCTGTAACTCTAGTTAACAAATAATCAAACCGTACTGGAAAAGATAAATTGTTTATCTTTCATTTATCAAGCACCTGCTGTGTATAGTGTAGAATAATTTATTTATTTATGGAACAGAGTCATATACCCATCAAGTTTATTTAACTTATATTAAGATGTCACCAGTTATTGGTTAAAAGTTGTACAAATGTTTATTGACATCATGATATGTTATACACAATAGGCATGTGAGGTTAAGTCTCATCCTAAAGACCAAGTGAATTTTCATTATCAGATTACAAATGCTTGACAAAATAACAAGCACTACCTATTCTCTAGGCTTAAGTCTGACAAAGTCAAAAATCAACAAGTCATCCTTTTTCTACACAATGTCACAGATTAACCTTAAAATTCCACATATGTTACACTGACACCAAACAAATCAGTGAAAAGCTTATGCCAAGGAAAATTCCCTTTGGACACTTAAAATCATCCCAACACCTCTTCCAATTACATCAGTTTTCTAAGTAAATACCACATTAAACTTCAAAAAAATATATTTTCTAAATAAACAGCTTTATTGGGCCTTTTTTTTGTTGTTGTTGTTGTTTTTGTTTGTTTGTTTTTTGTTTTTTTTTTTTTGTTAAAGGGGGGGATTGAAATAAAGGTTTCTATGGAAGAAAATAAAGGAACTCTTTTCCACACCTTTATTCAGAACAGATGATCAACTGCCAGGTGGTAACCTCAGCAGTATCTTCCATGTAACAAATAACCATCTGACTGACTGCTACCTTGTTAATTAGGTGAGAATGGATAAAAAGGTAAAACAACATTAATAATGACAAATTTCTTTACAATTACAGGTTACAATACCTGTGTACCAATTTACTATGTACTGCATTATTGCAATAATATTTCTGGGTATTGAAGTTCTGAAGTTTTCACCTTTATAAACACATACTATTTGCAATATTTCAGTACTTCCAAACCCAACAATGTATAATTTTGATTAAGTCTTATGAATTCTATCTGTTCCTTTCATCATGTTTGATTCTTAAAAAATGAATCTGACTCCTGGCTTTTAGAGAAAAAAAAAGCAGATGAGTTTATATTGTTGAAATTTTGGACAAAAATTGTTGAGATTGGTGGATCATCTGACAAAAATCTCAAATGAGGTAGTCAAATCAAGAATGACATATGAAATTTCAAAGAAAGCCAACTTCTTAATGTCATGGTTCAAATAAAGCTCCATTAACCAATGTGATGATATAGAAAGCTTTTACTAATACAAGCAAACAGGTCTGATATAAGAGCCATCACAATTCTCTGACGCTTTAGATGTGTATACTATATATACAATAGTACCATAGACAAATAAATCAAAATTAGAAGATCTGGTAAAAGTCAAACTGAGCTGAAAAACAACTTATCAACCAACTCATCAAACATAATCAATACATGATATATTGTACTTATGTTGAGTGGATGCTACAATCTGTATAAACAGTCAGATTATCCAAGTGTTCTCCAAAGATTTCTAAAATCCTGAAAATTAATCAAAACATGCCAAAAATGCACTCATATCACTTTGTTTACTTAGTAGATCTAATGACAATCAAACACAACATTCAGCATTGTAATTAGCCAATGTGGCATCTTAAAATGATGTAATTTTGCATTTTAATTAAAGGAAATAGGTGGGTGGGTGAATAGTGTTTTATGTTTGTGTAAAGATTATATCACTCATATTGGGATGGCCAGTTCTTGATTTTAACTATTTTATTTGTCGGTCATATATACACAAATAAAAGTACATTATACATGATTATAATTACGTATATGGACAAAAGGATTCAGAAACAAGTGCACTTATAATAATAATCTGTCTTTCAGTTCTTGTTAAGAGGTGGAGTGAAAAGTAGTTTTAATGTCCCAGTCAAGATTCATTTTGAAAATAAGTAGAAGTGTTTAAACTGCTGCATGATCATGACCATGATCTTTATTTGTTGTGGTAAACCATTCTGTCAAAAGTATCAAATATCAAATGAATTTCCTGGAGTATATACCAAGAAGGCCGAAAACTGATATGCTGGTCTAACAGACAGTTGTACCCTTCTTCTCCATTGTTATCTAACTAATAACACTCACTGTACTTGCCTGAAGTAATATGACAGAATATAATTATTCCAATTTTTGAGTATGATTCTAATGATAACATTAGCATGATTTTTATCATTTAATATACTAAAGCACCCAAACTATGCTAAAAATGTTAATCAAACCCATTTTACTTTACAAGCCAATTTTTTCTCAGATTTCTTTTACTCACAAAGAATTCCCATCATTTCCCACTACAGTAAAACCTGTCTACAAAGGCCACTTGTGGGACTGGCTAAAAGTGGCCTTTGTTGACAGGTGACCCTTGTAGACAGGGTCGATATTCTGAAAACCAGTTATGTCCCTTAATTTGCATTTGACTTATAACTTCACCAATTTGACAGTTATAAAATGGATGTACAAAGCACCAATATTAATGTATTGTTATAACAGTGGACAATTGTTTTTAATTTAATATTTTAGGGATTTTTAAATGCAAGAAAAATTATAAGCTTTGTGTCATTTATTGATTATATAATTTTCTATGCATTAATATATTTTTTCAAAATATTTCTGACATATCCAGTTAATCAGGTGAGCTTCAAAAAGCCCTGCATTGGCATTCGTATTTTGTACCCTAAACCCCTAGACTAATAATATCTAGAAAATGTCCTGGCAACTTTCAGTTTTAGAAGGGTTGCCAATAAGGGGGATTTTTTGTTTTAGAAATAAAAAAATCTGGACAACTTTCATTTCAAAAATAATTATGACTGACAAGAAAAATACTTGTATGTAAGAAACAACGGCACTAATAAAAAAAATTTAAAAAATGAATTTTACCGGTAATACATGTCCAGGTAACATAACCCCTTTGTGAGCCCCATTGAGAGGTGATAAAAAAAATCAATACTTCACCTTGAATAGCCGGACTTTTTGACAGTGTTTAAATCTTTACCTGTAACAGGTTACCGTTAATTTAGGGCTTTATTGTGGATAATTGATGAACAAACTTTCAGAGGATTTTATTATTAGCTTCTAATTAATGGATTAATGATTGTCAAGTGTTAATTTTATAAAAGTGAGTAGAAATCGGCGAAAATGTCTACTGTCCTGACTTCTATGTTAAGCAACTTAATTGCCGATTTACAAGCTTTCCATAAAACTCAAGAATTGATAAAATTATTTTTATAAGTTTTGATAATAATGTTATGAGTTTTACCATTTTTTCAATTGATTTTATGGTTGCTTCCCCCAAAAATTTTCCAGAGAATATGGGATTAGTGACCGTTGTACACAGGTAATTTTTCCGATTAGGCGGCCGCTAGGGTGACCGCTGACCGCGTCAGACAGGTGACCGCTCTACAGAGGTTCATTATATAGTAAAAACGTTAGGGACTGTTTCAGACTGACCGTTACTGACAGGCGACCGCTCTACACAGGTGACCGCCACCACAGGTTATACTGTATTCCTATCTACAATGTCCTACTTTCCCTACCTTGGGATGTCACTGGCTTAGTGGTCTAGGTTACTGAATTATAAATTAGGACATCTCTCACTGCCTAAGTTCTAATCCCAGTGTGAGAAAGTTGGTCGGTTTGCTTACAGATTAAAGTTGGTATTTTTACAGGGCACTTCAGTTTTCTCCACCTTTTGTAACAATATGAAAAATCTTTACTATGTTGAAACACTATCTAGTGAAACTTCTTTCCACCCTTCATCCAATGTCTTTATAATACTCCAGATGACAATATGAAATGTAAGTCCTATATCTTATCAACTTAACAGCTGCTATAAGGCTTTAAGAATTGTTTCTGTTTAAAATAATTAATTCTCTTGGTTACAGTAAAATAATATGCAGCATGAAATTCCATGACTGTTATTAAATATGCATACATTTTAGCTGTCACTAAAACCCATCTAGATGACAGGCATTTGATCAGTAATAAACAAGACTGGATCTACTGATGCATAAATTATAGTTTCAAGTTACGTCTGTCACTTCACTCATCTAGATAAAAGACAGCGATAAACAAAACTAAATCTAACAACAGTCAGGAAACAAACTAGTTAACAAAAACAATTCAAGGATGATTGCTTTTCTTGCTCAAGGTCACTTTGGAAGGACAAATTCCTTTGATATAAGATATTTTAAAAGAGTTCATGTGAAATGGTATCCCGGTACCCTGGTGGACTTTAAACATTTCTTTGTTTTTATAAACTTTCAATGTTTCAATGTTGTATGGACTTCAAAAGTTTTATGGATTTCCAATGTTAAAACATTTTAAATGTTTTCAAGACTTTCAATATTTCTGTTTTTATTGATGTCTTATGTTTTATGGACTTTCAATATTAAAACATTTTTAATGTTTTTAAGACTTTCAATGTTTCTTTCTTTTTGGACTACCAATTTTTTATGGACTTTCAATGTTTGTTTTTTTTAACTTGCAATGTTTTATGGACTTTCAATGTTTTAAGGACTTCCAATTTTTCAATGTTTTATAACTTCAGACTTCAAACGATTGATGGCCTTCCAATGTTTCATGGACTTTCAATTTTTTAAGGACTTTCAATTCTTCAAAGTTTTACAACTTCAGACTTCAAAACGATTTATGGCCTTCCAATGTTTTATGGACTTTCAATTTTTAAGGACTTCAATTCTTCAATGTTTTATAACTTCAGACTTCAAAATGATTTATGCCCTTCCAATGTTTATGGACTTTCAATTTTTAAATATTTAAATGTTTTAAGGACTTTTTGTTTCAATGTTTTATGCACTTTTAATGTTGAAAACGTTTTCAATGTTGGTCTTAATGGACTTTCAATGTTTTATGGACTTTCCATGTTAAAAATTTTTTATAACCTTTCAAAGTTTTATGGGCTTGAGTTTTATACTTTGTCCTTTAAGCTATAAGTCTATGGAAAACATATCTCTGATGTAATTTTTTGAAACAGTAATTTTTTACAAGAATGTGTTCTTTTACACAATTCTACAGCAAACAGATATAATAGATCACAAATGTTAAGGGACAACACAAGGATATAATTTGAAGTAGCAAATGTTATGCTTACCTGCATTAAAAGTGATCCATCTTGTACTGAAATTCTAATACAAAATTTCTGTCCAGCATCCCAACGTGAAATAATATGAACATCTTCTATACTAGAATAATGTATAAAAGAATCCATCATGCTTGTAGGCTGAAAAGAAACAGAAAAAAAACAAAATTAAGTAAGGTAATATAAATTTCATGTAACTAACCAAATCAAGAATAAATGCTTGACGTACATGCATGTATTCTACTTCACCATACCCATCATAATAATAAGGTGGGTTGGTTGTAATTTTGTTATGTCAAATCAGCAATTTTTCAGATATTTGCAATGAAAACAAATTTAATCATTTCTACAGATATATTGGATAAAAAGTTTGTCTATTTGTGAGGTACTGGAGTGTGTTTCATGGTCAGTCTAAATGTACTAGTGCACACTCAGGATGACTTTTAAAATTTGAGCTCAATGAGTTAGTATTTTGCTGATAGGCTTGCCAATCCCCAATCACATTATCATGATATTAAATGAATCATTCCATATTCTGACCTCTTAATGCTGAGCCCCAAGAGGAAGAGGAAGCAGTATCTCAAATTTTAAAGCTTCAAGTATGACCCAGTCACTTTCAAACCCATACAGTTCCTTCTTATAAGGAGTTGCTATCAAGAAATGCTTCTATCTGATTTTAGTTCACACTTAACACAGTTAATTATAAATGCTATTCTATATACCTTTAATGAAATGCAACCGTTATTTATAAGGAGATTTAAAATATTGAATGAGTGCTCAGATTGAAGAAAGACCACTTGGAACCATATAGAGTAAAAACATTTTTTTTCAGCATGAAAGCATGAACATAGAGTAATGATGTTTTACACCCCGGTCATGATTCTTTCACTTATATCTAGGTTGTCGGTTCTAGAATGATGAAGGGAAATGGAGTTCCCAAAGAAAACCACCAACCTTGGCAAGTCAACTAACAAACTTTCTTACACTAGGATCTACCAGGGCAGGATTCAAACCTAATTAGTGAGAGGCGCAGTGTTTCATTAGCGCCTGCTTTAGACCACTACACCAATGATGCTCTACATATAAGGACTTGACTACATCAAGGTTTGTACCACATTCTTATTGGGGAACTTCAGAAAAACTACTACATTTGAACTTCAATAGCTCAAAATGTTTTATTGAATATCATAGATAACCCTTTATTTGGTTCTTTATCTTCTTCCTTTTCAATTTGCTGTCAAAAACATCGGATTATATAACATAGTCATTTTAAAGTCAAATATCTCTTTTTCATACATTGCTTGTGAAAAGCACATATATGGGTAAAAAAACCCTTACAAGAATTAACAGATATACTTTATTAAAGCTCATATATTTATGTCATATTACTATGGCAACACACACACACACACACACACACACACATAAGGATATCAATACTTCAAAAATACATATAATCCTTTCAATTACTATGTATTGCCTGTTTCAGCTGAGAAAATTTAGAGGTATTATATGTTTGAAGGTTTTAAAATCAATTTTCTCAAAATCCCTTGTTAAAAATTCCCTATATTTAATTCTAATTTGCATAATTTTCCTTTTATCTGACCCACACTTCCAGCGATCTGTGATAAAACACTCTGATATATTACAGATCTAGAATATGATGGCCTCTGACTGTAAGGTAAAAGTACTTTGTCAGTGCAAAAAGACTATCATAATGTAAGACAATCCTTGGTTTTTAAATGGACCTGTGGTTATAAGCTGTGTTGTTTAGTGGTGAACAAGAGTCATGGGTCTAATAATTGCTCACCTGAGGATAAGAATATATATATATATATATATATATATATATATATATATATATATCTATATTGTAGTAGCTGGTGGCCTTTGTCGCTGAGTATGCACTTACTGATCAAAGCGCCTCTCACCACTTGGGCAGATCCTTATATAAGAAAGTATATCAATCTGCTTCCTGAAGGTTGGTGTTAATACATTATAGGGGACTCCAATTAACTTTTGTGTTCACACAGATAAGACCTGCCCTTAGAGTATAACACCTAAAATGTCTATGCTCTATATACTGTGTCCTCAATGGATATAATTTCTAAATAATTAACTGGACCTATCTAAAATCTTATATTTGATGCCCAACAACTTGCCCTAAGGCCACTACGTAATAAATGTATAAGATCTAGCTACTGTGTGCTTGAGGTTTTAAATAATTTCATAACTCAGAGCCTTTCAATATTTCCTCAATTATTGCCCAACAATCAAGATTTTGAAAATTGAATATTACAAATAAAATAAAAAAAGGTCTAGTATTACATCAGGGACCACTTTAAATTAATTTAAAGGTGACCCTCTATTTTTCCTATTTTGGAGACTCAAAGGCAATGAATGTATAGTTTAAGAAATTTACAGACAAACAGAACACAACACACAATAAACCATCCTGACTTTGGCTCAGGTGAGCTAGAAATATCCTTCATAAAAACTCAAAAATTGGAGCCATATTTGATGTTATAATGTAAATATGAGCAAACAGATAAACTGTGGTTTTAGAAACTGTTATGTTATCCTTGTATCTCATAGTATCTCAAGTGAACCATGATGCAGCACTTGCAGATTTGGTTCCAGTAATTCTATATTTTATCTAGATTTAAACTTGGATTTTATCAGAGGCTAAAGTTCAAGTTGAAAACAACCGTTAACTAGCAGGAACAACCTCACTTAAATAGGGCTAGAACGATACGATTATTTTCGATATGATACGTATCACGATAAATGACTCACGATACGATTATTTTCGATACGATACATTACTTGAAATATTTCTTTCTTTTTTTCAGGATGAGAGGACTGGACAGACATAAGTAGAACTAGGACCTGAAAAAACTATTAAGATTCATCAAAAGACACCATGTTACATAGCTATTAATGAAAATAAAAAAAAAATTCCAAAAAACCTAGTCAGTAGCTACCACAAGAATAGATACCTTTATGTTATGGTGATGTCCACCATCTTTTTTAAGGCGAGACTAAACAGAGAGACGGACCGAAATGGAACCGAAATTCCAGAAACGCTGTTGGTGAACCGAACCGAAGTAAAATATCATGGTGAATCGTGTTTTCGGTGTATCGTTCTAGCCCTACACTTAAACATGGTAAAACAGCAACTCCAATTTTCATTGTGTTGGGTACTCTGTAACTATGTATATGTATGATAGTTCTGAAAAACTTAGCAGTAAAATTGTCTACTGTGTTTAGGAATCAAATTTGCCTCAATTACATAGTCTATAGTTACAAAGTCCATCAGTAAAGTACATGTTTGGCTTTGAAGTCTGACATTTGAAACAGTTTGATAATGTTTTTGTATGCAGTGCTACTAGCAATCATTAAATCAATTAAACTTTGGAATAACAATTTTTAAAAATTCTTTCTAGTGATATTGTTATCATCAATACAAGATCAATTTGATGTGTTCCAGATCTCTGAAGATAAACCAGTAACATTAAATCAATGTAGAGAATTAGGAATTCAAATTACAATGCCATGACAAGCAGTACATATGGAAATGTGACATTTCAAAGGAATTCTTTACATTGTTTGTTAGTGATTCTTTTCACATTTGTTATTATAAAAATGGCATTATTGTCTGGTATGAGAAAAGTATAGGGAGAAAGTTTCTGAGTGTTTTTTATCCCTTAATTTTTCAGACTTTAAAATAAAAATGAAATAAATATTTAGCACAGTTTTTCTACCTGAAATTTAACAATAGTGAGTGAGGGAGTTATTGTTAAAAGCCTCATCAGTGATATTGCAGCTTTTCACGGCTATTTAACAACAGTGAGTAAGATTCAAGTTTGTAATCCAGTTTCTTTATTTCATTTTGAATACATTCAATTGTAAAAACAACAGAACATAGCAATCATGTGGTTAAAGGAAGATATAGTCTTCTTGAAGGTTACAATTGTTTTTACGAAAATTATTTCCCGAAGGTTACAATTGTTTTTACAAAGGTTACAATTGTTTTTACGTAAAATGCTGAATAACAGTGGGAAGCTTTTGATTGTTTTTATGTAAAATGCTGTATTACAATGTTTAGACTTTACAAACATAGTGCAATGTCTTTTGATCATATTTACAGTCAAACATTGGCATTAAAATGGTAGAAAAATACTCCAATACAAGTTTATTGTATAAGTTGAATGGTGGTAGGTGTATCGATATCTTTTATGCCAATTCCTCACTTAACAATGATCTTATCATGGGTATCCATTATTACTAGGAGAAACAAGATTTTGAAAGCGGATGAAAATCCGCATGGTATCCCCTCGCCTATATATATGCAGACAAACCTGTCTGTAAAGGCCTCCCAAGGGAAGCAGTAAAAGTGACCTTTATGTACAATTGGCCAATAGGAATATAGAGGTTCAAATAATATAGATATATAGTGATTGGGATGAGAAATAATGGCCATAATAGTAATAAGGCCATTATTTCTCATCCCAATCACTATATAACTATGTTATAAATAGGCACTTATGTACCGGTGTGCTTTAAGGCAGGTTCGACTATATATATATATATATATATATATATATATATATATATACTCTTTCTACACAGGCAGATGTACAATTATCACACTTTCAGGAATAGTGCAATGAATATTGAAGTTATGCACTATATAATTAACTCTTGATTTTTCCAGGGGAAAGATGAATATCGTTTTATGGGGAAGGGGACATGGGCATAAGATACTCAAAATAACCAATAGTTAATGAAATTTTTAAACTTACAATTTACAACAGACTTTCTATCAACCTTCAAGAGCATGTGGTTTTCAACTTGATTCTGGAATTCCTCAACTAAATTCAACACTTTATGAAATTTTCTATGAGGTAAAAACTTGTGCACCATGTAATCATATGACGACATATATTTAGATTACTTAAAGTCCCAGTTTTATAACAGAAACTATGTGGCATCAAATCTAGTTTTTGGCTTGCTTTAACTGATTTTGAGCGTAGAACATTTTGGAGTTGTTGGGTCTACACTTTCTACATGATGAGTTGAAGTTTTCAAATTTTCAGGAATAATTCATTACATATTGAAATTATAAACCATGAATGTGTGTATTTACTTCTGGTAAAGCAAGATGTATACAACATTACAGCATGATTAAAGAATAATATTATTAAAGAAAGAGTTACCTGGATAAAACAAAAACACTAATTCCTTCTAATGCAGCAGTTCCAAGAATGAAAAAAAAAAAACAATGTTTCATGGACAAAGTTCCATGAACATAATTTTAAAAAAATTACTGCAAATATCACAAAAATAAAAGATGCACATCATTGATATGTGCCAAACAACTGGGTACCATTTAATTCAATTTGGGAAATGTTCATAAGAGTTACAGATTACACAAAATATGCAACGTTCACATATTTTCTTTTGAAAAATGACAAAGTTCCACAAGCTTAAATTTCAAGAAAAAATTCTTCAAATGTGACCAAAATAGGAGGTGCACATCACTGATATGTGCCAAACAACTTGGTACCATTTAATTCAAATTGGGAAATGTTCATAAGAGTTACACATTACACAAACTATGCACCGTTCACATATTTTCTTTTAAAAAATGGCAAAGTTCCACAAGCCTTAATTTGTAGAAAAAAACCGTCAAATGTCACCAAAATAGGAGGTGCACATTACAGACATGTGCCAAACAACTGGGTAAAATTTTTTCAATTTGGAAAATGTTCAAAAGAGTTACAGATTACACAAAATATGCATAGTTCACATATTTTCTTTTGAAAAATGGCAAAGTTCCACAAGCATTAATTTCAAGAAAAACTTTCTCAAATGTCACCAGAATAGGAGGTGCACATCAATGATATGTGTCAAACAACTGGGTAAAATTTTATTCAATTTGGAAAATGTTCATAAGAGTTACAGATTACACAAACTATGCACCGTAAATATATTTCCTTTTGAAAAATGGCAAAGTTCCATAAGCATTAATTTCAAGAAAAACTTTCTCGAATGTCACCAAAATAGGAGGTGCACATTACTGACATGTGCCAAACAACTGGGTAAAATTTTATTCAATTTGGAAAATTGAGCATAAGAGTTACAGATTACACAAACTATGCACTATGTTTGGTCAGACGGACGGACGGACATATTGGAGGAACGTTCCTTTCACTATATCCCCCGCTCTGCCGAGGGATATAGTGAAACAAAGGGATAAAACATCATGATTTTAATCAAATATTTCATATTATACAATGCTACTAAATATTTAATTTCACTGACAATGATTAAAAGGCATATCTCAAAAAATTAGTAACTTTAAAATGTCATGATATCAATTTGAAATGAAACAATGATTCTGAAACATCTACTTAAATGATCAACTCTCTCTAATGTAAGAGAACATTTTCTCCTTTTTACACTATATTGAATAGTCTATCAAAATACAATTACATGTATTATGAGAAACAGAAATAAATGCTTTTAGAATAACTTCTATGGTTTTACATTTCAATATTAATGTCAAGTTAATTAAATGAAATAAAAAGATCAAACACTGATTTTTACTGAAAACATGACATTCAATTTGATGAAATATAATATTTCTAATACCAAGGATCAATTATTGGAAATAATATTAAATTTTAGACAAATAGAAATTTTACTTGTCTGTAAAAAGCATACAAAAGCTTAAAACCATGTCATTATATACTTGATTGCTGCTGAATATTTTTAAAAGTCGCCAATTTACTTTTTCTATGATCATTATAGTAGCTAAACATAATGTGTTCAAGAAAAAGAAGGAGTTCAAGACGGGACAAGAAGTAAGAAGAACAGCAACAGTAGCAACAAAAAAAGAAGAAGAAGAAGAAAAAGTCTTTAGAGTAGAAGAATCTGCAATGTATAAACATTTTTCATTCACTTTTCTTCAATATACCAACCATGTGAGATACACATATGATGTCACATGACCACACCACCAAGAGACAACCCCATGACATCTTCAGTGAGGAACATAAGATTATCATGTGGTAATATGACAAATAGTGCTTCAAATGATAGTTCTGGGATTTAAGGATAAATATGATGATGTAATTGTCTATTTAAATAATATTTGAAACGTTACCAAACATTGGCATTTAAATGGTTTAAAAATAATCAGTTGTGAGTTTTATCTAGTTAAGATTATTTCAATTATATCAAGGTAGAAAGTTCTGGGACGGTGGAGAAAACCAGAGTACCCTGAGAAAATTACCAACCTTTGGCAAGTAAATTAACGAACTTTCCCACACTAGAATCTGGGGTTGGAATTTGAACCTAGATTGTGAGAGACACTGTGATTGGTATATTTTAGTCATTGACTCAGCAAAACTCATCTAGGACTAAAAAGTTCAACTCTCTTGGATGAGATTTTTCTTTTATACATGTTCACTCATTACTATTTATTATCTTTTTTATAATCTCACTGTTTTCTGGTGTCACTTTCTACAGCTAAGTATATTTTATCAAACCTTACTTTTATATCACAATTAAGGACACAATAGAACAAAACCTTAAAGATGAAAACAAATTAGTTCAAAAACTACCCCCCTCCCTCCCTAATCAGTAATTGTAGAAAACTACCCCTCCGTCCCCAATCCTTCATTGTAAAAAAAATACTTCCCTCCTTTCCCCAACACTAATTGTAGAAAACTACCCCCTCTTTCTTTAATCATTAATTGTAGAAAACTACCCCCCTCCTTCCCCACTCATTAATTGTAGAAACCAAAATATACAATTTCATGATGACTTTTATTATAGGCTTTTGTTATTGCAGTCATCCACTGCACGAAAAATGTGAATTTATGCCAAGGAAAAATTCTACAAGATTTCCTAAACAATCAGTTATCTTATTTTTGTATTCAAGTAGAGATGCTGTTTCCACTAGCAACCAAAATAAAAGTGATTAAATGCATAATGAAATAGTAATGAGAACAATTAACGACAATTATACCATGAGAAAATTATATCACTTTATTATCGTTAATTAGGCTTGTTTTTAAATGTGAATGTTTATGATTGTGAAATAAGTTCAATGTTTAGGTATCCACAAAATTACTTAAACCAAAAATAATTACATTCAGTACATTTCTATAGTTTTCTCCGAGTAATCCAATGTCAGTAAACCATATCAGATCCGTCCAACTAATGGTACTGATTTGAATCTAAAACACTATTACACCACTGCACTATATTTAAATATATGATTCTCTGTATGATATATTGGGGGTTTAGGTGGCTGTGCCGTCTAAAGCATGTGCCTACAGATCACAGTGCTTTTCACCACCTAGGTTTAAATGAAAATATCTGTGTACCAGTCGACCATAAGTGGGTTGTTATAGGATGCCAAAATAAATTCGCTAATATTTTCAACTGACCATCTCCAAAATTTAGCCCCTCTAAAATAACCTGCTGTATGGTATATAAATCTCCTGGGTAACCTTAGAAAGCCACTGGATATTACAGGAAAAGTAGTGAACTTTTATTATTCAAACAGTATTTTTTTATTATAACTTCCTAATACAAGTTATAGAATCAGGAGCTCTGTTTGTTAATTCTTAATGATCAAGAAATATGCATCTTATGAAAAATAAAACTGCAAATGCTTAATCCTATCTCATAATTCCACATAATGAACAGTTTTTACTCCTTCCAAACTTAATATAATTGAGTTCATTAGTGTATGTACATGTATATTATTTTGGTACAGATTTTGTACAAAAATGCTCTATACAGATATGCTTAAAAATTTCAAGCAAACTAGATTATTAAATATAAAAAAAAACTTTTATTTAAAAAAAAAAACAACAACAACCTTGTTTACAATATAAAACAAATGAACCAGTATTTTGTAAAAGAAAAAAAAAGTACTTAAAATATTTTTAAAAACCTCAATATCAATTAACAAACAATTAACCAATATTATTCTCCATTAACCTACATTTTTAATCACTGTTCTTTATACAGGGCAATAAAAACAAACACACTAAACGAATATAATTAAGAATAGTTCTTTAAATTGTCACATTCTTAATACTTCCAGATATTTCATATTGATTGTGGCATTTTTATCGCATGTTTATTGATCTCCATAATTTACAGTCAAGTTTTGTTCAGGAGTAAAAACAATTTACATGTATATTATATCGAGATTTTCCAGACTTAAAAGAGGGACTAAATTCTTATTAAAATTTGTCAAAATGTAGACAATAGTTTACAAAAGAGTGAATTGATTAAGTTTTGTCTGAATGACTTAGATTAAAAGAGGTACCAAATTCTAAAGTAAAACAGGTCATTATTTATATATTAGCTTTCAGCACAACAAATTGATTCAGTATTGTCATGATTGATATTTTGGTAACATATTGTTTTATGTTGCATCAGCAACTGTTTCAGCTATTTTTTTATCAGACATATATACATGTATATGTCTCAATGCACATCTAAGCATATCCAATTTTCTGCAGAAATACAATGGATATGTACATTAATTGCAAAATCAACCATACTGCCTCCCAGATTGCCAAGACATTTCCAATTTAAATACAATATGTCCTAAAAAAAACTCCATTTAAAATATCTTAGCCGCTCTTTACTTGTAAATAGCTAAAATAGTAGCAAAAGTAAAACAAGGTCTTGAACTTGATTTTGACCTTAAGCTCATTTTTAAGTTTTAGTCTTTTTAGACCTAAGTACATTCATCCAATTCAAACTCCGTCAAGCCAGCAAACGTCCCATTATGTGATGTTTAGAATCATCAATTTCTCTGAAGTTTTAGGTGTTATAATTCAAATAACATCTTTTTATCTATTTAAAGTTTTCTCCTTTTCATTATGCCTAAAGCATCAACAAGTTTTTTGAAACAATTTTGTAACAATGGCCCAGAATAATGGGCCGATAACACTATCGAGTTACGGCCCCTGATCTGCTAGAGGGATACAACTTCCGGGGAGTTAACAATGGCCGAGAATAATTACAATAGTGATGGGATTTTAAACAATATTTGCTCACTCATTAATCAATGATAACAGTTTAAACTGTAATACTAACAGAAAACAGTGTGAGTTAGATACATTTTAATGCTGCGGATAACTTCTATCTGTATCCACACATAAATCTTTTTGGCCGTTTACATCAACCATAGAAATCCTTATAAATTAAGATATTCTACACAAAATCAATAATTTAACAGAATCAAAAGCCTCCTTATCTTCATTCCAGCCTGTTTAAACTGTATCTTTTCCAAATATCGACAGAAAGAACCCGTAAGTGCATTACTGCATTAACATGATCAGACCTTTTAGTTGTAACAGACTGGGTTGTTGGTTATGCGGCTCGAGTCTATGGCTGTGTAAATAGGTATATTTTCCTGTATATTGTGACAATTTAATGGAGTCCAGTAATGGATCAGTAGTTATCATTTATCCAGTAAAAAGGAAAGTAATTATTTTAATTATTGCTATGTCAAGATACATTGTCAATTTCTGTAATATTACATGAACATATCATCAATCATTAAAACTATTATATAGTTTTTATATGTATAATACTTGTACAATGAAAACTTGATATCTCAGACATGATTTTATTAAAAACAATCAATAACAAATGAAGCAATTATTTGGTCACAACATAATTTTATTGCCTAATGTTTGTGGGATTCTAGGTTGCCAAATGGTCTAAAGTGCGAGCTAGGAAAATGACAACAACATCCTACTTTGTATGAATCCCTCTCTTGCAGATCTTTAGAGTAATAAAGTTGGTTTGTATAATCTCCAGTCACTCTTGATTCTTCCCTGAACTGACTTCCTCTGCATACCATTAGGTGACAGAATTATACATATAAAAAAAAAACACCATAGTTCTACTTGACTGATTGATTAATTGATTTAATGGGGTTTTATGTCCCAGTCAAGAATATTTCACTTATATCGAGAGGTCACCAGCTATAGGTAAAATGACAGAAATTTTTACCTTTGCAGTGCACTTAGGGCAATGTACAAGGGGGTTCTTAAACATGCAATGACTGCTGTGACAAAGGGCATCAGTTTTTAAGGTCTCATCCGAAGGACAGCATTACTTTCATTTCCTAATGCCGAGTGCTTGGCAAAAGAACAATCACTACCAATTTTATAAGTCTTGGTCAGACCTAGAATTCAATATATGTTGTGTTCAATATACAGGCAAACTATGCTTAGTAGCTATGTACAATATAACAAAACTTTAGCACAAATATGCCAACTCTCAATTAGCCTAACTATAGTCCTGGGATATTTAAGTATATAATATTTTCACTGTCTTTTTCTAGTCTATTAATTAAAGTATTCTTCACACCATAAAGAAATGTTAATACATACCAAAATAATCCGAGAATACCAAGTGAATACCCTACATACTCTTACTTACTGTAAAACCTCTAACAGTCATACTGTTACCTATATACATGTGTATATTTACAGCCACTGAAACAAAACGTGTAATTAGGGCAAACAGAGATCAAATTCCTATGAGGATTAGTGCATAACATTTTGACATTTATGAGAACACAAGGAATACAGATCGAGGAATCTTACACTTAAAGTACATCGTTAGTTTTACTTCAATGCATGCCAAATATCTCTCCAGTACCAAGATTTTGTCGTAGTAATTAATGAACAGAAGTGAATTCAGAACTGCTTGACCAAAAAAGCTAAATTTAAACTTTGTGTTATAAATTATACATATCCAAGTATTCCAAGGCTTATAATAAACTAGGAAACAAAACAAAAATAATTATTGCTCAGAATAGAAAGTATACTTGTCAAAAAAATCTTAAAATGGGAAAATCTCTGTAATCTCTGTCATATAATCTAATTAAATATATTCAAATATATTCTTATATATATATATATATATTTATTTTTTTTTTCAGAGACAGAAAGAGAGAGAGTCTGTCATTAATTATTCAAATAATAATGATTTCAGATACATAAATCATAATATTTTTACAATATTACAAAATCAGAGAGCCTGAGGTCAACTTTTTTAACATGAGAATATTCTGTATTATTTCCCTGACCAATTATACAAAATTGGGAGGTCCCTTGTCATTTATAGTTAAATAATTGGTCAGTATACCTCTCCTGATTATTTCAATTAATTATTCATACCAGGATGTTTCACTAGCTGGCTAAAATCAATAATAAACGACCTGTGACTTGAGTAATTCAGATATTTATTCTAAATGTATACTGATGCTTACTGTGTGTGTGCAAGCCAGAGTTTATTATTAAGGTTTTGCATCTTCAAATAGAACAGAAGGCTGAAGCAATTTTCTATTTTTATTTGTAATCTAAAATGGCTAGGTTATGGTTATATCATTTGTACTAAGTTATATAGAGAATTCAATTAACAACAACAAACCCCATCAGCTTTTTTAACTAAATATCAATCATGGTCATTGAATCAAATGTATTACACCATGCATTTAATTGCCAAGGTTGGTATCTCACTTGGATAGATACTTGTGTGAGAAAGGTTACTGGCCAAAAAATGGTAATTTTTAAATATCTTCCATTATCTTTTAACTTGCATCTTTGACATAAGTGAAATAATTTTAGCTAGGGTTTATAGCATGATTATACATGACTCCATATCAACAAAATGAGCCTGCAAGTAAATGTGAAATAATCCTACAAGTAATGTGAAATGAGCCTACAAAGTAAATGTGAAATGAGCCTACAAGTAATGTGAAATGAGCCTACAAGTAAACGTGAGATGAGCTTAAAAGTAAACGTGAAATGAGCCTACAAGTAAATGTGAAATGAGCCTACAAGTAATCTGAAATGAGCCTACAAGTATATATGAAATGAGCCTTCAAGTAAATGTGAAATGAGCCTACAAGTAATCTGAAATGAGCCTACAAGTATATATGAAATGAGCCTTCAAGTAAATGTGAAATGAGCCTACAAGTAATCTGAAATGAGCCTACAAGTATATAAGAAATAAGCCTTCAAGTAAATGTGAAATGAGCTTAAAAATAAACATGAAATGAGCCTTCAAGTAAATGTGAAATGAGCCTACAAATTAAATATGTTTAATGACCCTACAATATTGATCCACAATTTTCAACTTTTGGTTTCGAGTATACTTTTTGCTTTCTGACTACAAAAGCAAATTTACTTTTAGTTTCACTTTCTGTCTCCATATGATTTATTCTGTCCACTTTTGGTGTAACCTCAAGTAATTTATTTGGTTTGGTTTTTGTTGTATCCTTCAGCAATTTATTTGGTTTTTTTGTTTCTTTGTTGTATCATTAAGCAAATTACTTGTTTTTTGTTCCTTTTTGCTGTATCCTTCAGCTATTTATTTGGTTTGTTTTTTGTTATATCATTAAGCAAATTACTTGTTTTTTTTTTCATTTTTGTTGCATCTTTCACAATTTATTTGGTTTGTTTTTTGTTTCTTGTTATATCATTAAGCAAATTACTTGGGTTTTTGTCCCTTTTTGTTGTATCCTTTGGCAATTTAGTTGGTTTGGTTTTTGTTCCTTTACAAAATCAAATTTATTTGGTTTGGTTTCTTTTTCATTTTGCTTTAAACTCAATAATTTACTTTGTTTGGTTTCTGTTGACTTTTGTTGTGTTTTTAAGCAATTTATATGGTTTTGTGTCTGGACACTTATGATGTATACTCCGGCAATTTTTCTCATATCACATTATTTATGATTGTTTTTGTTCATAAAATAAAGCCATGCAAGAAAAATCTATCTTATATGGCATTTCACAAGTGCAGATTAATCTCAGTCAAAAAGGGGCATCTTGTAAATTACTTGTACAAAAAAAGACAGACAATAATGTACCTAACACAGCTAGCCTTCAGGTTTACTCTACTGGAAATAAAAATGTTGAATCACTGAACAATTACAGAACTCTGATAGACAAACACAAATTTATTATATCCAGAATGTTATCAGCAACCCTCAGAATTTACTGCATTTTCTCAACTCTCAGATGGAATAGTCATTTCTTTTATCCACACATATGAAAGAGCCATGTATTATTTGGTTTGGATTCTGTCCACTTTGCTGTGTAAACTCAAGCAATTTATTGGGTTTGGTTCTTGTTCCTTTTTTTTGCCGTAAACTTGAGCAATTTATTTATTATTATTATTATTATTATTTTTATTATTTTTTATTTATTTATTTTAATTTTTATTATTTTTTTTTAAGCCAATTCAATTTAACGTTAAGGAGCCAGTTAAGCAAATTATTAAAGATAGCACTTTTTCTTCCAATTTTAAGTGTGCCTTGTATAAGGGGTTTTTCCACCAAAAATTGGATTTTATCAAAGTTTTGGACATCTTTTTCAAACACTGCATTAAATTATCTCATGCATATTTCTAATATGGACCAGCATGTTACAATGTCTATTTTGTAATACAAGATATAAAATGTTTGGTCACAACAGGATAACAGAAATTCCAATGTCGTGAATTGCATTGCACAAAAACTTCTCCCTGTTTTGAAAAACTTCTCCCTAACTTTGGCTGAGGGAGAAGTCACTTCTCCCTGTTTTAAAATCTAATTTGTGCCCTGCAATTGTGCCACATCTTTAGCATCTGTTTCATTTTGGTTTTTTCACTTTTGCTATATAATAAATCAATTTATTTGGTATGGTTTTAGTGTACTAAAGCAAATTATTTGGTTTAGTGTTTGGCCACTTATGACATATACTCAAGCAATTTACTTGTTTTACCTGTCCACTCAAGCAATTTATTTGGTTTAGTTTCTGTTCACCTTTCCAGGCATACCAAAAAGTTCAAGTATATGTAAAAATGGCAATTGTTCTTACTAGGATTTATAGAACAAAGGTTTCTAATTATTTTAATTGACTGTGAAAACCACATACATTGTGTTCTGAACTATGTCAAATATATAACAACTTATATAGATATTGATAGAAACAATATATGGTACAGGTAACTTTTATCGAGTATGTGTTTAAATTTTCACATTTAATTCATTGAACAATAAGCAAAGTTTTTTTTTTTCTAAAAACAAACATTTGCTTAGAATGTGTAGTGTTTGAATGACACTGTAAATAGACTAGTGTTTGAATTTATCAATGAACAGTCATGCTTTAAATGGATACTTAACAAGATAGTGTTACAGATCACTAAATGTAAATCACACATATATGAGACTGGAATGGATTGGTTTAATGGTGTTTTATGCCCCAGTCAGGATTCCTTCACTTATATTCCGGCGGTCAATTCAGGAATGGTAAAGGAAACTGAAGTACATGGGATAATTCATCAAACTTTACCAAGCATACTGACAAACTTACTCACTTCACCAAGCATACTGACAAACTTACTCACCTTACCAAGCATACTGACAAACTTACTCACTTCACCAAGCATACTGACAAACTTACTCACTTCACCAAGCATACTGACAAACTTACTCACTTCACCAAGCATACTGACAAACTTACTCACTTCATCAAGCATACTGACAAACTTACTCACTTCATCAAGCATACTGACAAACTTACTCACTTCATCAAGCATTCTGACAAACTTACTCACTTCATCAAGCATACTGACAAACTAACTCACTTCACCAAGCATACTGACAAACTTACTCACTTCACCAAGCATACTGACAAACTTACTCACTTCACCAAGCATACTGACAAATTTACTCACACTAGGATCTGCCAGAAAGGGTTTAGAACCTAGGAGTGAGAAGGGGGTGTGATATGAAGAGAACTTTTAGACCATTCTGTCATCAGAACCATGATGACAATGCATGTTGACCTAGCTGTGGAATTTAAAAAATTGAGAAAAACTTCCATACAGGGAAGAAAAATCTGAAATAGTAAAAGAGAATAACCTGGTTTTAATGTATGAGAGTGTATGCAAATGTTTTGTAGTGTATTAAGACAAAGTATTATAGAATCATCGTAACATTAGCAACAGTATTCAAAAATATACAATTTAAATAATAATAATAATAATAATGGAGAACCAGAAACAGAAGAAAAGCAATAAGTCTTCCAACTAGTAAGGTGGAAGAATTAATGAAATCTGTATATATAAAGACTACCCACAGAACCTAAGAAACATTCAAATTTACAAATACAGTAAAGTCTGTGAATCAAGTAAGTCTATCAACAGCCTAGAACAGGACCTCAGAAGTATTCAAATATAAAAATACAGTAAAATCTATACATAAAGACTACCAGCTAGACCTAATAACATTCAATTACACAAATATGATGTAAGAAGATGTTCTATTGGATGCTAGTATGTCCTAAAAAGATCATAAATTATAACTGTGTTAATTATTGCAAGTGTACTTCATTGACTTAAGAATAAAAGTATTAAATAAAATATAAACTTTTTTTAACTGCTGGTACAAACATATAAACACAAATGTTACCAACACATCTAACGTCAAATTATTGTCCTTTATTCTTATTAATTGTTATTTAATGATGATGACTGCATGCATTTTTTTCCATTCTTTAAACAATTATTGAAATAATAACACAAAAAAATTTCATTTCTGTCTCATCTACAAAAGTAAAAGACAATTAGCAATGTTATATTTTACTGTGCCATTAGTATTGTTACTATTATTATCATCATCAAAATCAACTCATGACCTTCAATCTAACATTTTTTAATTTTAGATAATTAGTAGACTCTTATTTTTTCATTTACAGTGGCTGGTGACATATATATAGAGATAACGTGTTTGACTGTATGATATGTGTGAATGAAGGGTGTGTCAAACACAATCATTATTGTATTATCTACCTCATATATAATGCATTTACTTAACAACCTATGTAATAACCTATTGCTTGTAAATGGAATCAGTTCCTGTATTTGCATGTCTACCATTTTAAACAGTACATGTATACACAAATATGATACAACCAGTAGACAATACAATGTCAACTATACATATATATATATATACATGTAGAGGTACAATAAATGGACACTGTTTTTATGTCAATGCTTATTACATATTAATATAATATCTTATATAAAGAATGGTCAAGTAACAGGCTTTATACACTGTACAGACCAATGAAGTTTCTTACTGGAGCAATGATTTCCAGTCAATATAAAATTAGGCTTTTGGGTTACAATTCAGTACAATTTGTTTTCATTAATCATCACCAATTAACTGTTCAAATCAAAGATTGATTTTCTTGAAACTGTCAATTATAATAAGGGTGGTAGGAAAATTAGTTGGTATATTTGTTGGTCTGTGGCTGCTTTGTTTGCTGGTTAGGATAGGCTTGTTGATTTGACTGACATGCTAGTGAGTGGTTGTTTGTTAGTTATACCTGGCTTTTAGAATTGGTCGACAGGCTACTTAGTGTCTGATTTGTTGGTTAGAGCTGGTTTTCAGATTGGGCAACAGGCTTGTTAGTGGCTGGTTTGTTTGGTTAGAGCTGGTTTTCAGATTGGGCAACAGGCTTGTTAGTGGCTGGTTTGTTTGTTAGAGCTGGTTTTCAGATTGGACAACAGGCTTGTTAGTGGCTGGTTTGTTGGTTAGAGCTGGTTTTCAGATTGGACAACAGGCTTGTTAGTGGCTGGTTTGTTGGTTAGAGCTGGTTTTCAGATTGGGCAACAGGCTTGTTAGTGGCTGGTTTGTTGGTTTAGACTGGCTTTTAGATAAGTCAACAAGCTGGTTTATGTCTAAATTGGATAGCGAATGGTTGACATAGACTGGTTGTTTAGAATTTAAAATAAATGCTGTGATTCTATTGGTAATTAAGACTGGTTGGTTGGTTGATTGGTTCGGCTTTGTGACTACATCAAACTGATTGCATTCTCTAGCAATCAAGTTTACTGTTATAATTAAATGAATTTGTAGCCATTTTTGATCCAGCACTCAGACAGCATTAAGGTGCTGATCAAACAGATAATTCTTACCAATACCATCTCTAATCCTGTGTATGAATAAAAATCCATAAACTTATACCATGAAGGCATAGAGAATGAACAGTGGAGCGATTTTAAACACTTGTGTGATCTATACATATATAGGTGTTGATAATTCATTATCTGCCTAAAACTATTAATGACAACATTTGTGTCTAATCTCTCTCACTTTTGAGGCAAAATCCAACATCAGATAAAAATGTTATAAACATATTATAAAGAATTTACCGAGGTACGAGGTACGTATACAAATGTATTTAATGTAAGCTGAGTCTAACTACAGGTTTACAATATATATCAATCAACAGAATAAACAATTTTAATACTTCTGAAAATCTTGTAAAATTCTGAAAGAACACCTTTGACCCATTGCATGAACCTGACACTATTTTTGCAATAAAGAGTAGAGAAATTTCATTTGACTTTTTCAGGTCTTTCAATTACCAATAACTTTGGAAAGTTATCAGAACAACCGTCCTGTGGCAATGGTTTCATTTACCAAATTAAAAATAGGATGCTAATTTATCAACACTTTATAAACAGCTTTGATAGATAGTATACTAAAGGTCTTGACTATGACATTTGTAAACTTGATAAAAAAGTTCAACAACCTCTTTTACTCAGTCTTAAGTATACCAGTAATATTAGTTCATTTTTACTAATATGAATCAAGAGATGAAAACTACATATATTTAAACAAATCTGTATCGATCTTGTTAAGTCTAAATGCATCAAGTGTCCTTTACAAAGACATAAAGGCCTCAGTTTCACAACCATTTCTTAACTAAGGTTTTCCTTAACTTAAATTTGGCAAATTTGGAATCTTTATAATTTTATTAATTGTTCAGATCTACACGAATTTTAGGTGTCATTTTGAAGATCACTTCAAGCTAATAACATCCATATTTAGTTTTGTGAAAAATGTTCATTCATAGCCACAAAAGGGTTTGCTGAAATTTACTAAATTTAAGTTGGGGAAAATCTTAGTTAAGAAATGATTGTGTAGTATGAAGATTATACACATGTATATGAATAATAAACAGTGTAAATTTATATTAATTGTCAACAACTGTTTATGTCCATATAGTTATAAAGATAACATTTTTGTAATATTTCTCATTTTTCAGAGAAGGAAAAAAAGAAACATCTTAATACAGAGCCTGATTATAAAAGCTTTATTTGCCAGACAATGTCTAAATGTGCCAGCTCTCACAACAGTGACTATATATCCCTTATAGTCCAAATTTAATCTGACCCTAACATACTCTGCCCCACAGCTACACATGCCTGTCAGACATAGAGTTTCTATGTTAGGGTCAGAGGAAATTTGGACTAATATCCCTGATGCATTGAAAAAAATAAGTGCTTGTTGTTGTTGTTTTTTTTTTGAGATTTTTTTAACTTAAAATTTCACTTTCACACTCTGATTAAGGTAAGCGAAAAAACCCAAAATCAATATGTTGCTTACAATATAGGCTTAACAGTGCAAATATCAACATACAAGTTAGTGCTCTTAGAATGTTTAGGGGCTTCAGTGTCTAAGATGTCAGCAGTTTTCAGTTATATCTTGTCACAGGTTGACATATTCCTTCAGGCTCTCTGGTATCCTTCATTCCCCATTCCCCCAGAAATGACTGTTTTCATATAGCAGAATTTTAAGTTGTTGTTTTTTGTTGTTGTTTTTTTTTGTTTTTTTTTTTTTTGTTTTTTTTTTGACATACAACATTGTTTTTTCCTAATCTTTAAATCTTGTGGTAAGAAGACAAGGAAAGATATGTGATTAATACTAGACTCACTTTGAAGCATTAAAAGGAAAAATCTGCTAAAATAGCGACAAACATTTTTAATCTTTTGGTTCCCTTAAAAGTCCCTATTGCATGTTTATACGGCAATGTTTCTGAAACCCTGGTATGTTTACAGATTGTCTACAGCTTTTGATAACTAAGCCCTGATGAGGACAACATTTGCAATAAATATCTCATTATTCAGAGGATAAAAACCTTATAAACAGCTTACTGTAAGAATATCATATTGATATTACTGTATTTAATAATTTAGAAATACAAGATGATTTCATATTTATAGATCTGTTAAATCAGGGTTTATATCGCCATATTACAATGTATTATCTGCTTAAATTTATAAGTTGATAATGGTGATAGAAGATCAATAACTTCAGTTCTCATATTATTTTACTAACATCAAAATTTATAGTCTATAGCCAGGATTTACTACACTGTAATAATTGTTACTTTCAATCACCTCATGGCTTTTAAAATAAAACTTTATTACCAGTATATAACTATTAAAACTATCACATAATTAGCCATTTTGATGAGATCAGACAATTTCATTTATATCAAGAGATAACCAGCTTAAAGCAACAATTTTTTATTAGTTATAAATATAGTGACAGGGATAATTTTTGGATAATTCCAGCTCTCATAATGGGATGGGGAAGTTTACTGTTATCTCTATGCCACATATTGGGATTGGAAATAATATACATTTACAACTCGGCTCTCAAACTGAGACAGAGGAGAATCTTGCTAACTCAGCTCTCTAATTGAGATTGGATAGGATATTGCTAATTCAGCTCTCAAACTGAGATTGGATAGGATATTTCTAACTCAGTTCTCAAATTGAGATTGGATAGGATACTGCTAACTCGGTTCTCAAATTGAGATTGGATAGAATTTTTTTTTAACTCAGCTCTCAAATTGAAATTTGATAGAATACTGCTAACTCAGCTCTCAAATTGAGATTGGATAGGATATTTCTAACTCAGTTCTCAAATTGAGTTGGGGTGGATCTTGCTAACTAAGCCCTCAAATTGAGATAGGATAGGATATTGCTAACTCAGCTCTCAAATTGAGATTGGATAGGATACTGCTAACTCAGTTCTCAAATGGAGATTGGATAGGATACTGCTAACTCAGCTCTCAAATTGAGATTGGATAGGATATTTCTAACTCAGCTCTCAAATTGAAATTGGATAGGATACTGCTAACTCAGCTCTCAAATTGAGATTGGATAGGATATTTCTAACTCAGTTCTCAAATTAAAATTGGATAGGATACTACTAACTCAGCTCTCAAATTGAAATTGGAAAGGATATTGCTAACTCGCTCTCAAACTGAGACTGGATAGGATATTACTCAGCTCTCAAATTGAGATTGGATACAATACTGCTAACTCAGCTTTAAAATTGAGATTGGATAGGATATTTCTAACTCAGCTCTCAAATTGAGATTGGATATGATATTTCAAACTGAGATTGGATAGGATATTACTCAGCTTTCAAATTGAGACTGGATACAATACTGGTAACTCAGCTTTAAAATTGAGATTGGATAGGATATTTCTAACTCAGCTCTCAAAATGAGAGTGGATAAGATATTTCTAACTTAGCTCTCAAATTGAGAAGAGATGAATATTGCTAAGTTAAGTTCTCAAATTGAGATTAGAAACGATATTGTACTAAATCTACCTCTCAAATTAGTACAGGGAAGGATATTGATAACTCACAGCTGCATTAAGTTTTCCTAGGAAAAAAATTAAACAGTGCTGATTTACTTAATGATGTTCCTAATAAACAATGTTACATTTGGATTAACGAAAAAAGCTCAAACAAATATAGAAATAGCAGTAATTTAATTTCCCAGCACGATGTAGCCTGTGGGAACTTATCTTAGAACATGGTTGTCATAAAATAAAACCAAGTCATCTAAACACAACTTACAAAACGGTGAAATACAATAAATTAAACACATAATTTCATTAAATTTCTCATTTTTGACTTTGTAAGGGATAATTAACACCATTGCGAATACATTTGGATATTAATAACAGAAAATTAATGCAATTTTTCAGGTTTACCCTTTGATTCATTCGAGTCTCTGTACATCAGTGTGCATGCTCCAAGCTAATAATAATCATCATTTAACAAGTGACCAACCTGTTAGAGGATTTCATTTATTTACAGCTAATAGGAATAAAATTTTAGAAAATGAAAATGGATAAAGATTAATAGGTACATGTATTAATTCTAAAAAATATATATTTTAGAAAATTTTAAAAAATTCTGAAAATTGAAAAAATTAATGCAGCTTTAAAGCATCATAATGTGAAAAGAAGGAAATTAATTAACTCCAGCACTCGTTTGTATTGAGGAGGAAGGATATTAATAACCCCAGTATGATGCTGGAATAGGGAAGTATATTAAAATCTCCTGCCTTCATACTGTGATGGAGAAGTCTATTTATAACTCGAGTGCTAATGAGTATTATCGGAGGTCTTGGTTCAAACCCAGGGCAAAGTCTACCCAGGGCAAAGTCTACCCAAGACCTGAAATAGGTAGTGAGTGTACTTTTGCCAAGCACTAAACATTTACAAATGAAAGTCATAAGGTCTTTGTAAGGAGGCCTCAAAAACCTTTGCCCAATGTCACGTCAGGCAAAGAACCCTCCCTGCACATTGCCTGAGCACAAAGCAAAGGTTAAAATTTCTGCCACTTTAATTATAGCTTGTGAAGGCTCGATGCAATTGAAACATTCTTGACTGGGACAAAAAAAACCCATTCAATCATATTAAGATAGGGAGATATATTGATAACCCCAGCTCCCATACCTGGATTAAAAGTATATCGAAATCTCAAGTTCTCAAATACTGAACACATACTTATTTATTGCAGTGTATTACTTCTAAGCAATTTCTAGCTAGGAAATTAAAGTAGCGCCAATTTCAATAAACCACTAAAATACATGTTTTGCCTTATATTGTCTGTTTCTCAAAAGTTGTTTTGTGTCCAAATTATTTCAAAATGTAAATTGTGCTAAAATACATACAAAAATTAGTACATTTACCATATTGGGATGGGAAGTGTCAGGTATATTGATATCCCCAGCTCTCAAACTGGGATGGAAAGCATATTGATAACCCCAGTTCTCATAATGGGATGGAATGTCTAGATCCATATTTCCAGCTTTCAAAGTGGGATGGGAAGTACCAGGTATATATTGATAACCCCAGTTTTCATATTGGGATGGAAAGTATATCAATATCTCCAGTTCTCAAATTGGGATGTGAAGTACATGTACCAGGTATATATTGATAACCCCAGCTGTAACATGGGGATAGAAAGTAACTGGATATTTCCAGCTCTCAAATTGGGATGGGAAGTACCAGGTATATTTATAACACCAACTCTTGTATAAGGATGAAAAGGATATTGAGCTCTCACATTGGGATTGGGAAGTATATTGATAACCCTAGTGCTCATACTGGGATGGGGAAGTACAGTAAAACTTCGATCGCTCGAATGTTGCTACCTCGAATACCCAGGATAACTTGAAGTCATCTGTCGGTCCCGACCTATTTCCTATAATATCCTATGTAAATAAACCTCGATGGCTTGAACTTCATTAACTGGAACACCCCTGCTTGCTTGAACAATAAATAATTTTCAAACATAAAAAGTTAGTGAAAATTCAACTTCTTTCGCTCAAATAATTTCTTTTTCAGACGGACATGAGTGACCTGGGTCATTGTAAACATAACACAAGCTGAAGCTATATTACAGATTTCATCAAAAGTAATAGAGTGGAAAGAAACAATTAGTGTAGACAGTTACCTGAAATTTTGAGTGAGTGCTACTCAAGAATTAATTAACCTAATAAGATAGTGCTCGATATACACGGTTCTTAATCTCTTAATCCGATTACGACACACGGAAGTGTTTGATCAGCAAAACACCTAAGTCACCCACAGTTGATGATTGCACATAGAATTCTGTAATTTACATGTCACTGGAGTATGTATTATCATTATTTTCTGTGATTAAAATGACTGTGTTTTGTATTAAAATAAAATAAGTTTATTTTGTATCATTACTTGAAATTTAAATAAAGTGTCATGTTCTATTCCCATAACTATAAAATATCATACGACAGATTGCGGGTCATCATTTAAGTTTGAAAACCTTATCAAGAATTCATGATGAATAGGTAATAAATTTTGTATTTTCAATTGGTACATTTCTACCATTTCATTATCTATGAATTTTTTATATTTCAAGATGAATACTGCAATTTGAATTCGGACATTTAGTTATTTTACCTTTAAAGCTGCATTAAGTTTTTCAATTTTCTGAATTTTACTGATTTTCTAAAATTATATTTTTTTTAAAAACAGATAACTTCTAATCACGATCTGTGAGATTCATTTTCTTAAATCTCATTTCTTTTAGCTGTAAATAAATGGAATCCTCTAAGCGGTTGGTCAATGTTTAAAGATGATTATTATGAGTTTGGGCCATGCGCACGGATGTACAGAAAAACCTATGAATCGAAGGTGAAACATGACAAATTGCATTAATTGTCTGTCATTTATATCCAGATGTATTTGAAAGGTGTTATGTATCCCTTACTAAGTCACAAATGACAAGTTCAACGAATTTCTGTTTAATTTATCGTATTTTACTGTTTTGAAAGTTGTGTTTTTAAAATGACCAGGTTTTTTCATGATGTAACCATGTTCTAATATTAGATCCCACATGCTACATCTCGCTGGGAAATTATTGTTTCTGTATTTATTTGAGCTTTTATCGTTGAACCAAACTTAACATTGTTCATTAGGAACATCATTAATTAGATCAGCACCATTTTAATTTTTTTCTTTGGAAAACTTAATATCAATAACCCCTGCTCTCATACTGGGATGGGAAAGTATAATGATAACCATAGTGCTCATGCTTGGAAGGGAAATTATAATCTCCAGGAAAGTTTAAGCTGTAACAATGGTATGTTACTGCAACCTCTTAATGTATTTTAAATGTTTATTTTTAATATCACATAACCTACGGTAATCATAATTAACTACATGAACTATTATTCTACTTTCAAGCCAACCAGTAAAGCTCCACAACAAGGAAAAGCCACTTTCTCCTAAAAGTCAACTGCAGCTAAACACAGTTTTGAGATATGCCCCTTGTTGAATGTTGATGATCATAACAACTTAATCATTATGTTTCTCTGACGTAATGGTGTTGAAGAGTTTACCCTATTGCTTCATAGTGATACTTACAAGACACATTATAATTAAAACTATTGGTGTGTTTAGTATTTTGTAAATTCACATTTTCAGTTTTATAATCCTTATAAGACAAAATTCAAAATTCAAAATTAAAAAAAAAAAAAAAAAATCCAATTATTAGACCCATTAGGGTGATTCAGATCAATCAAAAATTTACATGGTACAGCCACAGGACTCCACAAACGCCGGTAAGCTCAATCGGCGGTAGGCCAAGGGTACATCAACCACACCCCACCCCCCTCCTCTCAACGATCGACAAAGGGTACCCCCACCCCCACCGTCCCGGATCAATTTTCTGGGTTTTTTTTTTAATAAACACGCATCAGATAGGTCAAGAAATAAACATAAAAAATTTTATTTGAATATATGGTGTTAACATACTGCTTTTTATCTTTCCATAACTGCCCAGTCGTTGGCAATGCAAAAAATCGTCAATAAACAGTTAAACTGAATTCTGTTTGGTACATCGGGATATCTGTCGTTTTAATTATAAATTATAAGTCGATGTGTGACAATGTCGCATATATAGATAAATGTTCATAAATACCGTTTATTAATATCTTGCAAAATTCCCATCACTCATAACTTTAAATAGATCGACATATAACAGATACAAAAACCACGTGTAATGTCGTGATCTTGTTGTTGTTGTTGATGTTGGTAACCCGAAAAACGGTCGTTATCAATCTAGTCAGTTCTTGTCTACAGAATTCAAGGGCGGTTATTAACTATCTATAAACTGGATCGATCAGGCACGTGTATGTGTTTGTATACTCAGTAGAAACGATGTGAACAGGTGAAGCCATTAGTAATCAATTAACTTGTAAGGTATTAGGTAATTACCTATGAATAGGGAAGTTCAGTGAATTGTGACATTGTCCTGAGTAATTTTAATTAGTAACAAGCCGGTATTAAAGAATTTTTAATCAGATTTTGTCTTACTATTATGGGGAAAAAAGCCGATTCGGATATTTTCCAATCGGCTTTTTAAAGTTTGAATCGGCGTTTTTTGCCAAAAATCGGCGTTTGTGAAGGCCTGTACAGCCAACTACCTCAATATTCAATAGTCAGAAAGCTTGACATAATCTCAGTAGTGGAATGATACCAAAAATTTCAGTGACTGCTTTAATGAACTTCAACAAAACTTTCTGAAGTTGATGAACATGTTTCAGAACCTTTTTTGAAATATTCAATATTATTGGTGAATTGACACCAAAATTCTGATATATGCACCATTGTGTGTTAAAATAGGTGACGCACAAGCATCAGTGTATGGTGTTTAACACAAAATCACAATATAATGATAAGGAATTTAATCAATCTTGATTTGATAATGAAAGCTTAAGTACCACAAACAAATGATTTTGCATGGGTAATTCATAGACAGTCTTTAGTTTTAAGATCTACAGAATGTTAAATGAGGTGAGAGCAGTAAATTATATTATTTTAAAAGGAATCAACAACGTTAATAGATAAAAAGAAAATAAATTAAAAAAAAGAAAAAAATAATTATTCTAAAATAAAATAAAAAAAATAAAAATATTTGAAACCTGACAATGTTATCAAGCATTGTAATTACCCCTTCTTCACCCCAACCCAAATTATATTATTATTATTATAGGGTTTATGCATCAATAAACACAATAGACAACTGAGGGTTTATTTAAGGTCATCAAATATTGTTTATATCTGCCGATACCATAGCCACGAGCAGATTTTTAAAAAAATAATTGTGTTGACATCAGAAAACGACAAAATCTACTAAAGAAAAATAAATTTGTTACTATAAATAGAAATCAGGCACCTGCTACGGCTGCTGTCAGAAAACGTAAACAAAAAACATATGGTTTAGGAAAGCGTATCGAGTGATCACTTCCATTTTCATCTATATAAATTTACTTACCGTTAATGTGTAAATATCCGTTTTACCAAGCACTAATTTATGTCTTTCCCATCTTCGTAAATATCTTGAATTCATAATTTTACTGACAATGGTGCGAGTATGATTTAACTTACAAATCTGTATATCCCCTTCACTCAGTAGCTTATACCTTGTTCCATGGAAAGAAGGTCTCGATTTAGACGATGGGGTTGAAGATGGTGAATTGTTTAAACTATTTAAGCTCGAACCACTTTCTATTCTTTCCAATCTTTCATTTGAAAGATTATTATTTGAAGTTTCACCATTTAAGAGGGGTTCGTCTGTCGATGTACTTTCAACACAGACACCAGACAAAGTCGCCATATTTATGTTCTCTCGTTCACTTGTTTGACACGATATGCCAACCACAGAAAAAACAGGACTTAAGTAGCTGTAAATGCACGCCAGTTTGGCTGTAGGGTTTAATCCCTTTCTAAATCCACAATTTTATATAATATTCTCTTTTCAGAAACACATCTCACTTGTCCTATTCACGGTGAAAGATAATGCAATACACATTTTGACGGTTCTTCTCTTCCTTTAGATAATGTTATAGAAATCACGTGACATTACCTCTGACGTCGGTTTGATATGGATTGCAATGGGGAAAGGCCAAACAATATTAAATACACATATTCTTCTATAGTGTTGAATTTAGTAGTTATTTACATATGTATCTAGCGAAACGTTAATCATGAAATTAGTGTTATGACGTAAAACTTTTATTTTAATCTCTTTCTTTTATTAGACAGCAATTTTAACCTATATCAGATTGATGAGCCTTTTCAAATATTTATAAAAATTCATGGTAACCCCCAAGAATGCCAGAATTTTGAAGCACGGGTGATGCCGGGGATTTTGTAGCCCCTCCCCGGAGATGTTAATTATTTTATCAAGGGTGATGTCAAGATTTTGTATCACGGTTGACAGACGAACTTTGCTTTGCCGACGATATCATGGACAAATTTTGAGTTTTTTTTTATTTACAGCAAATAACTCCGGAATACCTCTTCACTAATGATGACGGAAATCTGCACATAGCCAGCTATGGCAGTCATGTGATAGCTCTTAAGGATATCGAAGACTTAAATCGGTCTATAAAACGTATAGGGACGTGTTGTTTTTTACTTCATATTTTGTAATGGATAAAAAATTTTAAATTATGCACCCTTGATTGTGTTCTTCTTTCCTGCCGATTCTTTTCTTTTCTTTTTTTTTTTTTTTTTTTTTTTTTTTTTTTTTTTTTTTTTTATTTGGTCAATGAGAAATTACTTCAAAATTAATTCAAAGTTACGGGGGTAAAATACACTAATTACATATGTATATATTCACCAAAATGTGCTAATAATTGAAATATATCTCCAAATTTTAAAATAATATTGCATTTATGCATGTCTACGTGCAGAAAGAAAATATTTATCTAACTAGACATCTAAATATCAAATTCAATATGCAATTCTAAAGCTTAATTACTTCAAAATCAATTCAAAAATATGTGAAAATCGTTTACATGTATCAACTTAACTCCTCTTGATTAGCAAACATCTCTTGTAGTGTCAAAAGCTATTTTAAAAATTAATAATAATAATAATTCAAAAATTAATGGATGAATGAAAAACAAACTTGAAATTACTAAATAAAAATATGCGACTTATTAGAAATTAATTAATATAAAAATACACTATAGTATAGAGTATAGGTCAACTATTTGCCCCAATAAAAGACAGAAACAAGTGCCTGTAGATGCTAGCTATAGATGTTCTGTTTCCGGTATTACGGACGATGCTGGAATTTTGTTGAGAATGACGCACATTAGCATTAAGTGATAAACCAGAATGTTCTGTAATTATTGGTGATGCAAGAAATTTGTTCATGTATGAATCTGGACTTTTGCATCACGACCAATTTTCTATTATTTGAAAATGCCATATTTTTGTAATCAGGGTGATGATGCGGGTTATCTGCGGATGATGTCGAAATTTTGCTTCACTGATGATGCATGATATTCGCATCACGGTGGTGATGCGGACTTTTCTTATTTAAAGTTGATGCCGAATTTTGCTTCACCGATGATGCTTGAAATTTGCATCACGCTGATGATACGGTCTTTTCTGCCAAAAAATATTAGTACATGTATTATAAGTGTATTTTCTTTTTTCGATGCCAAATCTTGCTATACTATTTGCATTGATGCTGGCTTTCTGTATGTATGGATGATGCCGGTATTTTGCTTCACTGATGATGCCGGATATTTGCGTCATGGTACGTGATGCGGGCTTTCTGTTTGAAGGAGGTTTCTTATACCAGGTTTTGCTTAACTTATGATGCCAGACATTTGCATCACGGTGATGATGCGGCTTTCTGTTTGAAGGATGGTGCCGGTTTTTTGCTGCACTAATATTGCCAGACATTTGCATCATGGTGATAATGCGAGCTATTCTGTATTTACGGATGATACTGAATTTTGCTTTACTGATTATGCCGGATATTTGCCACACGGTGGCGATGTATTTACGGATAATGTTTGAATTTTGTGTCAAATTGACAATGATGACGGTCATTTGTATTTAGGTGATTATGAGAACTATTTTGTATTTCGGACATATTGTCATCCAAGCAAACTCTGTTTTTCTTGCTGTACAAGGTCTTCAGTCATATATCGTTTCATCCGCTGTAATAATACTGCTTAAAGCAAGCATTTCTGATATGTCTGCAGTTTATTATACGAAAAAAGCTTCTTTACAATACTCACTTTTTCTTCTTTTATTATTATGATTCCCCACCCAAAGGTGGGGAATCATATTGTTTTCGTTCTGTTTCTTCTTATTATGATTCCCCACCCAAAGGTGGGGAATTATATTGTTTTCGTTCTGTTTCTTCTTCTTATTCTTCTTCTTCTTATTATTATTATTATTATTATTATTATTATTATTATTATTATTTTTATAAATTTTTTTCTTCGTTAAAATTGTCTGGTGCAGAACTCGGAAACGGTATGATGGGTTTCGATGAAATTTGGTACCAACAATCTGCTATCTTGGTAAATATGGATAAATGATCAAATTGTTTTCTATCTCGACGGCTCAGGGGTCGGTGCGTGTAAATTGCGTAATTTAATTCCAAACATCTTTCTGTCCAATACGTACAAAGATAGATAACTCTTACAGAATCTTCTTCTTTCTTATTCAGTTTCTCAGATATATGAGCGCCCGATAAAAATGGGTAATCTGAATTAATGTATACAGTTAAGCACTAAACAAAAATGATTGAATGTTAATGAACTACATGTTAATTAAGTGACTAACCTCTTTCTCACATACATAATTTGTTCATAATAAATTCTCAGTTACTATGTATTAAATTGTTAAAAATATATCAAATTTTTATCAGCACTGCCAAACAAGTTAAACGCATCATTCAATCTCGTTCAAACTTTTAGGATAGGTTCCTGCACCATTAAAGTTTTACATCCATAGGTATTTATTGGGTGAGGGACAGGAAGATGGGGTCTTAAAAAAAATCGCCAATCTTTCCTTAAACACTATAAAACCATATAGGGCTTTGTCATATCTCATAAGCTAATGAGATCCCCATCCCTAAAGTATATATTTTCTAGTTCCTAATGATAAAATGAAAAGAATGACACTAATCAAAGACACCTAAGGTCCTTTCCCACTGAAGGGTAGGGCTGGGTGGTGCTAAGTTAATTTTAAACTATTGAAATCCCCACCCCTAATTTATGTATTTTCTGGTTCCTTATGAAAAGTTGAATAGAGTGATATTAATAAAGGGCACCTAAGGTCATTTCCCACTGTGGGTGGTGCTATGTACAAGTATAGCTTTTAAATAGTTAAAATCCTTTCCACTCATCTGTATATTTTCTTGTTCATTATGGACTTTTGAAAAGAGTGATAAAAACCTCCAGGAAATCATTTTCAAGAGAGGGTAGGGGTGGGAAGCCAGAATTCTTAACACCCACCTTCAGTCAAGAAACACTATCTTATGGCATACTTGATTTCATTTCTTAAGGCAAGTTTACAGGATTAAATTCCTATTCAAAGAATTGTAAACAAATTCAATAGCACTATTACATGTTTTGATATGGATAATTGCTTTAATCTCTTTGTCAATTATCCATTAATATGTAGGTTATGGCTACTTCACAGGCATGACACACTTCAATCAAATTTGTTGGTTAAACACCTGACAGTTCGTGAAATAGATTTGCTATCAATCAAAGTTGAATACCTGTCCAATCAAAATACACCAGCTAATAGAATTGCCAATTTAATGGATAGGACCTATGTCAGAAGACAGAACGCATGATTCTGATCTATTAAACTTGTATAATTTACATACATTTCGAATGATAAATTTATACATGCAGATTCGGACTCCCGTGATCAATTGGTTTCTTTTAACAAAAAACATTGTTGCAACAATGGGGTATGAGGGAATGAAAATGTATATTAAAATGAATACTGCTCGAATTATAATTGTACAATTCGATGTTAACTTTAAATTTACTTGTCTTCCGCCCTTTCTCTTAGTCAGCTTTCGATTACTAGTAATGGATACTATCAATCCATCTCGAGATCAGTCCATCAGCAGGTGTATATTTTAGACAATATATAAATTATGGATGGTGGGGAATCATACGTAACTGGTATCCCAGTTACAATCTCTAGTTATTATTATTATTATTATTCCCGTAATTCCACTTGAACGAAGTTCCGCAAACCATTAAAATCAATCAACCTAATGCAACAAATAACCGTTAGAACTTTTCACAAAACGGTTCACTATATCAATATGACAAAACTGATAAATCAGCCACTAATTTATTTGACCACTGCGGTGGTTCAGTTGGTAGAGTGCTTGCGCCGTAAGTGGAAGGTCTTGGGTTCGAACCCCGACCAGGTCTGACCCAAGACATGAACAACGAAGATAGTCACTTTTAATTTAATGTCCGATCGAAAAATTTGCGACTTCTTGAGTTGAGTGTGGCCCCAGGCAAATGTGCAGAGTTAGGTGCTACTTGTGAAGGGCCCGTTATCTATAGGTGTGGTGCGTAGTGATATATAGTGAGTGAGCACTGTATTTTCTAGTCTTTGAACTTAGGATCATGTGCCGATAGATTGAAATTACTGCGGCAAGTTAACCTGAACAGCTGAAGGCTGAATGGATAAAGTATAATGTACCATAAACAAAAAGGTTAAAACAGAAGTTTTACCCATCTACAGAATGTTTGAAGGCCATGAAACTCTTCTATGATTTAAGTACTTCGCTTGTCGTTAAGTTTACCATTGAGAAAAAAAAAAAAAAAAAAAAAAAAAAAAAAACAAACCACCAAACCTAATATTTCGAAAAAAGATCCTATCAGGACTGTCACGGACAAAGTTTCTACAATTAAATTGTAACAATGGTTAGGGCACATCAACATTATTTTCAGCTTTTCCTGAATAGTTTCTTTTAACTGAAAAAATGAACAGGAATAGCCCTAGTGAAAATTGATGGTTTAAATTATAATGTGCGAATTTTAAATGTTTAAAAGGATATATAATATAATTATGTACACTGTTATTAATAAACGAGCTCTTGATCAATATAAAGATGAAAAAAATATATCTAAACCCAGAAAATATTACCTCAACTTGAGAGTGGGTGAAGGCTATCGACCTCAACATAAGGATGGATGAAAGCTGCATACTCTTTCTTTATGATGGATCAATTAAATATACATCTAAGAGGGAATCAAGACAATATATCTCCCCAAAAAGGCAGATGTAGGCTTTCAACCTCAAAAAAGGATGGATCAGGGTTGTATATCTTCTCTTTATGTTACATCCTCAAATACATGTATATGATGATATACTTAAGGGCAAATCTAAACAATATCCCCTAGACTGAACAAAGAATACAGACTTAGGGTGGAAAAAAACCATGTACATCCCCTCTATAGCAGATCTTGACTGGTGAACCATGGTTAAATACATATGTACCTGCATTTAGGGCTGGGTACAAGCTATATACCGCCTTTGAAGAATTGGTAAAGATTACTTAAACATCTCCACTTAAGTCCATTTACCAACCCAACCACTTAATGACAGATACTATACTATATATCTCACTGTCAGGGTGGATGATTATTTTATACATTTGGTGAAAGATGGATAAAAACAATACACCTCTGGTATCAAGATTTACTCCGTTTAAAAATATATATGTATATATTATATTATTATATTATATTATATTATATTATATTATATTATATTATATTATATTATATTATATTATATTATATTATATTATATTATATTATATTATATTATATTATATTATATTATATTATATTATATTATATTATATATATATATATATATATATATATCGGTATATATACATGAACTTCATCTCTATTGAAGAGTGAAGAAAGACTATGCTGTGTGGATTTTGACAGTATCACTCTTCTTCAGGGTAGATAAAAATTATAAACCTTCACTATAGGAAGTATCATATGTATATATATATATCTTTTATGTCTTGTATTAAATTTTTTGTCTCCCTTAGCAAAATTAAAAAATAATCTTGCATAGTGATTGATTAACTTGCCAGTGTAATGGAACTATATGTATAACTTTGCTATGGTATATAAACATGCTCAATGTTTAGCAATATAAGGGAGGTAACTTGTACATTGAGGTTAAAATCCTTCAAGATTTTTGATACAAAATGGGTCAAAGACTCAATGGGCCGGGTTGTTTTTTAAATTTCTATTGAATGGTTGTAAAGTGTGGAAGGAATTATAAATAATTGCACAAAGCAAGGTGCACAAGTTTTTTTTTTACACTTCACAGAAAGTCATAAAATAGGGAATTGGTCCATCAATGACAATATATATGAAAGAGTAATGAAACAAGTATATATATATATGTATTAGGAAAATCTCAATTATTTTAACATTTTCTAAAGCTACAGTAAATTGAAAAAATGTCGCCAGAAACTTTACATTGGAATGGACTGGATGAGATGGACAGTACAGGACAGATAGGCAACAAGGTGACAGCACTAGCTTTCCACACTTTCATCCAGTAGCTAATAAACCAATGACTTTTAGAACATAAACGTTTTTGTAGTTTTCTTTCATATATGTATGATAATCCTATTTTTTTTTAAAGATTTGAAATTCAAAACCTGTTACAGTAGGATGTAATGGCATAAAGGTTTCACTACAGGTCGGGTGCACATCTTTGATAATCTTTTGATATATACAGTACAAAGTCACTAAGTTTTAAATTCTGGAAATCCTGAAATATTTCCAAAAAGTCAGGTGCATATCTTCAATATTTATAGAAACATTCTGTGCAGTTTAAAGGTTTTTGATTGAAAACTGTAGGAGGAGTTGAGTTCACAAAGTAGGTACCCCCAGTTCAAATACTTGCTAAAAAAAGACAAAATTTCAAAGTCAGACAAAAATGGGAAAAAATCTTGAAATATTTCCATAAAGTCAGGTGCACATCTTCATTATATATATAAACATTCTGTGAAGTTTCAAGGTTTTTGGTTGAAAACTGTAGGAGGGGTTAAGTTCACAAAGAAGGTACCCCTGTTCAAAAACTGGCTAAAAAGTGACTAAGTTTCAAAGTCTGGAAAAATGGGAAAAAAATCTTGACATATTTCCATAAAGTCAGGTGCACATCTTCAATATATGTAGAAAAATTCTGTGAAGTTTCAAGGTTTTTGGTTGAAAACTGTAGGAGGAGTTGAGTTCACAAAGTTGGTACCCTATTTTCCCCGCCCGCCCACCCGCCCGACATTCACCATACTATAAACAGGATTTGCACTCTGTGCAACCCGGCCAAAATGTATTCCAATTCATTTTCATTTTGCCACTTGTGGGCACTGGAAGGAGGAAAAGTCCAAGGTTGGACAGAAGATATATTTCTCAGCTTGCTCTGGTTGTCTTATCCTTGGGTGGGATAACTAGAAGATCTGTTAATGTCAAGGATTACACAGGACCAGATCCCCTGAGCTAGGACATTTTCTGTTTATATCAAACCAGGCAAAGGTTTGACTAAGTGATATAATAAAACCAATATACATAAGTAACAAAAAAAAAAAAAAAAAAAAAAAAAAAAAAAAAAAAAAAAAAACCTAACAATATATGGTTGTTATAGAAATTTAAAAAAATTTGGAAAGTTTTATAGTTCTTTAGTTCTGGATAATTTGGACAAAGGTTATTATCTTGCAATGTTTCATTTATTACACATCAAGCTTTGAGTAAATGGTTGTTAAAGCAGTAGCTTTCCAAGAAGCTGCGGCAATGCAGCATGCTCTCCTTCTTTACACAAAGGATTTCAGCACCTTTATCATCTTGAAACTTTACCATAGACTTCAGACCCTTTATTTACCAACCAAATAGTGTTACATATATCATATAGAAGAGAGAAATTAAATTAATGTATACTGCATTTTATTCACAAGCAATTTAAACATTCCCCGCATTAACAATAAATTATGCTGAACTTTAACAATTAAAAATCAAAATCCACACACAAATTCATTGACCTTACATAAATAAAATAAGTAATATGCTCTATACATTAAAAATAAAAAAATTTAAAAAATTCGTAGAATTTAATATTTACCATTTCATTACTAAACAGATGTTTTGTGTAAATCTACCACCAAGTAAATGTTTCGAATGTTCATTCAGTCACCTATTTATAGTACAAATTTATGAAAAATTGGTACAGCCATGAATCACATATCAAATAACCAAAACTAATAATACTTATAGTCATGATGATAATAATAACTTTATATCATGATTCTTAGTTTTAAAAACATGGGTATAGCAATAGACTAGAAGTATCTCTGAGTGTATGTTTACAAATTGTGCTTAAGTAAAATTATGAAATTTTTAAAAGACCAAAAAAATCTTTTCACTTAATCACCTCTGAATTTTGAGCACTCCTTGGCCATACAACATCCATTTTTACTGGACTTGAAGTGAAAACCTGCCTTATTGTTTCACTGATTTGTTAACTTTTCTAAAACAATTTCTTTCCTCACATGATGTACAGTGATCGATTGTTTGAAAACACAATGTGGTGGTGGATGTGATATGTTTTTTTTTCTTTTTTTTGGCCTAATCAAAATAACACAGAACATATTTTGGTTACAAAAAATAAAAGATTCTAAACTGACCTGTATTGCTCAGCAGGACATACAAACACTAAGTAAGAAAACTAGTCTTCATAGGGGCATAAAAACTGATGGAAATTTAAATAAGCAAACTGACTTTTTAACACTGCCCAAAAAGGATTTAATCCAAGATAGTGGGAGTCACTGTGATCAAAAGCACTTTTATCCCAGCGTCGTATGTGATAAGGTATGAGGTCACCTGCTTGAGCACGTGGGTTTTTCTCCGTGTTCTCCGGTTTTCCTCCCACAATAAGACCTCACCCGCGCTACAATTCGGGCCAACGAGCTAGATTAATATAAGTTGCACAACTTGTTTCTAAATCGTTGTAACAGAAATAAAGTTTAAATTTTAAAAGCACTTTTTTACCATTTTGTTGTTAGAGTTAATGGTAGGTAATAGGTCAAATATAAAATATACAAAAACTCCGAAGATGGTAAAATGAAAGAACTTCGAAGATGGTAAAATGAATTTATTATAGAATGTGTAATTTACCTAATATAGGATATATGACATCAACAAATTTTACATGGAACTTTAGCTTCACTCTTACACCATAAACATTACTGAACCATACATGACATCTTAGGTGCCTTACACACACTCTCTCTATATATATACTAACTACCAGTAAAAACATTATCTTCTATCAAAAAACTAACACTAATTAAAAGACAATACAATACAGACAAAAATATGTATAACATTTAAATAAATTTTTCCTAATACTAAAAACACAAATTTATCATGCATTCTTGATAAAACATTCACATAGTTCAATTAAACTAATTTACAAATTCATTTAAATTGATTTAAAAATTCAATTTTCACTAATATGGCACAGATTATCACAGATAGTAATTAATAAAAAAAATTGAAATGAGATCCTATAGAAATAATAATAAAAAAAGATTCTATTAAATCTGCATTAGGTTTACCAATTATTAAAAAAAATAATTTTCTAAAATTATCTTTTTATCAATATAAATTGGTTGTTATTACGATCTGTTCAAGCATGGGACAACTAGATAAAATGTGATTTATCAGCTTGGAGCTGTGTTTGTTGATGTTGCCTTGTTTTCAATTAAAAGAATCACATGATCAATGTTCTAAAATAAGATCTTTGGTGGATCAAACTAGCAGTAGGTTTCACAGTGAATTTCAAAGTTAGTAAAGAATTTATAGAACCAAGTATTCAATTTTTCATGAGAGGCATAGTTAGGTAAAAAATGTGCTGTTTATATATTATGTATAGGAAAACTTAATGCAGCTTTAAAACACTGCTAAGCACCAGAGATTTAATGAACTAAATTTTTCATTCTTGTTTTACCCCCAAAAATTATTAAGAATTACACATTGCACATTGATGCTATTTCTAGATACACAAAATGAAATCTAAATTTGACATGACAACAAAAAGCTGTCTGAAGAAATGTAACAAGACAGAATTAAAAATCAACTATTCTGTTTTTTTGCTTTTCTCTCTCAACACACTCTCTCTCTATCAAATTCAATTTTCTTCAATAAAAGACTTCCTTTTATAATACATGTACTACATTGTATTACTTCTTCAATAAAGGACTTTCTGTTTTAATACTATAACACCAATTAGTGAATAATTCATCCAAATTAATTTTATTATGATTTGACAGACATATTGATGATTCAAAGTAAATTTTTTTACCTCAGTTTTCCTGGAAAAAGGCCAACCTACAACTGTCTTATCAAAGAAATACTTGGTAGAGTAACCGTTTTTTGTTAGGAGACTTTTTATATGCTTTATCTGCATAAGCAATGACAATAAGGAAATCTGAAAAATTAAGGAAAAAATACAACAATTTAAGTACAAATTCTAGTTTCAATGATTACAGTTTTCATATAGTTTTAAAATATGCAAAATAAAGAGAAACTTTCACAAGATGATAAATTTAAAATTAAATGCAGTACAGTAAAAGCGGCATAACAGTTCTGACATCTGAGTAATTCTCACCAGCTACATAACAGTTCCGACATCCGACTAATTCTCACCAGCTACATAACAGTTCCGACATCCGACTAATTCTCACCAGCTTCATAATAGTTCAGACATCTGACTACTTCTCACCAGATACATAACAGTTCAGACATCCAACTAATTCTCATCAGCTACAAAACAGTTCAGATATCTGACTAATTCTCCCCAGCTACATAACAGTTCAGACATCTGACTAATTCTCACCAGCTACAAAACAGTTCAAACACTTGACTAATTCTCACTAGCTACATAACAGATAAGACATCCGACTATTCTATTCTATTCTATTCTATTCTTTATTTAAGGATTGACATTTGTTTTTGAATCGGTCATCAAGGTATGAACTGTTAAAGTAGACAATGGGGCAAATCACATAAACCGCGAAGTGGTTTATTTCGCGGTTTATGATTGATTCAAAAACAAATGTCAATCCTTATATTTACAATCATGATGAATCATAAAATAAAAGAATAAAAAAAAATTTGGTTTCATTTTATTTTTCTTGTCAAATGCATTTTTTTAAACTTTCTGGCCACGCCCACTAAAACTGTTCATGTTAAATATGATTTTAAAAAGGTTATAATTAATAATGTTTAAAGTAACATCACAATTTGCGAATGATGAATTCATTAAAGTAAGTAAATTAAGTTCATTAAGTAAACCAGACTGAATGGAAGATAAGGAAATGGAAATATCAACTGGGACTATTTGCTGATTTTGCAAATAATCAGATATTCCTACGCCATTCGGAACTATTTGCCCTTTAACTGCTCATAAAATAACATCAGTCAGTCGTAGAAGGTTCATCTGGGCAGTGATAATTAGATTGTAAATATTAAGCCATAAGTTACAACTCATAGGCAAAACATAATATTTGTATGAAAAGTATGAACATTAAATAAATTATTACATACACCAGCTGCATAACAGTTCTGACATCCGACTAATTCTCACCAGCTACCTTTTATCACCTTAACAGGGATATCTGGAATACTTGCAATACTTTCAATAATACTGATAATACTTTTTCTGTGACTTTAATCCATGTTTTTTGCTTTAGATTAAACACTGGTACTTTTTTTGAAACTGTAAGATTGACATCACATATCAAAGAAAGATGGTCTATTATAGTAACCTGATGAGAATGGATGCAATGTGAGTAAAGTGAAGGTATTATAACCTGATGGAATACGTCTGGGACAGTTTCAATAATGACATTAAAATTGAAGGATTACTGGTAAACAAAATCAAATTAAATGTCTTTTTAAGTACTCTCAACTGTGCTATCTTTTTCTTTTACCAGAAGTTTTTGGTTTCTTCTTTTCTTTCTGAAAGAGACAAGTTACATCAGTTGATCAGAACTATGTAAACAAGATTACCTAAGGAATACTGGATTTGCCAATTAAAATTCCGACCGAAATATGAATTGGTTTTCTATTAATATTTTACAACAGTTCTCGGGGTTTTTCGTTACATAAAACATGACTTCTCTTGGCAAACAAAAAGCTAAGAATAAGATTTTCATCCTTTAAACCTTTTTATTTTGCATATAATGTCTTAAATGTATTTAGGCTTGTCTGGTAAACTTTTTAAAAAAAAGACAACATAGAAATTACACTTGGTAAAAACAGTGCTTTTGTACAAAAAAACCCGAAAATTCAGAGGTTTTGTCCCCTGTCATTGTAATATCTAAATAGGAAAATGATTAACGATGACTCGGAACATTTAATTGGCAAATGGTCTATTAACCAAAGGTAAGAGGCCTTAACAGTGTCTGTAAGTCTAGTCATGTGACCTTAGTGAAATTGTGATTGTGGAGTACAACAGGGGTGCAAAAAGATACAAGTGACATGATTGATGACATAACAATACCAATCAGTAAAAAATACCTGATGATTGAAATCAGTAACAAACTTACCATTTATTGTTTAGACTTCAAATTCAAACCCCAAAAATTATTTTTTTAGTTGTTGAAATGTTTATACTCAGATACTTTATACTGATATTTAGTTGTTGAAATGTTTATACTCAGATACTTTATACTGATATTTAGTTGTTGAAATGTTTATACTCAGATACTTTATACTGATATTTAGTTGTTGAAATGTTTATACTCAGATACTTTATACTGATATTTAGTTGTTGAAATGTTTATACTCAGATACTTTATACTGATATTTAGTTGTTGAAATGTTTACTCAGATACTTTATACTGATATTTAGTTGTTGAAATGGTTATACTTAAGTACTTTATACTGATATTTAGTTGTTGAAATGTTTATACTCAGATACTTTATACTGATATTTAGTTGTTGAAATGTTTATACTCAGATACTTTATACTGATATTTATTTGTTGAAATGTTTATATTCAGATACTTTATATTGATATTTATTTGTTGAAATGTTTATACTCATATACTTTATACTGATATTTAGTTGTTGAAATGTTTATACTCAGATACTTTATACTGATATTTAGTTGTTGAAATGTTTATACTCAGATACTTTATACTGATATTTAGTTGTTGAAATGTTTATACTCAGATAATTAATACTGATATTTAGTTGTTGAAATTTTTATACTCAGATACTTTATACTGATATTTAGTTGTTGAAATGTTTATACTCAGATACTTTATACTGATATTTAGTTGTTGAAATGTTTATACTCAGATACTTTATACTGATATTTAGTTGTTGTAATGTTTATATCAGTATAAAGTATCTAAGTATAAACATTTCAACAACTAAATATCAGTATAAAGTATCTGAGTATAAACATTTCAACAACTTTCTAAATATCAGTATAAAGTATCTGAGTATAAACATTTCAACAACTAAATATCAGTATTAAGTATCTGAGTATAAACATTTCAACAACAAAATATCAGTATAAAGTATCTAAGTATTAACATTTCAACAACTAAATATCAGTATAAAGTATCTGAGTATAAACATTTCAACAACTTTCTAAATATCAGTATAAAGTATCTGAGTATAAACATTTCAACAACTAAATATCAGTATAAAGTATCTGAGTATAAACATTTCATATTTTTATGTTTATACTTAGATACTTTATACTCATATTCAGTTGTTGAAATGTTTATACTCAGATACTTTATACTGATATTTAGTTGTTGAAATGTTTATACTCAGATACTTTATACTGATATTTAGTTGTTGAAATGTTTATACTCAGATACTTTATACTGATATTTAGTTGTTGAAATGTTTATACTCAGATACTTTATACTGATATTTAGTTGTTGAAATGTTTATACTCAGATACTTTATACTGATATTTAGTTGTTGAAATGTTTATACTCAGATATTTTATACTGATATTTAGTTGTTGAAATGTTTATACTCAGATACTTTATACTGATATTTAGAAAGTTGTTGAAATGTTTATACTCAGATACTTTATGCTGATATTTAGTTGTTGAAATGTTTATACTTAGATACTTTATACTGATATTTAGTTGTTGAAATGTTTATACTCAGATACTTTATACTGATATTTAGTTGTTGAAATGTTTATACTCAGATACTTTATACTGATATTTAGTTGTTGAAATGTTTATACTCAGATACTTTATACTGATATTTAGTTGTTGAAATGTTTATACTCAGATACTTTATACTGATATTTAGTTGTTGAAATGTTTATACTCAGATACTTTATACTGATATTTAGTTGTTGAAATGTTTATACTCAGATACTTTATACTGATATTTAGTTGTTGAAATGTTTATACTCAGATACTTTATACTGATATTTAGTTGTCGAAATGTTTATACTCAGATACTTCATACTGATATTTAGTTGTTGAAATGTTTATACTCAGATACTTTATACTGATATTTAGAAAGTTGTTGAAATGTTTATACTCATATACTTTATACTGATATTTAGTTGTTGAAATGTTTATACTCAGATACTTTATACTGATATTTAGTTGTTGAAATGTTTATACTCAGATACTTAATACTGATATTTAGTTGTTGAAATGTTTATACTCAGATACTTTATACTGATATTTAGTTGTTGAAATGTTTATACTCAGATACTTTATACTGATATTTAGTTGTTGAAATGTTTATACTCAGATACTTTATACTGATATTTAGTTGTTGAAATGTTTATACTCAGATACTTTATACTGATATTTAGTTGTTGAAATGTTTATACTCAGATACTTTATACTGATATTTAGTTGTTGAAATGTTTATACTCAGATACTTTATACTGATATTTAGAAAGTTGTTGAAATGTTTATACTCAGATACTTTATACTGATATTTAGTTGTTGTAATGTTTATACTCAGATACTTTATACTGGTATTTAGTTGTTGAAATGTTTATACTTAGATACTTTATACTGATATTTAGTTGTTGAAATGTTTATACTCAGATACTTTATACTGATATTTAGTTGTTGAAATGTTTATACTTAGATACTTTATATTGATATTTATTTGTTGAAATAATTATACTCAGATACTTTATACTGATATTTAGTTGTTGAAATGTTTATACTCAGATACTTTATACTGATATTTAGTTGTTGAAATGTTTATACTCAGATACTTTATACTGATATTTAGTTGTTGAAATGTTTATACTCAGATACTTTATACTGATATTTAGTTGTTGAAATGTTTATACTCAGATACTTTATACTGATATTTAGTTGTTGAAATGTTTATACTCAGAAACTTTATACTGATATTTAGTTGTTGAAATGTTTATACTCAGATACTTTATACTGATATTTAGTTGTTGAAATGTTTATACTCAGATACTTTATATTGATATTTATTTGTTGAAATGATTATACTCATATACTTTATACTGATATTTAGTTGTTGAAATGTTTATACTCAGATACTTTATACTGATATTTAGTTGTTGAAATGTTTATACTCAGATACTTTAAACTGATATTTAGTTGTTGAAATGTTTATACTCAGATACTTTATACTGATATTTAGTTGTTGAAATGTTTATACTCAGATACTTTATACTGATATTTAGTTCTTGAAATGTTTATACTCAGATACTTTATACTGATATTTAGTTGTTGAAATGTTTATACTCAGATACTTTATACTGATATTTAGTTGTTGAAATGTTTATACTCAGATACTTTATATTGATATTTAGTTGTTGAAATGTTTATACTCAGATACTTTATACTGATATTTAGTTGTTGAAATGTTTATACTCAGATACTTTATACTGATATTTAGAAAGTTGTTGAAATGTTTATACTCAGATACTTTATACTGATATTTAGTTGTTGAAATGTTTATACTTAGATACTTTATACTGATATTTTGTTGTTGAAATGTTTATACTCAGATACTTTATACTGATATTTAGAAAGTTGTTGAAATGTTTATACTCAGATACTTTATACTGATATTTAGTTGTTGAAATGTTTATACTTAGATACTTTATACTGATATTTAGTTGTTGAAATGTTTATACTCAGATACTTTATACTGATATTTAGTTGTTGAAATGTTTATACTCAGATACTTTATACTGATATTTAGTTGTTGAAATGTTTATACTTAGATACTTTATACTGATATTTAGTTGTTGAAATGTTTATACTCAGATACTTTATACTGATATTTAGTTGTTGAAATGTTTATACTCAGATACTTTATATTGATATTTAGTTGTTGAAATGTTTATACTCAGATACTTCATACTGATATTTAGTTGTTGAAATGTTTATACTCAGATACTTTATACTGATATTTAGAAAGTTGTTGAAATGTTTATACTCAGATACTTTATACTGATATTTAGTTGTTGAAATGTTTATACTTAGATACTTTATACTGATATTTTGTTGTTGAAATGTTTATACTCAGATACTTTATACTGATATTTAGAAAGTTGTTGAAATGTTTATACTCAGATACTTTATACTGATATTTAGTTGTTGAAATGTTTATACTTAGATACTTTATACTGATATTTAGTTGTTGAAATGTTTATACTCAGATACTTTATACTGATATTTAGTTGTTGAAATGTTTATACTCAGATACTTTATACTGATATTTAGAAAGTTGTTGAAATGTTTATACTCAGATACTTTATACTGATATTTAGTTGTTGTAATGTTTATACTCAGATACTTTATACTGGTATTTAGTTGTTGAAATGTTTATACTTAGATACTTTTTACTGATATTTAGTTGTTGAAATGTTTATACTCAGATACTTTATACTGATATTTAGTTGTTGAAATGTTTATACTCAGATACTTTATACTGATATTTAGTTGTTGAAATGTTTATACTTAGATACTTTATACTGATATTTATTTGTTGAAATGTTTATACTCAGATACTTTATACTGATATTTAGTTGTTGAAATGTTTATACTCAGATACTTTATATTGATATTTAGTTGTTGAAATGTTTATACTCAGATACTTTATACTGATATTTAGTTGTTGTAATGTTTATACTCAGATACTTTATACTGATATTTAGTTGTTGAAATGTTTATACTCAGATACTTTATACTGATATTTAGAAAGTTGTTGAAATGTTTATACTCAGATACTTTATACTGATATTTAGTTGTTGTAATGTTTATACTCAGATACTTTATACTGGTATTTAGTTGTTGAAATGTTTATACTTAGATACTTTTTACTGATATTTAGTTGTTGAAATGTTTATACTCAGATACTTTATACTGATATTTAGTTGTTGAAATGTTTATACTCAGATACTTTATACTGATATTTAGTTGTTGAAATGTTTATACTTAGATACTTTATACTGATATTTATTTGTTGAAATGTTTATACTCAGATACTTTATACTGATATTTAGTTGTTGAAATGTTTATACTCAGATACTTTATATTGATATTTAGTTGTTGAAATGTTTATACTCAGATACTTTATACTGATATTTAGTTGTTGAAATGTTTATACTCAGATACTTTATATTGATATTTAGTTGTTGAAATGTTTATACTCAGATACTTTATACTGATATTTAGTTGTTGAAATGTTTATACTCAGATACTTTATATTGATATTTAGTTGTTGAAATGTTTATATTGAGATACTTTATATTGATATTTAGTTGTTGAAATGTTTATACTCAGATACTTAATACTGATATTTAGTAAGTTGTTGAAATGTTTATACTCAGATACTTTATACTGATATTTAGTTGTTGAAATGTTTATACTCAGATACTTTATACTGATATTTAGTTGTTGAAATGTTTATACTCAGATACTTTATACTGATATTTATTTGTTGAAATGTTTATACTCAGATACTTTATACTGATATTTAGTTGTTGAAATGTTTATACTCAGATATTTTATACTGATATTTAGTTGTTGTAATGTTTATACTCAGATACTTTATACTGATATTTAGTTGTTGAAATGTTTATACTCAAATACTTTATACTGATATTTAGTTGTTGAAATGTTTATACTCAGATACTTTATACTGATATTTAGTTGTTGAAATGTTTATATTCAGATACTTTATACTGATATTTAGTTGTTGAAATGTTTATACTCAGATACTTTATACTGATATTTAGTTGTTGAAATGTTTATATTCAGATACTTTATACTGATATTTAGTTGTTGAAATGTTTATATTCAGATACTTTATATTGATATTTATTTGTTGGTTTTACTATTTAAAAATTTAAAGTCTTTTGAAAGTTCAAAATTTAAAATCCAATTTTTTAAATTAACACAATTGTTATCTTGTACTCGCTGAATCTGATGTCCGGTTTACAAAGGTGAATTTATACAGAGTTCATGTCACCTGGACAACAAAGTTTTTCTGGTTTTACAAACTGAACAGGATTCATTTAATTGTTTTTTTCCTTTTAAATCCCATAAAAAACAAGAAAGGAAATAATCATGACTCAGGAAAACATCTGGTTTCCCTAGGAATCTTTTTTTTTTTGGGATCCAGTTTTAACAGAACATGATATTGAAGTACACATTTTTATACTGGTTGTTATTATTTAAAGAAACAAACCTTTTCCTGTATATATCCATTTTCTAACAGCAGAATTCTAGCACAGTTGTTAATGTGTTTAAATCTGTCTGGTCCTAAATGTATACCACCATACCATCTGGTCACAACAACCATAACATTTTTGGCATCTACAATCTTAAAAAATGTACATATTTTACTTACTACTGATTGTTCACTGTTAAGTAAGGGATGAAATCTGCATGATTTAAAGTAATATTTGCAAACCAAAATTTTATTTTTAACAAATCTGACACAAACAGAAGATTTGTCAGAAAAAAGGTTCCATTTCTCTTTATTTTTACTGGTAATCCATTCAAAAACTGGGGGCCTCAGTGGCCGATTGGTCTAAAGCGCACGCTTACAGATCACAGTGCCTCTCAACGCCTGGGTTCAAATCCCACTCAAGACAGATCCTAGTGTTAGAAAGTTTGTCAGTTCGCTTGCTGAAGGTCAGTGGTTTTCTCTGTGCACTCCGATTTCCTCCACCATCCCAGAACTGACCGCCTCGAAATAAGTGAAAGAATCTTGACTGGGGCGTAAAACACCATAACTCCACTCCACTCCATTTAAAAACTTTTCACCACAAACTAACAATGAACACTACACAAGATCTTTTGTATTGTTACAAGGTACTTCATGCATTATGGTAGCCTTACATTTGCCATTTGAGCAATTATAATTAAATAGTTTTATCATTCTTTTCCGAAACTTTACTTAGTTTCCATATCATCTAGCAGTAACTTCATCCTTTGTTATCACTGTAGATTTATTTTTATTTTTATTTTATTTTATTTTTTTTTTGAAACACTAAAGAGGTGTGTAATATGCACTAGTGCATTGGATCTTGAAATGCTACAGAGGTGTATTTAGTGTGCACTGAAAAAAGGGAGCTCAGTTTTGAGCACTGGGTATTGAAATGCTACAGTCCTCAATGCTAGTCCTCAGTTTTGGGTCTCATTTAAAAGACTATTCTGGTACTGGTAATGAGATTAATGCAATCTAGAGTCAGCTAGCTGGTCCTGAGACTGATATAAAATAGAGATATACAAAAAAGAAGGCAGCATTTAATAACTTACAGATCACTATGGCAACTGAGTGAGTATACAAATGATAGTTAAGATAGATTGTAAAACAATAACAATGTTACTATCCTCCTACTTGATGATTTACAATACTGGTGAATAATGGAAACAGACACAAAAAAGAACTCTTCTGTCCATACCAAACCATGAGGGGGATTTTTAGATAATGTATTTTGAGTCCCGAAAAAAACCTTTATTTTAGACATCCTAAGAAGATAAAAACATCCTAGCACCTGTCTGATTTACCTCATTTAAAAGAAAGGGTTATTTTTTCAAAGAAAAACCTAGATTTCTCCTCCCTGTTTATGGTTTTTGACTAACCTGTAATAAATGAAGAAGACGTGAACCAGCATGAACTTCTCCATCATCTACACAGTTCTGTATACATGACGCTCCTTTCTCTCCATCTTTTAATATTCTAAATGCATAAATATTATGTGTAGCCATTTCTATTTTCCTGTCTTGAAACAATGAAGACAACACCATGTTAACCTTAATAAAAAAAATGCAAAAATTACAATCAATCAACTAGCTTGAAAAAGCTGTCCGAGTGAAGAAAAACTAAAAACATCTGCACAACTAGTCCATCAGTGAATTGTCTAAGGGTACAACATTTATCATTTTGTACTTCATAGAGAGGGCTGATTTGAATAATGCTGTTTTAAATCCCAGTCAAAACATTTTTCACTAACATCGAGGAGGTTTGGTTCCGGGATGGTGGAGAAAACTAAAATGCTCACGGAAAACCACTGACTTTTGGCAAGTGAACAAACAAACTGTTTTACACTATGATCTGCCCAAGTTAGTTTCATATCTTGGAGTTAAGAGGCACTATAATCCAGTAGTGTGTGCAATAGACCACTCGGTCTAGATACCTCATTATAAAGAACATCTATCTTTTCAAATCAATAGAAATGCACATCATGTCAGCAAAACTTTGAGACTTTACAGTGTATCCTGTGTTCAGTTTTAGATACATGAATTTGTGTTAAATTACAGTTTATGTTTTTATGCAAAAAATGAAGGAAGAATGTGCATGAAATTTGCCAAAAATCAATTGACTCAGATATGAAACAAGAGGTCCATGGGCCTTAACGCTAACCTGAGTAAATGTCAAAATTGTTTTCAAAGTGCAATAGACAATATATAAAGTATAGAAACATTCCAAGTTTCTCAAGTTAAGATCTGCCACAACATATAACAGATATATCTAGTCACATTTCATTTTGAGTACATGTACCTAATATTCATGTATTAACAATAAAAAATTTTCAAATCATTAACACTTTCAGCATACTTATGCAGCTATGTCCTTGACCTTTGAACCTACATGTATGACCTTGAAACAAAAATCAAAATGACTGTCATATCAATATCTACAATTTTTGCAATTTAAGTCTTCGTATGCAAATATGGCCTTGACATTTGAACCCATGACCCTGAACCATATATCAAATCATCATCATATCAATATCTACAATATTCTAATATACATGCCTATGCAAAAAGTCAATAGTTTTCAAGACAATAAACAACTTCAGTTTTATTACTTTGCTATGACCTTGACCTTCAGGTGAGCTAAAAATTCATATAATTTATTAATTTACACAGATTTTTTTTGCAATTCCAAATGACTTTCATGCATATATATATGTTGTTTCTACAGTACACTGACTATGAAAGACTATGATGTCTCCATACTAAAAATGGCCTCATCTGACATATCTGTTGATCAATTACGCAGAATCTACTGGTACTCTACATATTTATTTATATACTTTATTCATCTTCTATAGATGATGCAGCTTTATAAAAATGGAAGACAAAACTGCTGCTTATCTGAAATTTTATTGAGAAAACGAAATGGCTTTACAGAAAAAAAAAATTAAGAGCTTACTTGAACAGGATGAAAAACTTGAGCAAGGTGTCCTTGAAATACACTTTTCCTATCTACCAACTTCTGTCCATGAATTATTGCAGGACATTCCCAATCTGAAAAGAAGTTATATGAACAAAAATAATAGCAATGGACTGTTTTTTTTAATCTGTTAAGAACTTTTAAACCAAAACAAAAAAACTAATTCAATTAAATTAACCTTTCACGAAATAGCAGAAATTTGTTATATATCTACAATATAAGAAATTGTTTCAAAAGTCAAATAAATAAAGAACTCAATACACCGTACCATCTTCATGTTACCTTTGGTAAAATATTAAATACTTATATAAATAAAATAAAGTAAAATAATGTTGGAACAATTAAAATAATTTTGATTTAGACCCTAAATAATCTTAAGTCACTACTACAATTTTATGTAATTTCATATATATGTACATATATAAAAATGTTGTTATGTGATAAGTTACGAGCTTGGTGATTTCATCATTTTGAATGATCTTTTCACTTTAAGACTTGTGTCTACTATAATTTTACACAAAGTAAATTTACGGACATTCAAATTCTTTAGCTGTAGTATCCCAATAAACCCATAAAATTGTATCATCATAAAAATATACAAAATAAAGTAACTTATTTTTTTAATTCTTGAGTGTCTGATATTTGGCTGAAATTTTAGCAGGCCTGAAGGACCTGAATTGAAGATCAACCAGTCCAATGCAAAATCAGCTGGCCCCAGTCTTTGTTATTTTTTTCTTGACACAATGACAAAAAGAGATGTGATCTATAGCTAAATAATTTTAAGAGCCCAAAATTTGCATATACAATATACACTAGTACACAGTTTTACAATTTCATAAATTATGAAAAAATATAAAAATATAAAAAAAATATAAGTAGATCAACCAGACTTTCATTTTTATGGCTGGTCTAATTTGAAAAATGACAATTATGGGTCAAACACTGTAATTTGGTAGGCTTTCTGTTTGCAGCATCTGCTAACATAATTTAATACATGTAGGGCCAAAATAAAAATATAGTTTGTTTCTCCTTGCTTTTTTTTTTTTTGATTCTGTGCTAATAGATTCCGGTTTGTTTCTCTTTCGTTTTCACGATTTAGTTGCCAACCTTCTTAGTTGTCAAGACGCTTATACAGTTATAATTCAATGTGATACAAACACCGTAGTAATGAACATGTACAGTTGACACACAAGGTGACATGTGAAGAATGTTTCCTAACCAGAAAAAAAAAACTATGAGAAAAAATTTTTTTAAAAAAGCCTACCTACCTATCCTATATCAAAAGTAAGGGTAGGGCAAGGGGAAACAAAGATATTTTTAATTGTGGCCTAGTGGCATTAATTTTTTGTGATTCATCAGGAAATACCAAAGTTTGTGAATATTAAGTGCTCATAAAAAAGGTATTTCATAGAGCTACCTTTATCATCATCTTGTTCTGATATACCAATTTCTGTAAGACTTAACTCTACAGCCTGAAGGTCAAAATCGGACATAAGTTCATCATCATCACTCCCATCTTCTTCAGATGAAATAGTACCAGCTTTTGTTGGAGATGATTTTGTTGACGATTTCTCTGAATATAGAAAACAATAAGTATCTATTAAGAGGTGTGAATATTGACAGATGTACATGTACCGGTATATTATGGGTGTGATGAGTAAACAGCCTATATTAAAGGTGTGATAATAGACCAACGTATATTGAAAGGCATGATAAAAGACCAACATACCGGTATATTAAAAGGTGTGATATTTAACCAATACATCTTTTAAGTGCAAGGATGGACCAATGTATATAAGAGGGAATGACTGACTAATGCATTACTAAGTAATAATTTATACATATATATGTATATTGATTGATTGAATGGGGTTATATGTCCCAGTCAAGATTATTTCAGGAAGAAATTTTGACCTTTGTAGTGTGCTCAGAAGCAATGTACAGAAAGGTTCTTAAGTGTTCCATCCCAGTCCTGCTTCGTACCACAGTCAAACCAGACCAGTCCTTAGAGCCAATCCTTTTCCCGAGGTTACAGATCTAATTTGCCGACTTTCCTTACATCAGTTTTTTAGGTTCTTCTGAAAGACCCCATGAATTTTATTTCTAAATGCCAAGTGTTTGCAAACTGTCACTACAGTAAGACCTAGTTGTGATTTAATCACCATCCTCTTACATATGAAGCAAACACTACCAACTGAGTACATATAAATATATATTGATTATAGTGTGATAATGGCTAAAACATTTGTAAGCATTTGGAATCCTGAAGGTCATGTAGCAATTTTTTTTGTTTAAATTGAGCACCTTGTCAAGCGATGTGTATAATAAGAGGTAGAAATTCTCATGTAGACTCATGTTACATCATTTGTAGTGTTTAATTTCTTATTTTTTAAAAATATATTATTGTTATTATTATTATTATTATTATTATTATTATATATATATCAGGGGTCCGGAAACGGTCATATTTGCCGGACATGTCCGACAAAAAATATTTTTGTCCGATGTGAAAAATCACTTGTCGGACATTTTTAGTTAATAATAGAATTCAGTTAATCAGACATATAAATAAATATGTTTGTCGGTCATTATTGTTTGCTATCACCTGTCAACCGTTTTCAAAAAATACTACAGATATATTAATTAGGCTTTTGTTTATTAATCAGTTAGAATCCAATGGTCTCAATCCATTCCTTTTGTTTCATCGTCCGAACCCTCATTAATTGTTTATTAAGTAATCACATTGCTTGACAGACGGAAGCCATAAACAGCTGATTACGAGGGTTGATCCTTGAAGGTCATGGTCGTCAGACTATTATCAAAGAGGTTCCACGCGGGATGTCAAATAAGACTACAACGCGCATCGTATGGTCTTTGCAAACTGTTTAGTTATAAATAAATAATTTTAAAAGTCTAAATACAATCAAAGAGGTCTCGAAATGAGGTTTAGTAAAGTTCGTGTAACTTTGGAAAAACGAAAATGCACGATTGTCAATAAACAAAGATGGCCATCAAACCTTGTGTCGTCAATGCTGACAGTACAAAAATCGACACTATGTGGACACATGAGCCTGACCACATGTACCTAAATAACCTCTATGTACCGATAGTAGTTAAATCCTTTTTAAAATCTATTTGATATTTAAAATTAAATTCTTTTTAAAAAACATTGCCAATAAGAACATCGGTGGTACGGTTTTTTTTTTTTTTTTTTTTTTTTTTTTTTTTTTGCTTTACACAACATCGATGATACATATATATGTATATCAATGCATAACCTCTCTACTGTAAGTGCACATTCTGAATTGACATATAGGTTTGTATGGCAAAATTATTGTACCAGATTATAAAAATTTATAAAACTGTTTAAGTGTACCTGGTGAAGAAGTTTCACTACTCGTACTTTCATCTGACAGTGTTTGTATAAATTCTCGGATTTTCTCTACCCATAAGTATATCACACATTCTCCCATGTTACCTCTAAAATAAAAATATGTATATGATAAACATGTTTGTTATAAAATAATTTAGATAACAAATGCAACAGGAGTGTAGAGAAGTAGGTGTATCACACATTTTCCCATGTTACCTCTGAAGTAAAAATATGTTTATGATAAACATGTTCATTACAAAATAATTTATATAACAAACCCAGCAGGAGTGGAGGGAAGTAAGTGTTAATACCCAGTCAAGAATCTTTCATTTATACCAATGCAGACAGTTCTAGGATGGTAAGGGGAAACCCCAGTATCCAGAGAAATCAAGAATCTTTCACTTATTTCGAGGCAGACAGTTCTGGAATGGTGGAGGAAGCCGGAGTGCCTGGAGAAAACCACTGACCTTCAGCAAGCGAACTGACAAACTTTCTTACACTAGGATCTGCCCCGAGTGGGATTCAAACCCAGGCAGTGAGAGGCACTGTAATCCATAAGCGTGCACTTTAGACCACTCGGCCACCGAGGCCCCCTTTCTCACATGAGGATCTGCTCGAGTAAAATTTAAAACCAAGGCAGTGTGAGGTGCTTTGATCCATAAGCTTCACTCTCTTACTAAGGGCTCAAATACAAAAGAAATTGTTAAATTAAAATGCATCACTTTTTAACTCTAAAACATGAAAATGTTTTATCTCAGATAGTTAATAAATACAACAATATTTGAGGTGGACTGTCAAGAGAAAGATCGAACTAAGTAACTGATAGACAGATACATTCAAATTACATACCAAGCATGAAAAACAAAAGAAAAAGAGTTAAAGAATAAAGATGTTGATAGTCCAAGTGTTGTAATAAAAAGTTATTATCATTAATTCAAATACTGATTTTCACAAAACTGGAGGTTTATATTAATCAAAACCCAAAGATGTAAACCAGCTTAAGGAACTGATCAATAAAAAGCAGTGATTCCTGCTCAACCAACTTAAAGGCTAAGGATCTTCACATTTCTGCAAATCCACAAATATATGGATAATCAAGGGGAGTTAAATCTACATGAAGACATGAGAGTGTATCAAAATCTTTGTATCATAGCTTATTGACTTATACAGTGCTTAGTTTATATAAAAATACAATATAAAGATCATTTTCTAACACTTTTATTGACTGCTAGTTTTTTGTCAAGGACAACAGCAAAACTACTAAATTATTTCATAGATTGTATAAACTTTCTACTGCTGTGTACTGATTTAGAATACAAACAACTTGGAACAGTCATGCTCTTTGTATTTCTTCACAAAAAAAAAAATAAATAAATAAATAAAATAATAAAATAATTTTAAAAAATCTGCACATATACAAAGTACTTTCAAAAGGTTCTTCAAATAACAGATTTGAAAAAAAATTCATTACTGCATGGTATTTACAGTTATGATTTTAAATACTGTAAGATAAAGATGCATAAATTATAGAACTAACTAAAATGTCAAATTATGAGAAAAATTGAGGGTTGGAAGGGGGAACTCTGTATAAATGCAAACATTTAAACAAAAAATAAAATCTGAAAACACAGCTATTTATATACTCAAAATTACTCTTATAGACATATCTGAAGAGAAAATGTTTTCTTGTTGTTAACCACATCACTGGGATTTTCAAAAAGTCCTGACACAAACATTTCATGAGAGACATAGGAGACTTTGAAAGAATTTTCTGTAAAGTTTGATGTATTAATTTCTCTTTCATTTTTAAAACACCAAATTCTATACTTAGCTGCAACTAAATAAAGCAAAGCATGTTTCATGAGGTGCTCTATTTTTGTCATTTTACATCCTGTTACCTACCAAATAACTCTGTAAATCTAATGCACTTGTATTATAATTGTATCTTCAGAAGTGAAGAGTTGATAAACATGTCCCAGTTTTACAATTGTTTCGTAGCTTAGATTTTCCATAACTTAAATTTAGCAAATTTTGGCAACCATTTTTGCAACTTTTTATGAAAACATTTTTGACAAAACTAGATACATAAATGCCATCTTAAATTCTTCTCGAAGATTAACAAATTTATTAAGATATCAAGTTATTTAAGTTAAGGAAAATCTGTGGTAAAAATTGATTGCGAAACTGGGGCAATGTCCAGTTTGACTGTCAAAAAATTTGCATATCTGCAAAAATGAGGGGATGTCAGATCTAACTAGGGGACAGAAGGACCAAAACTCATGAAAGTAGTCTATTTTCAACAACAAAAGTTAATTAAATAACAATACATACATATAAATATCTGCTAGTTCATTCTCTATGGCCCTTCTATCTTCTGTTTTCAACCATGGTGCGCTGTCAGAAAAAATATATAAAGTAATACACTGTAACAAAATACACATAAATAATAACTTAGATCTATGGTTTTTGTAACAGAATAAAATAGTGATAAATTCATTTGAAATTTTTATGTAGATCAGAGCTACCACTGTTACCCTCATGATATTGTAAAGGATGGTTAAAATAGGTTAGATATACACAGTGATCTTGGTTGTGACAAATATTGTGAAAGGACAATGTTGCACACCAAAACCCAAACTAGACAATATCAACTCTGAAGAAAATGTGTACCACAAACTTTTAATATTGTCTATACAAAGGGTGACAATAATGGTTGTAAAGACTTTTGTCCAGAAAAATAAACAAGAGGCCCATGGGCCTTAACGCTCACCTGAGGACATGGTCAACCTGAGGATATATCCAAAATCATTTGCAAAAATACATAAAATATTTTAATATACATTCCTACAAAAAAGTTAATAGTTTTCAAGATAATTAACAACTTGAGTCTTTTATGCATCTATGACCTTGACCTTTAAACATAAGACCTTGAATCTTATATCAGAATAATCGCCATATCAATTCCTACGATATTCTAATATATATACCTTTGCAAAAAGTTAATAGTTTTCAAGATAATTAACAATTTCAGTCTTTTTATGCATCTATGACCTTGACCTTTGAATGTATGACCTTGAGCCATATATCGAAATGTTCGTCATGTCAATACCTACAATATTCTAAAATACTTGTCTATACAAAAAGTTTATAGTTTTCAAGCTAACGCACAATTTTAGTTTTTTTAGCAAAAAAATAACATTTCAGGGGCAACAACTCCTACATGCATCATCATACAGTTACGAAACTTTGTACCTTTTTACATTTTGTCCTGCTAAACATTTTAACAATGTTTTAATATTATATATCTCTTATAATTTGGAAGAAAAAAGCCTAAAACTGCACAAATTACCAACTAGGTCATGACCTTGAACTTTGACCTTGACCCCATTTTGAAGGTTATTTCAAGAAAAAGTGAAAACTGAAAACCCCATGTCAATATCTATTCATATAGTCAAGTTTAACTGTTATAATAATTTGAAGCCATTTTACGAAATTTTCAAAATTAAATGCAAAAACGCGTAACCTAATTTTTTTACCAAATTTCACGAAATGAACAATTTATAAGCTTAAGACCCTAGAGAAGCCAAATAACACATCAGATTTTTTTTCCCATCATCGCTTTCGGAGAAGAAGATTTTTTAGGTTTTTTGGAACCATGGGTCACCGTGACCTAGTTTTGAGAGCCATGACAACGTCATGAACAAATCTGAATTGCACTGTCCCATATATGCATCTGACCCAGTTTCATTGAAATCTACCTCATAGTTTCAGAAAAGAAGTCGAAAATGTAAAAGTTTACGCCGCGGACGCCGACGACGACAGACAAATTTTGATCAGAAAAGCTCACTTGAGCCTACGGCTCAGGTGAGCTAAAAAAGGTTCTGTACTTTGTTACCTCCCTTTAAGAAGGAATCTCAATTTCTAGGTGCTTTTTACAACCAAAATTGTCACTGACAAAACTTTGATGAAAATATCTGACAGATTTAAACCTGGTGTGACTGAATTGGAAGAAAAATTTACATGAACAAACATTAATGATATTAAATTAAAATTGATTTTAATACTTCTTATTGTTGACATCATAAAGATCTTTATAATATAATTTCTGATTATCATAATCATCATCTTTCTTTACCAAATTACTTTAATGGTCAGGTATGGTAAAATTTTAAAATCTTGAACTTAACATCATTTTTGACATATATAATGGAGATGGAAGCAAAAGATAAGTTGCACTTCTCAGTCCTCAGGATTCTTCTAGTCATTTGTCCACAGTACCTAGTGGAAGAATTATTCACCAAGCACTCAGGAATTTTACAACTTGTCCCAACAAGATTTTTTCTGATCTGGATGAGTTGAGTTGAGTTGAGTAATGGTGTTTAGTGTAAGAGATAAAAATCAAAGTCTACCAGGTATATTTTGTTTTAGTTTCTACACCATAACATAACAAAATGTATCTTACCTTAGTTGGTAGTTTGGTGGAGCAAGTGCTGGGTAATCTACAGGAAGACAAATCTGTAATAAACAAATCAACATACATAAAGAACATCTACAAATAACAAAATTACTACGTACACAATCTGATTATAACCCCTACTCACTTTTAAGTGGTGATTCATTGGTGAGTGGTTAAGCTGCTACTAACTCATGATTCATGATTGTAGGTTTGAATTCTATTTCTGCTGCTTGAGCAAATATAAAGTTCTATCTCTGCCCCTTAAGCAAAAATAAAGTTCTTTCTTTGCTCCTTAAGCAAAAATAAAGTTCTATCTTTACTGCTTGAGCAAAAAAAAAAAATTCTATCTCTGCTCCTTGAGCAAAAATAAAATTCTATCTCTGCTCCTTGAGCAAAAATAATGTTCTATCTTTGCTCCTTAAGCAAAAATAAAGTTCTATCTTTGCTGCTTGAGCAAAAATAAAGTTCTATCTCTGCTGCTTGAGCAAAAATAAAATTCTATCTCTGCTCCTTGAGCAAAAATAAAGTTCTATCTTTGCTCCTTAAGCAAAAATAAAGTTCTATCTTTGCTGCTTGAGCAATAATAAAGTTCTATCTTTGCTCCTTAAGCAAAAATAAAGTTCTATCTTTGCTCCTTGAGCAAAAATAAAGTTCTATCTCTGCTCCTTGAGCAAAAATAAAGTTCTATCTCTGCTGCTTGAGCAAAAATAAAGTTCTATCTCTGCTCCTTGAGCAAAAATAAAGTTCTATCTCTGCTGCTTGAGCAAAACTAAGGTTCTATCTCTGCTCCTTGAGCAAAAATAAAGTTCTATCTCTGCTGCTTGAGCAAAAATAAAGTTCTATCTCTGCTCCTTGAGCAAAAATAAAATTCTATCTCTGCTCCTTGAGCAAATATAAAGTTCTATCTCTGCTCCTTGAGCAAAAATAAAGTTCTATCTGCTCCTTGAGAAAAAAAATCGATTTCAAATTTCTTCAGCCCACCCAGTCATATTTCAGTAATGAATAACTAACAGAAATTCTGGCCAATAAAAACTGATGATCTGATTTCTGTTCAAAGGCAAATTATTTTTCTCAAAGTAACTACATGACGTTAAGCTTTGATAAACACTGACCTAAAGGTATACAGGATTTGAACAGACCCTATTTTGTAGATGTTGTATGGTACATACCTGAAGACAGATATTGTTGTATGACTGTTTATCTGGGTCACATATCTGTATGCTGTATTCCCTTTTAGATTCATCTAATGTACACCATTCTTCTCCATATATAGATGACAAAGCTTCTACTTCTTCTATCTACAATCAAGTCATTTAAATAAGGATAATTCACATAACATAATGATGTAACAGTACATATATACAAAACTATCAAATTGTAATTATATAATGAACTTGACAATATCTAAATTGACTGCATCCAAGTCAAACTTTCAATACATGTACATCAATATCACTATCTCATCCATTTCAAAGAAAGAGTGGGTATATATCGATATTACCTCCATCCACCTGCAACTAATTATCCATTAAACCCAATACATTTTGATATGCAAAAACTTGTAAACAATTTTTTAGTATAAGAGCAAAATTGTATTTGCGTCAAAGCACTATAGCATTAAGGTTAAAGGGGCTTATGCGATTTAATATGTAGTTAGCTATCATAACGTAACCTTGATCCTTGATTAACTCACATCAGCATATTACCAGCCATAGAACTATTAAAAACTTATGAATAAGAGTGGAGAAATATAGCTGCCTGGGTAACCGAGTAGCTCAGTGGTACAGCAATTGCCTAAATTGTTGTAGGGCCTAGGTTCCACTCTGCATTTTTTATTCTTTTTGTTAAAACTTATTTCAAGGGAGGTATGCACCTTACAATCATATAGAAGGTAAAAATTATTCCATCATTGGGTTAGTTAATGTTGCTAATGAAATGATCCCAAATTAAACTGTTTCTTTTTCCATCAAATTGCCCTCCCACAATAAAAATTGAAAACAATTGTCAAGTGAGACTAAGAAGTCTTGCCTGGGTAGCTCAGTTGGTAGATTTGATTTGGCTGTTGCATTTTTTCCTTTTCCTGTTACATTTAGGGGCTCATCAGACCCTGAGAAGTGGCCAACCAACAGATTGGTTTTAGAATAGAAACTGGAAGTTTCAATTCAAAGTAGTTGAATTGAGAAAAAAAAAAAGAAAGGAAGGAATATAGCGACTGGGCATGATGGGTAGCCACATGGCTCAGTTGGTAGAGCATCCCATCACGACAAATGTTCTGATTGGTCAATCTGTTTTACCTAAAAAATCTGGGAATCTTTACTTTTACTTTTGAAATACGGACCAATGAGAAAGTTCGTCGTGATTCAGCTTGGGATGACGATTGCCATTCTAAGTGTGAAAAGGCGTTTGATACAAGGGATGTTCTCCGTTTTATTTGTGTTATATAGTATAGAGACAACGACAGCAGTTCCGATATGCACCATTTTGTAGAGCAATGCATGAAGTAGGCCGAGATTGCTCTGCCATTGAATAAATTTTAATATTTGGATATTGACAATATCCAAATATTAAAATTTATTTGACGGCAGAGCAATCTCGGCCTATGCATGAAGGTTTGAGAGATATTCATTATTTATTTTTATTGTCAACCAATAAATAGTAAAAAACGACCGAACCAAGCTAGGTAAAAAATAAGAATAGCGAAAGTTGAACACCTTGTCTTATGTTAGGGTTAAGGTTTTTTTTTTTTAAAAAAATATCGAAACAAGCGCCTGTGGTCTCATCCGATCCTGGGAAGTGGCCGGACAACAGGTTGGTCCCATGGTATAACCTTGTAGTTTCAATTCAAAGTAGTTGAATAGAAACAAGGAAAAGAAGAATTTAGCGGACAGGCCTTAATAGGTGACCGGTAGCTCAGTCGGTATCAACTTATTCAAGTTATTGGGAATTCCTGGGTTGGCACCTGTATTTTTTCGCTTTCCTCTTAAACAATCAATAGCTGATACCTGTCTTGTAAGATTGTCTTCCTCTGCCATCACTATGAAAGCAATCAACACTTGAATCAATGCTTTTTACGCCATCATTCAAATTATTTTGAATTCGAAAGTAGAACGTGTCAACTGAAACAAGGCGCAGACATATTGAATGTATCATGTGATTGGTCACGTGAAAAAATATACCGCCACATTTAAAAAGTACACGTGATCAATCATATGACGAAAAACTTAAACATGGAAACTAAATCGTTGAAACGGTATAAGACATTACCTGTATTTATTGTCGAAGATCATCACGACGTAAGATTTATATGCACGTTATGCATTTATACTTTTAATTCTTCAGCCATGAGGCATATGGAAATCTCCAGGTTTTGCAGTGCAGTCACTAAAGTGAAATATTATACCTGAATATTTCAAATGCTGAAAAGGCATTTTTGTGCTCTAAAATAACAAATTCTTATACCATTAATGTAACATTAGGCAGCTTTAGTTGTTGTTTTCAGGATAGGATTGTTTACAGGAAATTACATTAAAGCGCCAGTTATTATTATTATTATTGTTTATTATTATTATTATTAGGTACTCCAGATTTTTCGATATCTAAAAAAATTGAGTCAGGGCAACAAGATTTATTTTGCATCACTTTTATTAGTCAAACATGGAAATTTCAGTAATTTGTGTCCAGGGGAAGCTACCTGCATATATTCAGAAGTAGTTTTAGCATAACAAAATCATTTAAACTGAACCCTGAACAATTTGAAAACCTATCTACATAAAATTGAACTACACATTATCATTATCAGACCTTTTATAATCAAAATGAAAATTCCACTGTAGAACTTTTCCATATTAAGCAAGGTGATAAAACAAGGTTAATTGTTTTTGTTTTTTTTCAAAATATTTTTTATATGCTTACAAATGATAAGATATGAACATAAAGCAAGGTGTTTGGATTAAATAAGGTTAGCCACATAATTTCATTTATATACATATAATTGATGAGTCATATTTATTTATTTATTTATTTATTTATCTTTTTTGAAGGTTGTTCCTTACATTCATAAAGCTATTGGAAGCAGACATTTGCCACTATCAGACCTTGTTTTAATACACTTTGATTCACATCCAGACCTGTTGATATCTAACTCTTTACAAGCAGATGACGTGTACAATAAACAAACCTTATATGAGTAAGTTTTGATAAAACAAAGTGTACTATTGATGCGGCGTTAACTTTACTATACTGAAGATCCAAGGATCAAGATTAGGTTCAGTCATATCCAGATTTTCTGATAGTGGAATCTGAAAAATAAAAATTGAGTAAATTAAAAAAATGCCTAGCTGAAGCATATTACCATAAAGTTTTACTGGGTAATTCTCTGTTACATATTCTATTACAATTTCCCTCTGATTTATTGTGATTATAAAAATATTGGCATCATAAATAGTTCTGTTTTTAACATAAATACATGTTTTTGTTTTTTTATTCAATAGATATATTTGTAATGGTTGCATTCAATGCTCAGAATATATTTGTAATGGTTGCATTCAATGCTCAGAATATATTTGTAATGGTTGCATTCAATGCTCAGAATCTTTAGTATGATGAATGGTTTAATACAGTCTCCTTTTTTATGGTCCATGAAGGGAAACAGGGAAAAAAAACTGGTCTAGTTCAATTAATGATAGAAAAAATTCTTCCATGGCTCTTTGCATGAAGTTAAGTGTTCAGGTATAAATGTCTACAGCTTTGCTTGTAGCTGGTGACATCTTTATAGAAGTAAAATAATTCAAATGAACAGATGCAAGACCCCCCATCAAATATTTTACTCAATTGCCTTCTCTATTTATCATTAATGTGACTTTCTTTCAGTAACACTAGTATAGAGAATTGGATTATACCATTGGTATATGCTGGACACATCAATGAAGTATACTGGATAAAACCACCTTGGTGTGATCAGATCAAAGATAAAGTAATTAATTTTTATGTAGGAAAATCTAAAAAAGATGGATTTATCAGGTAATCATTTATTTTGATATTATAGTAAATTCATTATAGTGGGGTTCACTTTCATACCAAGGGGCCACAGTAGCCAAAAGATTAAGGTGTTGGTCTAAAGATTTTCCACTTCTATGGGTACGACTCCGTTCGACCTCAAGTGAGAAATAATTTTCTTTGTCATAGGCTTTTACTGGTTGGCTCAGTACCAGTGTAATGGACTGAGTGGTCTGTTGTGTGACATTGTGTCAGTTCATTTTAAGTGTTATTTTATTTCTGCATAAAAAGAAGGATACTTTTAACTTATTGGATGTAAAATTTACTTTTATGAAATTTACAAAATAGAGAATAGATTTTGTTTAAAAAATTTAATGAATTAAATTTTTTATGAACATAGAGAACCTCTCTGTATTTTCATAAACACTGTTGCAAGCATTTAAATGAAACTTTTCATTTTAAAATTGAAAACAAAAACTTAAAAACATGTTATTGCACATTTTCTGCAACTGTATGTCTGCTTAATTTAGTAATTATGATTATGATATACATGTACATGTATGTTTTATTTCAGAACAACTTGTAAAGAAAACTACTTTATCAGTGAAGTGTTGTACTTACCTGAAGAAGAAATGACCAACAAACAGAAAGTTACACTGACCACTTTAACAGTATGTCCAAGGAAGTGGTCAGAGTTGGATGATTGTATTATTGATCATAAAGATACCAAATCCAATCCTCATGTCTGCAGTACTGACTCAAACATTGAAAGTCAAAGTAATTTGTCATCAAATTCAACAAAGATTGAATTAAATTGTCAAACATTTAGCAGTAGCAACACAAAAACTGTTTCTAGAATCTCTGAGCCTCCATTAAAGAAATCCAAAATGGTGGAAATCAACGAGCCCAGTCTAATTGAGAAAGACAGTGAAAATGTACTGGACGAAAAGTTTGTGAATTATCTGGAAGAAGTTTTTGAGAAATTGAAAGATAAAAATATAATTTTGGATATTGACCTTGACTTTTTCTCCACCAAAAATCCATTCCGGGAAATGTATAGTGAGAAACAATATAAGATGTTGTGTCAGTTATATGAATATACAAAGCCTCTAAGTGATTCAGATGAGGTAGGACTTGTAGCTCACCTGATCCCAATACTAGGTTATACTGTTGTTATAGTTCATCATTCATCTTTCTAAAGTTTCACTTCAATCTCCACAAACAAAACTTATGGGCCAAATTTATTAATATTTAGCAATAACTGTCAAGTTGAAGTCATTTCAGATTTGTACAAATGGTTTCAGTAACCAGAAGTGACTAAGAGTAAAGTACTCATTCTTTGCCGACACGTCAGTTACAGTTAAAAAAAAACATTATGCTGATACTCATTTATTTTACAGCTAGGTGTCCTGGATAAATGTGAAATGTTGTGCCCAAACTAAGCTTCAAACCACAACCATTGATTTAACAGTCTCCATTCTTAATCACTTGACCATGTGTCTCCATAATAGAAAGAAAAAAATCCTTTTTTTTTCGTTTTGTTTTTGTTTTTTTATTTATAAAATGTTTGTTATCCACCAAATTATCTTACTTTGTTTTATTTCAGGATATTAAAAATTGTATAACAAACAGAGAGAAACAGTTACAGAAATTGAAGTCCATATTTCTTAAAATATCAGAAAACACAGATTTAACAGATCTGAAACACCCTAGGTATATATCTTCTCGGTGCATCTGTGAAAACAACAAAAGTTCCACACAAAGCTGCTTAAAAATACTTTACAGAACCTCTACAAACCTATCAAACCTCTATATATGACAGCCTCATAACTTTAATTTTGTCTTGGTTGATTGTTGTACAAGTGTTTGTTAACTCTTTTGTTCCACTAGAGTGGTTATATAGTTAGAACACACACACTTACAATGTAACAGATACACCTTGTAAACTCACTTAGTGACAATATACATGGACTGTCATACAACCAACCAGTAAAGGTTTATATGACAAAAGAAAAGAAACTTGTATTCGAGTGACCTAACAAAAAACTTGCATCTTTTATTTTATTATTTAAAAAAAAAAAAAAAAAAAATCAAAAAAAAAAACCCAACTTAACAAGAATTTCACTTATATGAACAATTATAAATTCAAAACTGTTGAAGTGTATGCTATTTTGCATGGCTTTTAGCAACAGTTTTTCTTTGCCTACCTGACCTAAAAGTTGAGTTGAGCACTGGTGTTTAACATCCCAGTCAAGAATATTTTACTTACATCGCCAGCTATAGGCGAAAGTGCAGAAATTTTGCCTGTGCGTTGTGCTGATGGCATTATGCAGCAGGGTTTTTTATCATGCCACACCTACCATGACATGGGACCTTGTTTATTTTAAGTTCCCATCCGAAAGATCCGTGAATTTCATTTCCTAATGCCGAGTGCTTGGCAAAAGAACATTCACTACCCACTTTCAAGTCTTTTTTCAGACCCGGTCGGGTTTCGAACCCACGACCTCCAACTTACGGAGCAAGCTCTCTACCAACTGAGCTACCGCAGTGGTCCTGCCAAAGACATTCTTTTCTGATTAAAGAAGATCAAAGTTGCCATTTTGAACAGTATAACAAATCTATAGACTTGCATAATATTTTGATTTTTATCAAATTTTGCATAAAATAATACATATTTTTTCTCCTTTAACGGGAACTAATAGTGAATGTATATATCTTTTTAGTCTTACTTATCATTTCAGGTCAGATATTATCAGCGACCTTGTTGATGACCTCAGGAAATCACATGATCAAGTAGATTTTGAATTACTTCATGAAGCAGGTTGTACATGTGATGACACTGAACTACCACATCATGTGAGCAATCAGGAACAGATAACCTGTCTAGTTGATGCTGTACAAGAAGTTCTTTGCCATATGCAAAAACCAATAATGATAACTATGGCTAGGTATGTATTGAAAACTTTGGTTTTTCAGCAATTCTTTTGTCATCGTCATCCATTTCAAATAATGTTTCAGTTTATATATTGGTAAAATATGGGTCAAGTTGTAACGAGTAATTTTGTTGAGCAAGTCTGAAATTGTTAGCAAAGCTTTTATTAAAACTTTTATACTTAAGTCAACAATGACTTATCTAATTTGATTTCTAGATAGAAGTATACATTTGTATTAGCAGAAAGGCAAACAAATCACACTTTATTATTGCGAGACTAAAGGTTCTATTCCAGGCTGGTTCTGGCTGATAATTTAAAAGTATCGATTCTTCTTTCACGAGAAGGTTCGCACTAACTATAAATGTAGTTAAGAATTTATTGATAGATAAACCTCAGACTCCTCAGTGTATTTGTGACTGAGTGATCTAAAGCACAGTGCCTCTCACTGACTAGGTTCAAATCCTACTCAAGCAGATTCTAGTGTCAGAAAAATTGTCAATTTGCTTGCTGAAGGTTGGTGGTTTTCTCCAGGCACTCCTGTTCAGTGGATTTTTAAAAATTGTAGCCACATGGCCCCTAATTCAAAATATTAAGTAGCCATTTCAAGTTTTTGTCATCAGGTAAAATTCTTAGTAGCCAAACCTTAAGATTTAATTTTAAGTTTGATAATAGATAAAAGAAATTTTAGAAATAAGTTGTTAATTTTCATAAACCCAAATCAAACCTGATGATTGTCGTTTGGTTGCCATAATGTAATATTAGATCACAGTCAGTTATTTGCTTTACACTATAGATATATCTCCTTTGTTTAAACCATTGTTAGAATCAGTTGTGGACAAAATTTCTAGATTTCCCTGACTTTTAAAAGCATTCAAACTCAAAAAAATTTATTTGCCATGATAGTGACTGTCTGACAATTTGTAGTTGCAAAGTAGAGAATTTTTTGTCCAAAATTTTGAGTATTTACTAGGCACTGGGGTTTCCTCAAACTTAAGTGGTAATTTCTAAAAAAAAAAAAAATAAATAAATACTAAGCTGGCAATGTTTAAATATAAATGACGTCCTTTACTAGGGTCTAATAAAATTGTATTATTTGTTAATGTTATTTTATATTTTAATTTTCAGATCGAGTAATGATGACTATTGTCCTCCAGATCAAGTGGAATCAATTCAGGACAAAGTTGTGGACATGTTGAAGGAACTTTATTTAGAAATATCAGTAACAGAGGATTATGACATTGTTAATGAGAATAAAACTGCATGACCTTTAACTTTGAATGTTAGCAAATAAATAAGCATTTAAAATTCTTCAATCATGTGTTCTATCAATACATTGTTTATAAAAACAATCTTCACCAGTTATTGTTTCTCAAGAGAATGAAAAGAGACTCATAATAATATAAGAGTTCCCATAGGGTATCACCTACATACCATATGATAGCCACCAATGTTTGGACAATTGTTTTCACTGGTAAAAAATTATTCTTGTCATTTATTCCTGAAATAAAGTAATTTTTAATTGTAAAATTACCTATTTTGTATCAAGTTGGAGTAATGATGTTTTATGCTTCAGTTAAGATTTATGTAATGTCATTTAGGCAGACAGCTCTGGGGTGGTGGAGGAAACTGGAGTACCCAGAGAAAACCATCTGTAGCAAGCGTACCGACCAACTTTGTCACACTATGATATTCAGGGATTTAAATTTTGCTTAGAAGTGTTCATGTATGTAATTTGTAATTAAAGGGAAGTCAATATATATATGTTTTTTAAATCCGTTATGTGTTTGCTTTTTCTGGACTTAGTCTGTCAAAATGCAGTTTCTGTTCAATAACTTTTTAAAGACTTAATGAACTCAATCCATATTTTACATACCGGTATATGCTCTTTAATTTCATTACAACACACTGCATATTTTTAATTTTTAGTTATTGCCTGTTTGAGTTACCTTTAAAGACTGAATAGATTTATTCAGATTTTGTATATTGGTAAATGCTTAAAGTATGGAAACAAGTATACCACTTTATGAGTCCATTATCCAGGTACCAGGTGAATCAGCTGATACTTGTCCTCTTTATGCCGAGTGTTGGGTGGAGAAGCAGTATCTCAAATATTCAAGACCAGGACAGGGTTTGAACCCACAACCTCCCCTCTTGGGGCATAAACTTTATCACTGAGGTGGTCTATGATGAAAGAGATATTAGGTTCTTTTTTTGTTACAAACATCTTATTGCTTGAAGCACTTTTACTTTTGTAGACATATTCTTAAATTAAGTTTCCTACCTGTTTCATATAAATGCTGGTCATATTATATATTTAACATACATGTTGTAATTTGTACATGTAATTACTTATACAACTTTTCTTTTCAAAATTATGATTATTTGAACTAATGTATCTATTGCCCATTACAAATGCATCCCCAGTCAACTGAAATTTTTGCCTTCATATATATGACATACACTGTAGTCAAATAGAGTACTAAAACCTTCAACTTTTTGAATAATTCCTGTGATCTTCCACTGATTTAATAGTAACTTCTCATAATCATAATTAAAAAGTTTGGTATTGGCAGGCATATGGTGGAGCAGATGGAAGGTTATGCTAATGTTATTAATGTGACAACTTATTGTCAAAAACATAACAATTTTCTCTACTACAATTAAAATCTAATTTAGTTTTTTCTAGCTGGTAAGAATGACATTACATTGTGTGTACTTGTTTTAGAACATGGCATGAAGTACCGACATTCTTTTGAAGTCCAAAAATCTCTCACCTGAGGAAGTTAAGATGTTAATGTTAGATTGGTGGCTCTTCCTCATTCTGTGACATTAGAACATGAAGTAATTTCTCTTTAGCATCATCAGCAGAACACTAGCTTGGGTTTTGGGGTACTCTAATCGTTGATTGATTTAATGGGATTTTACGTCCCTGTCAAGAACATTTCACTTATTTCAAGATGTCACCAACTATAGATATAATAGCAAAAATTTTGAACTTTGCAGTGTGCTTAGGGCAATGTGCAGGGAGGGTTCTTTAAAATGAGATGCCTGCCATCACATGGGACATTGGTTTTAAAACCAAGGTCTCACCTGAAGGACCTAGAACAGTGATATATGTCTAAATGGGGCTGGCCAGAGTACTAGGTGATCAATTACCATCAATTTTATGTGATAATGAAATATATAAACTATTTTGTTATTGCATTTTGACAGGTTTTACTACATCATGTTAGAAGAAGTCCATTACATGCCACAGAACATTGACAGAGTGTTAATTTGGTTAACATTTAAAAAACAAAAATTAACAAATTATTAAAAATTTAAAATCAATTTTATTTCATCACAATTTCTTCCCTCCATGAACTTCTTGTAATAGTTTTTTCATCTTCTTGTCTCTGATTTTATATTCTTTTTCTGAATTTTTGTTTTTTGATTTTTTTTGTTTTTCTTTTTTCACTCCTTCTGTTTTCATGAATTCTGTTTGTGGCTTTGTTACGGTGAATGGCATGGCAGATTCTGTTTCATTGTCCTGTAAATAAAGATAATGTTGGCTACTTATTAAAATGGCACATCTGTATTCATAAATGAATGAAAGCAATGAGAAATTTGACTCTATAACACCTAAATCACTGAAAAGATTTCGAAAACTTGGCATGTGTCATGTTGCATAAATAGGAAAAAAACACTTAAATTTATGTAGGTAGTTTTAATTGTAAAGACACTCAGATTGATCCAAGAAAATCAGTCTGGGTTTAAATCTGCAGTCAAGATTCTTTTACATATATCAAAGGGGCCATTTTTGGGATGTTGAAGGAAACTAAAAAGCCCAAAGAAAACCACTGACCATACGTAGGAAAAATGACAAACTTTCTCAAACTAAGATCTCTCACAGTGGGATTAAAACTTAGACAGGTGATCTGTAAGTACACACTTTAGATCACTAGGCCACTGAGTCCCAGTTTTACATCATGGTTAATAAATTGGTTTGTCAGCTTTTGTTTCTTGTAAATTTTTGTATAATTTTAGAATTTTTTTGTTGAAAAATAATGTAAGAGTAGTATTTATCAAAATGAATCATACTGTCTTTAAACACTGATTTCTATCCATGCTTTAATATAATGCAATCATTAATTAAACTGCATAAAGGTTGAACAAATATCCATGGATTCGCAAATGAATTCAATTATAACTGTATAAAATCAAACAGATAGATATTACTTTGTTTTTGTAAAAACTTACACTTTATTTTGTGAGATCAAAATTGGATGATCAAGTTTGAAAAATTAGAAGTGATAAGTGAAATATTGTTTAAATTGTCATCATTACTGTTCAGCTTTTTGCGTCTAAGAAAAAATATGAATTACCAATCAAATGTTGTTAACATCAAGTATGAATATACAAATTCATAGTATGACTTATTTAAGGAATTACATTTAGTTACAATTTAAATGTACTGCTTAACAAGTAGACAAGGAAGTTTTGGACTTGATCACTGGTACACACTTCTTTACTGGGCATCTAATTTACAATTTTTCAGCAACAAGATTAAACAGGTAATATTTATAGAGTTTGTGCACTTCTATGTTTTACCATAAACATATTCTGGGAAATACGAGACTGTTGAATTCCATCTAGTAAGAAAAAATTTAAAGTAAAAATAATACATGTATTTTAAAAATTTACTGAAATCACAGAATTTTAAAATGCAAGTTTGATGATTATTGATGATGAAGATGATGATGATGATCTTGGCATGTCACATTTATTAAACTAACCAAAAAACACAACAAAATATTGTAATTTTATTTTACCTCTTCTAGGCGAAGTGATGAGCTATGTGGATAATTTTCAATTTTTACCTCTGAAGTTTTCTGTTTCTTAGCTTTTTTGTCTGTAAGTAAAAACAAAAATTCAGAAAAAAGTTTTTTTGATTATTAATAAAATTTAAGATTTTAAAAGACCTGACTTATAGCAACATTTTAACTTAAAATTGTGTGTAAAGTTGCTTCAGATTTTTATATTATAAATAGAGGTGTTCGTTTTCTAAACATGAAAGAAACTTTTTTTACTCATTTACAGCCATGGGCCTTTCAGATTATATTGACTTAAAAAAGGTGTTTAGAAGAGAAAAATACTTGGTATGGAACATTATTCTTAGACTTCTACTGAGCACTGACAATTTTTTCTGCAATTTTAATCTAGTGTTTCTAGTTCAGTTCAAAGACATTTTTCCAAACTAATGAAGGTTGGTAGTCTGGGTAGTCTGGTTTCCACCATATGCCAAAACTGATGCCTTTATTATAGTGATACATCACTACAGTATTAAACATAATAAGTCCTAGCAGCTGTAGCAGAGTTATATGTAGGAGCCCCATGGTCGGTTGTCAGAGCTGTATGTAGGAGCACCATGATCACTTTTCATTATAAACAAGTGGTCTGAACAGAAAAAATTTAATGATTTTAACTCACCACTTTCTTTTGAAATACCAAGGATATCATTAAATAATTTTCTTTTTTTCTGATTATCTTCAAGTAAACTCATCCATTCAGATCTTCTGTATTTAAACTGGTTTATGTTAAAGTTCCTATATATAAACCTTCCAAACTGATCACCACGTAATTTGTGTTCTTGTTTACTTAATTCCTCTGCTATGTTTATTTTTTGTTTGTTTGTCACAGATTTCCATATCATTTCTAATGTTCTGCTACCACTCTTACTGCAGGCAACATCGAAATATATGCTCTGGTTTTTAAAAAAAAAAAAAAAAACAATAAAATATGTAAAAACGGTTTTAATTAAAAAACAATAAACTTTTTATAAAAAAGGTTTTTGCCTGAACACAAAAGGTAAAATGTAAAAATGATGACCTATTTTTAAATAAATTTTTTTTAAACATTATGTTCTTTAACATGTCTAAAGGTAAATATAACTTCAAATGACTTTAAATATATTTCCTTCACGAAATGTTACACATATACTACTTACATTTAAAAGGATCCCTTTCTTAAAATACATGCTAAAAAATCTTTGTACTTTTGTGTTTTTACTTAATAGATTAAACAAGATTTTAAATGCTGTTGAGGCTAATATAAACTCTCTGCAACTGATGATGAGTATCATTAAATCATAACAAATTTTAAGCAAAAGTCACTATCTTATCAGGCAAGGTTTATGTAAATGCTTCATTTAAGACTTTGCTACGATTTATTGAACAAAAGCTCAGGGGAGCTAAAAAATATTTGTTACCTTCATCCTACTCAACAACAAGTCTCTACTTTTTTCACCAACTGACTGACTTTGAAAAAATGTATCAATCACATGACTACCAAATGAATCACATGATAAGTTTTTCAATTCAACTGGTTTCAATTCCAATAAACTGGTAACAACTAATTTTGGATTTCCAAATTTCAGTAGAGTTTGTAGTAGGACTGATCCATGATAATTTATCTGTGTTAACAGTGGTATCTTCTTTTCTTTATCACTGTTCTTAATCTATAAAGACGAAGAATAAGGCATGCACAAGTAACTTTTCAAATGAAGAAGAAAGATTTATATAGAATACTGCAGTACAATGTACTAAGTAGGTAATGAGAATAGTGACATAGAATAATTTTCATAATCCTAGAGGTGTTGTACTTGTTTTCTGCAGTTATTGTCTGATGCAAGTAACATGACCTTAAATGATATCCCACAATGTTACATGCTTTTTTTTAAAAATTGTTTTTACTATTATAATTTTTTCCATGTTTTTCAATTTTTTTTTTTTTTTTGGTAACAAATTGCATTGTGCTGAAAATCAAACTTGGTCTACATTTTAAAGTATTAGGCCAAAGTGCAAAATTTGGAGAAAAAAATCCTTTGATTAGAAGTATTATTGTCTAGAAAAGACAGATAATGAAAGGTATCCCAACACCCCAGCACTATGTGTGGCTTGGTTTAAAAAGTACTTACATGAAGATGTTGTTTGATTCAAGCGTAAATAAATACATGTACCAACAAACCAAAAACTAAGTCCAGTGCATGAAGGGGGTGAATCAGTGCCTTTAGATTTACACCTGATTGATAATTACAGAAAATAATCAAATTTTACAGGTAAACCATTATTTTTTTTCAAACAATGATGACTTCCACAGGGTCAAAATTGTCATTTTCAACATAAAGATGTATGGGTCCAAATACTTTATTGTAAGTTTTTTCATTACACTTTAGAAAATGTTACAACTAAGAGAAGGGAAATTTTAAAAGATTCCTCATTACTTTAATATGCATGAATTATAAGGGTCATAATGTTTTGTCTTGGGTGGCCTTTGCAGACATTTTTAACTGTTCAATTGAAACTTAATTTTTACATGTTTTAACAACATACACATGTATGTAAATACCAATGTTTTTAAATATGCCAGGTGACTAAAACCAAGACATAGACACATGTTTATTGACAATGTTGTCATAAACACAGATATTTCGAAATGTTTGACGTACATGTGGAATTCAGTGTTAAATCTATTTAAAGCCTAATGGTGACTATAGGTAATAGGTGAGAATATAACTCTATAGAACTTTTATTTGAATTGCATATTTGTTCAGTAATTAGAATTTTAACAACAAACACCCACTGCCATAATAATTATTTCCAACATGAATGGAGATACGTGAATTATAGAAATACATAAATTGACATTTTTCAATTAACAAGAATAATATTCCGGAAACTTCCAAACATTTGCTATAACATTTCACACATATATTGTAGCCCATTGATCATGTGGAAGGCTGGCAAACTTCATTGGCTGGGATTTATTTACATGTACCATTTGTATATACTTACTTAGTATACCCTTTTTAGGATTAAATAACATTTTGACCTTTATATTTTTTCAATATGGCTGCCAAACCTATTTACATTTATTTGTTTCATGTGACTTAAACAATGTGTTTTCCTTAAGTTTGAAATTTATCCCATTTTTAAAGGTGTTCTGGTAGCCATTACCAGGAAATTAAAAATGCCACAATTATCAAAGAAAAGACTTCCTTTTAAACCTTCTACTTAATTTTAAATTTTGACTGAAAAGGCCTTAAAAGGTGAAATCTGGCCATTTGATTATGTCTGTGAAATTATATATATATATATATATATATATATATATATATATATATATATATATATATATATATATATAATATTGTACATAGAATTTAATGGGTTGGGGGTATAAAAGGAAGTCCTACCTTATCAAATAGTGTTTTATGTGATAATAATGGCATATCCTATCATTAGCGTAAAATATGATTTTGTACCTGTGTTTTATCTGTATCATCATTTGTCTCTTCATCAGCAATATCAAAATATACATCATATGTTGTGAGAGATGCCAACAATGGTGATATCTTGATCTGTCTCTCAGCAGGTGTGCAACAATGAAAAGCTTCCATAAGATGCTGAAACATCAAAACAAAAACTGTCATAAAAAGACCATCACTTACATGTACAGCTACCTGTTGTCTTCATAAACTTTGAACTTAGACTTAAACATTATTACTAATACAGACATTTGAAATATGACATAATTATCTGCTTCCAAATTTTTAATGGGAAATTTTAAAAATTACAAGTATTAAAGAATGTGTGACATTTAACACACACACACACACACACACACACACACACACACACACACACACACAACTAGTATTGGTAAACGAACTCAAGACGGATAAGGATACGAAAAAATCCGGGAAAAAAAACATTGCTAATTTTGAACAAAAAAAGATTTTGAGTTGGATGAAATTTTTTGGGTCTGTCGGGTTAGGGCAAACAAACATATTATTATTTATGGCCCAAACAGCTTATTTCTACATGCCTTTATGTCTACACAGTCAAATTTCACAGTTATAGCATGTAAATGTATCAAGATGTTAGTGTTTTGTATTAACTGAGAACCATCACATTTTTCACTCGTTTTGAAATTAAATATTCATGTGAGATTTGAATTTGCAAAATTATAAAATCATAAAATGAAATAAAAGTGATGAATGTGTTTCTGCTAAAAAAATCAAAATTTTTACTTATTACAATAATAAAGCATGTAGAAGATGTTTATCTACATGTATATACCTGTATTACAGTAAGTCACTTACCCTGACTAGTTTTCCTTGCTTACAGCTATATCTGTACTACAGTAAGTCACTTACCCTGACTGGTTTTTCTTGTTTACAGCTATATCTGTACTACAGTAAGTCACTTACCCTGACTAGTTTTTCTTGTTTACAGCTATATCTGTACTACAGTAAGTCACTTACCCTGACTAGTTTTTCTTGTTTACAGCTATATCTGTACTACAGTAAGTCACTTACCCTGACTAGTTTTTCTTGTTTACAGCTATATCTGTACTACAGTAAGTCACTTACCCTGACTGGTTTTTCTTGTTTACAGCTATATCTGTACTACAGTAAGTCACTTACCCTGACTAGTTTTTCTTGTTTACAGCTATATCTGTACTACAGTAAGTCACTTACCCTGACTAGTTTTTCTTGTTTACAGCTATATCTGTACTACAGTAAGTCACTTACCCTGACTAGTTTTCCTTGCTTACAGCTATATCTGTACTACAGTAAGTCACTTACCCTTACTAGTTTTTCTTGTTTACAGCTATATCTGTACTACAGTAAGTCACTTACCCTGACTAGTTTTTCTTGTTTACAGCTATATCTGTACTACAGTAAGTCACTTACCCTGACTAGTTTTTCTTGTTTACAGCTATATCTGTACTACAGTAAGTCACTTACCTGACTAGTTTTTCTTGTTTACAGCTATATCTGTACTACAGTAAGTCACTTACCCTGACTGGTTTTTCTTGTTTACAGCTATATCTGTACTACAGTAAGTCACTTACCCTGACTGGTTTTTCTTGTTTACAGCTATATCTGTACTACAGTAAGTCACTTACCCTGACTAGTTTTTCTTGTTTACAGCTATATCTGTACTACAGTAAGTCACTTACCCTGACTAGTTTTTCTTGTTTACAGCTATATCTGTACTACAGTAAGTCACTTACCCTGACTAGTTTTCCTTGCTTACAGCTATATCTGTACTACAGTAAGCCACTTACCCTGACTAGTTTTTCTTGTTTACAGCTATATCTGTACTACAGTAAGTCACTTACCCTGACTGGTTTTTTCTTGTTTACAGCTATATCTGTACTACAGTAAGTCACTTACCCTGACTGGTTTTTCTTGTTTACAGCTATATCTGTACTACAGTAAGTCACTTACCCTGACTAGTTTTTCTTGTTTACAGCTATATCTGTACTACAGTAAGTCACTTACCCTGACTAGTTTTTCTTGTTTACAGCTATATCTGTACTACAGTAAGTCACTTACCCTGACTAGTTTTCCTTGCTTACAGCTATATCTGTACTACAGTAAGCCACTTACCCTGACTAGTTTTTCTTGTTTACAGCTATACCTGTACTACAGTAAGTCACTTACCCTGACTAGTTTTTCTTGTTTACAGCTATATCTGTACTACAGTAAGTCACTTACCCTGACTAGTTTTTCTTGTTTACAGCTATACCTGTACTACAGTAAGTCACTTACCCTGACTAGTTTTTCTTGCTTACAGCTATACCTGTACTACAGTAAGTCACTTACCCTGACTAGTTTTTCTTGTTTACAGCTATATCTGTACTACAGTAAGCCACTTACCCTGACTAGTTTTTCTTGTTTACAGCTATACCTGTATTACAGTAAGCCACTTATCCTGACAAGTTTTTCTTGTTTACAGCTATACCTGTATTACAGTAAGTCACTTACCCTGACTAGTTTTTCTTGTTTACAGCTATATCTGTACTACAGTAAGTCACTTACCCTGACTAGTTTTTCTTGTTTACAGCTATATCTGTACTACAGTAAGTCACTTACCCTGACTAGTTTTTCTTGTTTACAGCTATATCTGTACTACAGTAAGTCACTTACCCTGACTAGTTTTTCTTGTTTACAGCTATATCTGTACTACAGTAAGCCACTTACCCTGACTAGTTTTTCTTGTTTACAGCTATATCTGTACTACAGTAAGCCACTTACCCTGACTAGTTTTTCTTGTTTACAGCTATATCTGTACTACAGTAAGTCACTTACCCTGACTAGTTTTCCTTGCTTACAGCTATATCTGTACTACAGTAAGCCACTTACCCTGACTAGTTTTTCTTGTTTACAGCTATACCTGTACTACAGTAAGTCACTTACCCTGACTAGTTTTTCTTGTTTACAGCTATATCTGTACTACAGTAAGTCACTTACCCTGACTAGTTTTTCTTGTTTACAGCTATACCTGTACTACAGTAAGTCACTTACCCTGACTAGTTTTTCTTGCTTACAGCTATACCTGTACTACAGTAAGTCACTTATCCTGACAAGTTTTTCTTGTTTACAGCTATACCTGTACTACAGTAAGCCACTTACCCTGACTAGTTTTTCTTGTTTACAGCTATATCTGTACTACAGTAAGTCACTTACCCTGACTAGTTTTTCTTGTTTACAGCTATACCTGTACTACAGTGAGCCACTTACCCTGACTAGTTTTTTCTTGTTTACAGCTATATCTGTACTACAGTAAGCCACTTACCCTTACTAGTTTTTCTTGTTTACAACTATACCTGTACTAAAGTAAGCCACTTACCCTGACTAGTTTTTCTTGTTTACAGCTATACCTGTATTACAGTAAGTCACTTACCCTGACTAGTTTTTCTTGTTTACAGCTATACCTGTACTACAGTAAGTCACTTACCCTGACTATTTTTCTTGTTTACAGCTATACCTGTATTACAGTAAGTCACTTACCCTGACTAGTTTTTCTTGTTTACAGCTATACCTGTATGACAGTAAGCCACTTACCCTGACTAGTTTTTCTTGTTTACAGCGTAATCTTAGACAAGCTCCTGCCAGGTGTGTAACAACTCCTAGGTGATTAACGGCCAAAATATCTTCTAAACAATTACTTAATTCCTCAAATATTTCTTCAAACTATGTAAATTAAAGAGAATTCAGAGTATAATCATCATAAACTTTTTAAGTTAAAAATATGTTACTAGATAGGGGTTGCTTACCCTTTCAGAGCACCCATCCTCACTTCCCTGGTGTAAGTTCATGAGTATAACTAAATAAGCCAGGTTTCAGTTTTTACTTAACTTCTGGGATTGTGATTTGAACATCCACCAGTATGTTTGTGTTTGATTAGTAAACATGTTATTTCTGTACTTGTTCTTGATGTACTTCAGTCTTTGTTGTTGTTGTGAAGGGGTGATAAAATGACAAGATTTTTAATTTTGTGAGTCAAACATTGCAGATGAAGTGATGATTAAATATAAAAATTATTTTATCTCTTTAATAAAGACCCATTTAATACTACCTCAGCACTAAGAAACTCTAACATTCACTTCAGAAAAAGAGGTGTAGAGGAGAGGTGATGAAGGAGACTAAAATATCAGGTAAAAATACACAAAATTTGTAAGCTAAATGACAGATTTTCTCACACTAGGATCTGCCCAAGTGGGATATGAACCAGGGTAGTAAAAAGTGCTGTGATCCTCAGAGTAATAGTTTTGGCTACTTTGCCACTTCAGTCCCACTCAAAAAGAAGGGAGATTTCCCCATGTCTATTTAGACTACCAAATATAGCAAGTGTAATTAAGATATTTGAATCATTTTACAGTTTTATGAGCCTGAGTGTTCTAATTTTCTAATTGTGATGTCTTAACTTTAATTAAGTCTTTTACAACTTGTTTCAAGGACACCAGACTGATGTTAACACAAATATCAGTGATGTCTAAGGAAGACAACAGAAAGCAAAAGAAATTCAATGCATTTCAACCCACCCAGACACTCTATTGTGGCCATGTAATTCACTGTTACACTATCATTTGAACTGGAGAATTGTAAAGTATTAGCATCTAAATTTATGTACAATTTATTTAAAAAGCCAAAAAATGCTTAACTAATAGGTTTTTATGGCTGCTTGATCTAAAACACACACATATGGATCACAGCACATCATATGACCTAACTTCAAATCTGGAACAGATCTTAGTTTTGTCAAGTTTGTCTGCCAGCTTTGCCTAAGGCCGAAGGCTTGTTCAGGAATTTTTATTTTCTTTTCCTATTCCAGAACTGACTATAAATAATCTTGACTGTCATGTAGAAAAGTATTTTCTTGACACCCATTACAAATGACTGAAAATCTTGAAAATCAAGTAAAATACCATTCCATCCATGGCCCTTATAAAAGATTTATTAGCTAAAGAAACCAGGTAAAACAACTTTCCACAACCTTTATAAATAAATGCTAACATTTGTTTTGAGTTGGAACATATCATATATTGTAAAATTTAACTTACATGCTCTTTTTCTTTAATATTACCCAGAAGCCTCTGTAGGATAAAGTTGGCAACTGGATGAATTGCAAACAAAAGTAGCCTTCCTTTAAATAGCTGTTTATAAAGCGTTTCAAGTAATTCTTCTGAACATAGATTTAATATCTGTTCAATCATAAATGATCCAGTTTCATCCTGAACCATAGGGGGCAATCTAAAATAATATGAACCATGTGTTGTTGTAATACTGTATGGTTATTTCAGGTTATTTTAGCAGGGCTAAATTGTTTTATTTTGACATGAAAAAGTCAGCTGTAAATTTTAGCATACTTATTTTTGCGATCTACAGCATGCTTTTCACCAATTTTCTGACATTTTCATTTGCTTCTTGTAAAGCAGCTGGATCAAGAATTCCACCAAAAGCACTTTGTTCACCTGGTAAAATTTGTTTTGGTTTCAGATATTTTAAAATACTCAATGTTTAAAATTAATATAATTTTTTACAAAAAAAAAAAAAAAAAAAACTATTAAAACATTAAAACTTCCATTCTTGCTAAAATCAGAATAATACATGATCATATAACTGTTCTCAGACATCAACTACTGGTGGTTGACTGGTATGCAAAAATTTTCACAATTTTTAATTCTGCGATTTTTATACTACCACCAAAATATTCCAAAATTAGCACCTGCAAAAATTACATACTAAATGAAAACTTTATTTACAATATGTGAAATAATTAACACAAAGCTATAAAATCAGAACCAAATCTAAAATGGCAGAAACATAGTAAATTATAGTTTTTTTCCTGAATACAGTAAGTGATGATGCATGCTATTAGCAACTAGCTATAAATTCAAATTGTGCAATGTTGGTTGAATTTTACAGCATCATCTTTGATAAAAGAAAAGTTTAAAAGTAAATCCTGGCCCCTTTTTTAAGATTACAAAATCACTTTTCATTTTTTAATATTGAGTTAAACACATACCTTACAGATTCTTCATTATCTTCTTCATTAGTGTCTGTACACAAATCTACCAGTTTATAAATCTTTTTGATATATTTCTGACAAACAGAGTTGTCTACCTTGTTCCATACTAGAAATAAAGTCTGTACAACTGGATTCCCTGTCTGGTTACAAAGCTGGGCTGTTAAAGAGTAATACAGATATTAAAACATAGATCTATATGTTTATAAAAATATTTTTATGTTGTATAAAATACAATAAATACAATACAATACCTACAAAGTAGGTATGTTAAACCCCAATAGCAATAGATTGTATCATGGTAATGCAATATAAGGTCAAAACTGTCATTGTAATGTATGTATAAGGTAAAAATTAAGTTGATGCTGACTAACTTTAAATGGCAATAAGATTATGTACTGTTCTGTTCCATTTTTAGTAAATATTTCCATTATCTAGAGAACAAAAGAAATGGATTAATATTGATAGCCAGGGCTCCACAAACGCCGGTAAGGTCAATCGGTGGTAGACAAAGGGTACATCGGATTCAGATATTTTACAATCGGCTTTTAAGTTTCAGACAGAGTTTTTTTGCTAAAAATCGGCGTTTGTGAAGGCCTGTTGATAGCTAAAACAATTCTATTTAAATCAATGTAATCAATAAAACCACAAAAAGAATAAAATGTAAAGTTGCTATCAGTAACATCACTTTTAAACCACTCGCAGCCAAATAAAAGAAGGCAGCAAGGAGGTAATGTATCTGTCTTTGAGTTCTTGAAAACTTGTAAAGTATCTAAACTAAGAGAATGTTTAATATACTGAGAGTATTTGGCAAGCACAGCTGACCAATCTGTTTTATTAATTCTTCCAGATTGGTACATGTTTAACATGTGATATCACCCAATTTGGTACATTTTTAACACACTACTTCGCCAGTATATTTTTAACAAGCAGCAATGTCTTTATGCTATATTATTTTAGTCAAAAATAGAAAAATTCTGTTCAATTCAGGTTTTGTATATTTTCTGTCCCTTTTTCATTTCAGCGGTAAATACACAAATTGGTAGTCTGCAGGCAGATGGATTACGGGTTAGGCATGTAAGGGAAATAACTCTGAAGATTACTGACTATAAAGTTATCTACCCTTTTTGTATTACATACTTCTGTAAGTACTTACTCTTTAGATTTTCTGATTTAAAAATTTGTTTTGAAAAAGATGACAGAACTTTTATAAATTTATCTGTTGGTTCGAAATCTGTAAAAGTCATTTCTGTTCTTGTATCTGAAACAAAAACAAAAAACAGCTGTAAATTTTTTTTTTTTTTTTTTTTTTTTTTTTTTTTATTTGTTTACAAAGTTGAGCTTACTGTATACATTTATTTAGTAGTAAGAATTTTTCAACAACAAACAACAAGTTTATTTTAAATAATTTTGAATTTTGATAGTGTTTATAAACATAAAACAGTCTACGTAAATCATTGTAAACACATTTCCAACCAAGGCAAAATATGGAGACTGGTTCATATATTTTTTTTTTTTTGTTTCATACTGTTAGTACATATATGATAAATAAAATCCTGTTTAAAAAATTGTGTGACAGTGAGGATTGTATACAGTGCTCTTATAAACATTTCACCTACTATTTACTCTACCAGTATACTTGTATACTAAATAATCAATACAGTCAAATGTATATTAACAGTCAAAATTTAAACACAATATAAACTAAAGTTAAAATTAATCCTCAAAATTATTTTCAGTGGAAATAAAGAGAAATTGCTGATGCGACATTCAACAAAGCAATCCTTGATTTTTTATTGAACTCTATTACAGCAACAGAATTTGATGACAAACAACTACCATAATGTAATTACTGTAAGATAATTAATATTCATTGGGTTAAAATTTTTCGATTTTGCAATTATAAAAAAATTCTGTTAGTAGAAAATTTACTTTGGAATTGACTTTTGTGAAAATAAACCCCATTGAAGGCCTTGGTAATTAAAAATTTTCAATGACATTAAATTTAGTGGTTTTCACTGAATCAAGAAATAAGCAAATTTTTATTCCCTGCAAATATTTGTGGTTTTATGGTATATAAATCAAGGTTTTATCATAATACATGTATGTATCTGTTTAACTTATCTAACCTCTTGTTTTCTGATTTCTTGATAGTCTGCTTCTTATAATCTTGTCACTAACATGAGCTCCTCCCAGAATTTGTAAAATAACTCGTATTATGTGTGAACCATAGATATCTGACCAATATTTATCTAAATTCTCTTTTAATAAATCACAAAATTTAAAAAACAATTCCTCTAAGTTTGTGTTCTGTTCCTTGTCTTCTGTTTCAATATTTTTGCTTTCACAGATACAGCGGGGAATCTGACAGATTATGCTTTGTATTACATGGCTAGCTATCCTGTCAGACAACAAAGCTGGCCAATCATTACTACAAGCCTGGAAAACATTTATAATATTAGAAACACTCGCATCTGTTAACAATCTTTCTATAATCCTACTCGTTCCTGCATGGTGACATCCTTGAATTATATCTTCTTTAAGTTGTCGAAATACATTATCCAAAAACAAACCTAAAAATAAAAAGTATTTTTAAATGTTCTACAAATGTATTTGGTTTCTAATTAACCATGTGATACCCATTATTTTTGTGATGCTGAAGTCACCACAAAGTTTTTAAAGGAAAAAAGTGAAATATATTTACTTAGATACTATATCCAATATTACTGGACAATAATGGTAGTAATAGTTCTGGAAAACATGAACTTCTTTCTTGAAAATTTATTAACCTTAGGAACAATTTTAATAAAATTCCCTAAAGATTTCTAATATTCTAATATCTAATCTGCAGATTTTTTGTAGAGTTTTTAGGAATGTTTTCTTCACATTTGAGTTAAAAGTTCAAGATTCAAAGATTCTTTATTACTCTGTACCACAGAGGTGGTATTAGAGTACAACAAATATATATATACAATAGCAGTACACATAATACTTAAGTCAAGTTCGATTTTCAAAAATCTCTCAACAAAATAGATTTAATTATAAAATTTTTATGACAAAATCATAAATAAAGTGACTAGTTACATATTTGATACTTAAAGGTAATATTTTAAGCCTTCTTTTATAAACTTACATAAATTTTGCAGTTTTATCTTATTTGTACTACTCATTAACAATTGTAGTTTTAGAATATTTGGTTTTACATATATGTTTTCTTTATCGGAGTGATTATTCACACGTACGGTAGAATAACGCATGTTGTTGGCTGGCATTATTTACACGTACGCATGCGCAGTACGATAACTTATATCAGCCGTATACGGACAAGGTGTATGTTCAATGAAGTATATCGGACCTATGATCAAATGATTTAATACGATACGATGAGTATTATAAGAATACATGAAATAAATTATCTAACTAATAAAACCATTTAAGATAAAATTATTATTAAATAAAAAGTTTGATAACGACAATATGTATAGATTAAAAAATTATTATTTATAATAATAAAATAATCATGTTTAATAAAAAAAATAATAATAATAAAAATCATGTATAATAATAATATAATTATGTCTAATATACTAAGATAAAATAATTATTAAATAAAAAGTTATTATTAAACATAAAGTTTGATAACGACAATATGTATAGAATTTAAAATTTATTATGTATAATAATAAAATAATCATGTATAATAAAAAAAATCATGTATTAGAATAAAATAATCATGAATGATAATTAAATAATTATGTGTAATATACTAGGTAAGATTAAAAATATATCATTAAAATATAATAAAAACAAATAAATTGATTATTAAATGTGAAAAATTTGATAGCGACAATACTAAATATATTATATTAAATTGAAAAAAATAATTGAAATACACTAGTTAAAATCAAAAATAAATTATTACAAATTATTAATTAAGAAAAATAATTTATTATTAAGTAAAATTAAAATTTAAAGACATAATCAAATCAAGACGTGTGTACGGATAAAAAATTAAGTTATTAATTTATGAATAGTGTTCATGAATCGTATTCAACTAGTTTACGCAATCGTTCGCTTTGATTACTATTGTGATAAGGACGTGATCACAGGAGTCCGCTAATGAAATAATGTAATTAACGCCTTGAACACAGGATGCTGAGTAATTAATTGAGCGTTCGTGTCAATGTAATTAATTACCTTTGAACATGAAAATGAACACAAAAATGAAATCGACGCAGAATGCTAACAGACGAGGTTTTGACGGCGACACAATCTCAGCTAAAATCTCAATTCAAAATTCAGGGTTTCAAGACAACTTTGCATTCGCAAAATATAAACTTATTCACACCCGTTTCTGGTCCTATGGTTCAAATTTTATTTGAAGGTCCCAATAGTTTAGGACATTGGATTGTAGTTTCAACGATCGATTGTAAAGACGGTCATATAAATCTATATGACAGTCTCAACAAACCAGCTTCTACTGAAACGATAAAACAAATATGTGCAATTTTGAAAAGTGAAAACAAACATATCGAAATAAACCATAAACTAGTACAACAACAATCTGGTGGTTTAGATTGCGGTGTATTTGCAATTGCAATCAGTCTTGTTATCTGTTTACGAAAAGATCCAGCAACTTTCTTCTTTTATCAACAAGAAATGAGAGCACATTTAGTAAAATCCTAAGAACAATCTGAAATTACCCCATTTCCACATTTTGTAAAGCCAAATAGACGTAACAACATGGTCGGCAAAAGATAGAAATATATTGCCGTTGCAGAAATATGTATGACCAGAAAACTGACGAGATGGTTGAATGTACTAATTGCGGTGAATGGTTCCAGGTATCTCGCGTAGACTCTGGAGCAATTGAGTCTTTGGCAAAGTCTGATTCAACTTATTTTTGCAGCGATTTTTGTAATATGGAAAAACAATTGAATTAGTTATTAAAAGTACTCTGTAAATAGTAGTTAAGTGATTTTTGAAATAATTATTTTCATAAATAAATTTGTAAGGCCGGCACAATTAATTATTCGAGGTGAGTCAGTTGCGGCTTTGTTCGTGAGATCCACATTCTACGTGTAACTTCAGATATATTAATTGACCATCATAAGTAGATCTAATTCCTTGTAAATATATAATAACACTTCATGGCTAAGTGTTCTCTATAATAATAAGCATATTAAATAGTCCGATATACTTCATTGAACATACACCTTGTCCGTATACGGCTGATATAAGTTATTGTACTGCGCATGCGTACGTGTGAATAATGCCAGCCAACAACATGCGTTATTCTACCGTACGTGTGAATAGTGTCGGCCTTTCTTTATATATTTTATTCTATTGATTTTAAAGAAGCTACATTCTTCAGATTTTTTATGGAGTTTTCAGGAATGTTTTCTTTACATTTGAGTTAATTGTTCACAAACTAGGGTTAAAATTAACAAATAGCCAATGTGATTTTGGTGAAAAGATGTGCTGTTTTTACTGTTATTGTATACTCATGTACTTGGCAAGTACCAGTAAAGGTAACTCATTTATAGGGGTTTATTTTAAGAAAACAGCTGCTACATTTTTTTCGACCAAGAACCTTGAAAATTCACATCACAGAATGGTTTCTTTATATGTACTTTATTTAATTGAATGGTTTCATTATTTTTAATATGGATCCTATCTAGTGAATTGAACTCTTCCTAAAGCTTCCCCAAAACTTTGTTTCACAATAGGTTTTTATATGTGAAAGACGTACACCTCACAATAATTATCTAGACAACTTTTCTCCTCACTTTTCAGTAACATGATCAGTTGAGTCTTTGACACTTTTTGTTAAGCTGTTTATGCTGAATTAATCAAATTTAGCAATTGAATAATGCCTTTTAAATCAAGTTTACGGTGTTTGCTCTTTGAAAGGGTTTTAAAAAAAACACTAACATAATTCATCATTATTTTAGAAAATACGTTACCTAAATATAATATAGGTCAAATCGATCAAGGAAAACGTGCTTTTAGAGTAAAAGATTTTATGGAAAATACTTTTAATTGGGCTTCACTGAGTTTACAGGTTAGGATCATGTCACAGTTGCACACACAGCAGCAGACTTGTTACAAGCATGAAAAACTTCATACCTCTATCTGTAGTGTCCGGAAACCCTTCATCTAAAGTCTCTAACACCCTTCGATAATAGTCAATTGTGTCTTGACTAATTCTCTCTTCTTTTTCCTTTCTCTTTTCATTCTGAACGTTATTTTTATGTCGTTTAGGCATTTTATTACATGTGGCTGAGGACCGGAAGAAAGCAATAAACTATAGCACTAGAAATGGATCTGTGAATAAATTCCGGCTTGCGTTTAGGAAACATGGGTACTTTATTATTACCTATTTGTACCAACAGTATTGGTGACTACCATGGGTAGGCCTTGTTGTTATGATACAACAGAAATTGGTACCATGTGCTGTTTAAAATTTTGAAATTTTGGCTAACACACGAAAAGAATGAAATGTCCTTTTTCATTAGACTTTCGGATCACATTTTGTCTATCTGAAACCGCTTTCGCAGAATTTCTTTTTAAAATAAAGCTCTCAATGGTATCCAAACCTAACCAAGAAAGAAATAACATTAGAGTTATTTTAGTTGTTGTTGTTTTTCTTTTTCTTTTTTTTTTTTTTTTTTTTTTTTTGTTTTTTTTTTTTTGTGGTATATTGGTAAATTGTTTTCTCCAAGTTAGAAGAATTTAAATAAAATCTAAAAGTTAAATATTCACTGGATTCATTGATCAATTAAAGCTGCTATTTATACCTCAGATCCGGTCTTTAAGTTTTCTTAGGAAAAAAAATAAAACGGTGCTGATTTACTTAATCGTTTTTCTAACGAACAATGTTACATTTGGTCCAACGAATGAATATAGAAATAGCAAATAGCAGTAATTTTCCAGCGAGATGTGGACCTGTAAAATGTAATTTTAAGACATGGTTACGTCATAAAAACCAGGCCGTGTAAACAAAACTTACAAAACGGTGAAATACGATCAATTAAACCCAGAATTTCATTAAATTTGCCATTTGTGACTTTGTAAGGCAGTAATTAATATCATAGTGAATACATTAATATATTAATGACGGCCATTAATTCAATTCGTCAGTTTTCCCTGTTGATTCATTCGAGTCTCTCTACATCAGTGCGCATGTCCCAAGCTAATAATAATCAACGTTTAACAAGTGACCAACCCGTTACTGAGAGGAGTTCCGTTTATCAAGTTTACAGCTAACCGTTACGAATGAAATTTTAGAAAATGAATCTCACGCATCGTGATAAGAAGTTTTCTATTTAAAAAATATAGTTTAAAAATAAAAAAATAAAAAAAATCAGAAAATCAGAAAATGGAATTCCCCAGAGTATCATGTGTTACCTCAATAGCGTTTGTGCGATATAAATCTCCCACCGGTTACTATTCTGTAGGAATTGGTACCATAGGTAGAAATCCGATTCTAGCCTTTCGTTTAAGCCGTACATTCGTAACTATTCAATCTAATCTCCAATATTTGTTAATATTTTTATACATCTAACACGATTTTATAGATGTTTTATTAAATGTTTTAATTTCCAATTAAAATCTACATGATAAAAGGTTTATACGAAACTGAAGTTTCAAGAAAACTGCAGCTTGCTTATGAAAGAGCCACTAAATAGTTCATAACTTCTTATATTTAATAAGAAGCAACATTATGTCATACCGTCAGTTTATCCTTGCAAAGAAAGGAGAAAGAATACTTCAAAGAATACTTTCTAATGGAAGTTGTCGTCGAGAGGTATATCTTTTATTTACAGTATGTTTTGACCGTGAACTCAATGATGACATACATCACCGTCGGTCATGGTGTTTTTATGCTAGTCAAGTTAGTGGGGAAGGGTGAGTTTCCCGAGCCTCTTTATTGCTGAAAATTTTTTCTGTATTTGACCCCAAAAAATTGCCTGATTTGGCACAAGTCAGTTTGCATTCAAACAAATTGCACTAGTCAGTAAATACCTCATGTTTTTTCTTCTAATTCCTGGGTCACCATCTTTCATCAGACTCTAGGAAAACGGATCTGACTGATTTGCTTAGTAATTACCAAATCAGCCTTTGTTTTATATGATTTGGATAAATGTTTGCTTTATATGATGTAAATGAAGTATAATTCATTAGTCCACATATCCTCTGACCCTAACACACTTTATGCCTGATGGCTGTGTGTAGGACCAGAACAATTTCTATATAAAAATCACGGGATTTTCCTGTCCCAGTTGGTATTGTTCTGACCCTACACACAGCTCTTTGGCATAACAGTTGTAAGGGTCAGGGAAAAATCCGACTAACAGTTCATAAAAAACGATTTTTTTAAAACAAATTGTTTCATTTTTCATGATTTTCACTCTTATAGTCAAAATTTTAGTCGAGTTTTCTTTAAACTTGGTTAGATTGTTCATCTTGAAAGGTAAGGGAGGCTCTTCTATGAATCATATTGAGTAAATAAAGAGTTCACTAAGGCAAATTATGTAAAAAAAATATGTTAACACTCTAAAAGTCACTTTTTAGCTTCATTTTCAAAGTTTCCCAGAATGATTCTCTTAACAAATACTTGGTCAAGTTTGTATGCTGGTGATGTTGGGTTATTAAAGCTGCATTAGGTTTTCCAAGGGAAAAATTAAAACGGTGCTGATCTAATTAATGATGTTCCTTATCAACAATGTTACATTTGGTTCAACTATAAAAGCTCAAATAAATACAGAAAGAAAAAATAATTTCCCAGCGAGATGTAGCATATGCAGGGATTTTTCTGGCCATTTTGGGAAAAGGACCTTGGGATGAAATTGGGAAAATCATTGACAAAATCGACATTTTGGGAAAATTTTTCATCAAACTTTAAAAATTTTCACATTGTCAGCACATCAAATATTTTGCCTGGAATATTTACTATTTTGATACATGCTGGTAGTCACTCATTTGTACCAAATCACTCAGACATTAACACAATATCTTCATAGACTGGCTTCAATACAAACATCTGAGAAAGTTGTTTCATGAGTTGCTCCCATTCTACCAGATCCTCATTGAGTATAAATCAAAATGTGCATAAATACAGGTTATTATGAAGATATACAAGCTACACCAAAAATATAGGTTTTTTTTCACTTTTTCTTAAGTTTCTCAAAGCAGGATCATTTGGGATTTTTTACGTAAAAAATTGGGAAAAATGTATGCTTTTTGGCATTGGGAATGGGTCCCTTTACCGGACCCTGTGAGTGGCCAGAAAAATCCCTGATATGGGATCTAAAATAAGAACATGCTTACGTCATAAAAAAACGGGTCATTTAAACACAACTTACAAAATGGTGAAATACTATGAATTAAACATAGAACTTCATTGAATTTTTCATTTTTGCCTTAGTAAAGGATACCATTGCAAATACATCTGGATATTAATGACGGACAATTAATACAATTTGTTAGGTTTCACTTTTGATTTATTGAAGTTTCCGTACATCCGTGCACATGCTCCCGACTCATAATTTAATCATCAATAATCATTGACCAACTGGTTAGAGGATTTTGTTTATTTACAGCTAAATGGAATGAAATTTTAGAAAATGAATCTCACGGATCGTGATTAGAAGTTATCTTTTTTCAAAAAAATATATTTTTAGAAAACCGAAAAAAAAAAACTCAGAAAATTGAAAAACTTAATGCAGCTTTAAGTAGGTTACTTGGTTAGGTCATTTTAAAACCTTTCGTCTTTAAACTTGTTTTAAATGTATTTTAGACCAAACATTATTCAAATTTATGTTTGGTCAGATATTGTTAAAAAATAAAGGTCACTAATTCAAATCATAGAAACAAATCTTGTTAACTATCCAAAGGCAACCAAGCATACAAGGGTTGTTCAATATATTATGTGTATTGTATGATATCTCAAAAGCTTTCAACTCAGATATTGAAATGAACATAACATACCTTCAAAGTATCCTCCACGGTTTGAAATACGTAATTTCAATCTCTAAATCCATTTCTGAAATGTGTGATGGTATGCTGATGTAGGTAAACCCGAGGCACTGACTGATGGCTGAGCCAAGGGCTTTTCAGGACTTGTAACAACAACCAGATAAGAACTTTTTTTCAGTTTTGGAAACAAGAAAAAGTTGCATGGGGCTAGATCTGGAGAGTATGGTGGGAGTGTCAAGACGGTAACCTTCTCCAACCTCAAAAATTGCTTCACAGGCTCAGATGTATGTGATGGAGCATTATCATGAAGTAGACGAACATGCCTAAATCCTGACACAGGGCATTACTCAAAATAATATTTCATGAGCTTTTTTGGTAAATATCTTGGTAATACCAACCTGTAACACTTTTGCACTTCAGCAAAGGAATTTGTATGGCTATACCATCGCTCGAGAAGAATATGCATTAAAGAACCTTCATTGAGCTTTTGCTTCTTTTGGCAGCTACATGCCTTCTACAGTGCTTGCCTTGCCTGTTACAGTCACAGGTTAGCCAGATTTTGCTGCATCTTTGACTGACTCTGTGCCAGTCAGAAATTTCTTTTTCCACCTACAAACTTTGTCACAAGATACCTTATCAGACCTTTCAGTGATTTTGTTTGCCATAAATTACTTCCGAATAAAGGTAGTTTCCCCTTGAGAAATAAGACTAAAATTTCCCAATTTGACAACTAAAATTCCCAAAAAGGCAACAGTGACACACATTCAAATAGTTTAAGTTAAATCCAGTTGTCCAAAACTATTCTGACAGACAAAAAATGTTAGATATTGTCACAATATAAAATCTTTTTAAAATTCTGTGCGTAATATGTGACATAAAAAGGGTCCAAATTTTCCCAATCTGAAAGGCAGAAGGTAGTTTTTAAAAACCATAGCAAAATCACTGCCTTTAAACTTATCCCAATTCAGTAAAAATCTGTATTTCCAAATGGCAGAGTTTTGTGTGAACTTTTATATAAGCTCTAAATTCTTCAATATTCTCAACCCATTTCCAAACCATTTTTACAGCAGTGGTTAACAACTTGCTCTATTGAAATGGCTATAATTTTAAAACTATGTGGAGCCGAAAACACATGTTTATACTGTTTGAAATGTATTGAATAGAGCTATTCAAACATATCATCATCAATGAAATTATGCAAAGTGTTACAGTACACATAACATATCGTACAGCCATCATTGTTGAATTTTTTTCAAACTGGATTGAAATAATCTTCTTGACAAAAGGTAGCTCAATATTTCATATGGATCATATCGGAAAGTATGTAGGTTACTGGATCAGATCTGAAACAAAAGTAAATAAATAAAACTTTTTAAGTAACTGAAACCACAATTTGAGTTCAATCCCCTTTAAACTTACCCAGAATGACCATCTTGATGAAATTTAAGTAAGGTTTATGTATGTAAGTTATGCTGAATAAAGAAAAAGGTCAATCATTGAAACTTTATTTTTATTTTCAATATTATATTTGTCACCTCACTCAAAATATAATGTCATAAAATTAGACTGGCAAAAATTTTGTATTTCATTATTTTAGGGGACTGGCAATTTATATGAATACTCCTTGAAATCAAATTAGGGTGTCGCAAAATCTCCAAAAATCCTCAAGTTATGTTAACCCCAAGTTGTTGTTTCCCAAAAGGTTGTTACATTAATCAAAATGAAGCTAAATGTGCATTAATCTAAGTTGAAAACCTTACACCTTAATTGACATCTGATATTTATTGTAGATTCACAGAATACAATTTTTGACACGGTATGCTAAAAACAATAAAGAATGGTTAAATTTAAAAGAGTGGTCAATTTTAAAAAATGAAAATGACTTACCTAGAGGATTTGAGAAATTTTTCCCAGGTGGTAAAAAGAAACCTTCATCAAAAAAAGAAACAAAGGGATCATCAGCAAAAGGTAAACTGGAACAGTGTTTTGTGCAAATTTCTCTTTTTTATTATAAAAACAATGTTTATTCAGAAATGAATTTTTATATAATTTTAAATTGAACAGTATGAGATTTTCCCTTTTCTGATATGAGGCCTGCATGCCACATCTAGACTTTTCACATGTGAAACCATGCCACAAGTTTTATGATAAAGAATTGTGTTTATGTCACGTTTTAACCAATACACTTGAAATGCCAGCAATAAAACCAGCATCTTTTCTATAATATTCTAATATGTTACCCAAAACCTTAAATATAATAATTACATGTAACATGATATATATTTATGCCAGATACAAGTGCCTTTCAGATAAACAGTTTTGTTTGACTTAATGTCCATTCAGCCATATGGTGGATCAGTGTTAGAGTATTTTTATTGAGAGTTTGAGGTCATACATGAGTCATAAAAATTTGAAGTGCCCATTGCTCAAGGTTCAAATCCTGCTCAAGTAAGTCCTAGTATGAGAAAGTTTGTAAGTTCGCTTGCTAAAGATCAGTGGTTTTCTCTTTTGGAGATAAAAAATTTCAGCCAAAATCTTTTGTAATGTTAATCATGATTGGTATGTCTTAAAACTTTTAGATGAAACAAAATTTAACATTTGTAATGTATTACAATGTTTTTTACAACATGTATTTTAGAATCTTCCAAAGACCCACCAAAACCGCCTCCATCAAGATCTTCAAGGCAAGGAGAATCCAGTTCAGGTGATAAAAAACCAGACTTTGGAAAAGTTGGTTTACAGATGAAGATTGGAGGAGATGGGTAAGTAGTTTTCTTTATTGCCCCCCCCCCCCCCCCCCCCCCCCCCCGATGTAAGGG